>JAPDPK010000059.1:3890000-4387680 GCA_031772115.1 Heritiera littoralis | reverse complement strand
GAAAATATTTTGAGCATCTGTTATTATCCTGAGAATGTTTGGCAAATTTTATTTTTAGGTATAATGAAATTGTGATTTTTATCATTTTATTAACTAACTGACGATTTAATTGTTAAAGTGATCTCCATAAACACCTAAGAAATTATTTTGTGAACTATTTTCAAATTGTCGGCCCCATAGCTGCTTGCAGGCACATGCTTCCGTGAGTGTATGATCGTAAGACTAACTTGTGGGTCGATTGACCTTGATCCCATCATCAGCATCCCGGATGGTGCCTGATCAGTACCATTGAGGACTTTATTCTTACTCTGGCTGTATGTCCTATTGCATGAGTCTATTGGGTATGATTTCAGAATTGATGATAATTGTAAATTTTTAAATCTTGATTTTGAAATGGAATTAGAGAAATGGATTTTATATGTTTACAGAGTGCTTTGGAATTGATTTATTGAATTTGAATTATGAATTGCATTATGGAAGCTATTTGTTGAATGCTCGTTAAATTTTGTGATTGATTTAATCTTATCTAACTCCCCTTTAGTTGGAATGGATGCCATGACACGTGAGTTGCTCCAAAGCATCCTTCTGTACTCTACCTGATTATCTATTCCACTATAGTATCATTTCCTGTGTTTTGTGCTAAGGAAACTTTTATAATCATGGTTTTAAATTCTAAAAACATGTTTTTGAAATACTTGCATATAGATGCATAGCATCAGTTCTGTTATATATATTTCTTACTAGGCCTTAGCTTATCTTATTTTTCCCTTCCTCCTAGATTATTTTCAGTAGGTCTTTGCTTTCACTTAGGAGGACTTTGACGCGATATCCCTTAGGCGGACCTAACTTACCGTTGAGATATACGACCTTCTTTATGTATTTAGACTATGTTTATACAGTACTACTGTCAATAAATTTGTTCATGGGATGTAAATTAAGAACACCTCCATAAATACAAATTAATAGATTTATTTATGTATTTATTTTGTATGTGTGAGAATAAAGGCACTGCAGATGACCCAACCGTAAACGTGAGATATTTGTGAATAAATACTGTTTATATATAAATTTGGTATGTGACTTGTATATCCATTCTAATAAAAAAAACATTTAATGCCAGAGGACTATCTTGCCAATTAAAAATTATTTCCAAGATAGATACAAAAAGTGCAATTATATAAGGTGGCGTCCATCCAATATCAAATAAACAGGTAGCAAGGATTTACAGGAGGGAGTAGAAATTTAAACCTAGCAGAAGAAATAGAATGGCTGTTGGCACTCCTTCTCTTCCCTTAAAGTGCTGCTTACTTCTTTGTCTTTTATGCTTGGCCATCTTCTTTAACATAGGTGAAAACCTTACCCATCATGATTAGTAATTCATTAAGTTTTATCATTGAATAATATTCATCATGCATTAATTTTTTTCTTGGGTTTCAGAGAAAACAAGTGCAGCAGCACCGAACAATTGGGGAGCAGTGATAGGGCCATGTTCATTATTCAATGTCACGACCCGTGACCACATTTTTACCCTACTTATACACATCTTAACCGGTTGGGCTGTCTGTGATACTTCACTTGTACTAGCTGTTAAACAATTTTACAATGTATTGTTTATGTTATACACATCCCCTATCGTAATAAATCAGACAAGTAGTACTGTTGACATGTCTAAATACAGAGAATTAAATGATCATACCTCAAATAATCAGTCGGTCTGACACACTGTCCTTCGTGTACAGCCAGGATCCACAATGCACTGATCTCACATCCGTCAAAACCTGAGATGTTGAAAATTAAGGGGTGAGCAAAACCACGGCTCAGTAAGAGAATTATATGCCTCACTTGATACTCAGCTTCCTATATGCTGAAAATCTTTTTCATTTTTCCTATGGCTCTAGGCTCGCATGTAGGAAAGATACTACAGTCGGCTAGGGATCCGAATGGAGTAAGGTAGGTATTTTAGAATACCATACTTGTTACGGAACCTAGAAGCAACTGTAGAGAAAAATTTTTCTTTTTGTTTTGAATTAATAAATCCTTTTCCTTTTTAATCTTTCCTAATCTTTTTCATATTCTTTTCAAAATAATGCTTCTACGAAATAAAGCCTTTAAATAGAATAATTAATATCCGTATATTCCTTGAAAAGAATATTAGTTAAATCATCATCTTATTTCTTTAAAACTTATTTCATGTTTAATGTACTCTCTTAATTAGTTCTGTCCGTTAAAAAGCAGAAAAAGCTATTAAAATCTATTTCATTCTTTGACATTTGTCGAATTCACGAATCACACTCACTTACTTATCGTTATAATATCCTACGATTTCTCATACTAACATCGGAACACGTGTAGCACTTAGTTCCCGAAGGACTCTAGAGGTGGCTCCCACGGTTCAATCATCGAGTCTCTGCTCGGTATGGCCTGTATTGAAACATCGGAACACGTGTAGCACTTAGTTCCCGAAGGACTCTAGAGGTGGCTCCCACTGTTCAATCATCGAGTCTCTGCTCGGTATGGCCTGTACTGAAATATCGGAACACGTGTAGCACTTAGTTCCCGAAGGACTCTAGAGGTGGCTCCCACTGTTCAATCATCGAGCCTCTGCTCGGTATGGCCTGTACTGAAATATCGGAACACGTGTAGCACTTAGTTCCCGAAGGACTCTAGAGGTGGCTCCCACGGTTCAATCATCGAGTCTCTGCTCGGTATGGCCTGTACTGAAATATCGGAACACGTGTAGCACTTAGTTCCCGAAGGACTCTAGAGGTGGCTCCCACGGTTCAATCATCGAGTCTCTGCTCGGTATGGCCTGTACTGAAATATCGGAACACGTGTAGCACTTAGTTCCCGAAGGACTCTAGAGGTGGCTCCCACGGTTCAATCATCGAGTCTCTGCTCGGTATGGCCTGTACTGAAATATCGGAACACGTGTAGCACTTAGTTCCCGAAGGACTCTAGAGGTGGCTCCCACTGTTCAATCATCGAGCCTCTGCTCGGTATGGCCTGTACTGAAATATCGGAACACGTGTAGCACTTAGTTCCCGAAGGACTCTAGAGGTGGCTCCCACGGTTCAATCATCGAGTCTCTGCTCGGTATGGCCTTTTTCCGTTTGACATATTCCATGTCATGTAAAATATTTCCCTTTTTAACATGTTACCTATCATTTATGGATTTTAATATAGACGTTAATCTTGTCGTACTATAAACCCTGGAGGGTAAAGGACTAACCCGGTCAAATCTATGACCATAATCTATATTGTCCTCGGTGGAGCACGGATCAGGTGTCGACCGGGACTAAACATGTCACATATCATGTATCAGCATGATAAGAATACCAACCAGTCTCAAAACCGTATTTTTTTATCGGAAAATACACCTTATGGAATTTATACAATTATATAATTCCATGATTTAAAACCATAAGGGTTATAATCCTTTAGTGAATATTGATAAAAATATCCATAAAATATTTACTATATTTCACTTCATCTTTCGTCTCGTAATTCGTGTAATTTATCTATTTCGAGAATTTTCGGTGATTTCATTATCACCATTCTCGAATACATGAATATTCTAAAGTTCCATCTCATTATATTCATATTTTATGAAATTTAGAAATTTCCTCATGTCTCGTGATTTACTATCGAAATTCGGAAATAAATCATTTAATATGATTTTATAAAGTTTTTCTAAAATTTTCGGCAGCATAACGGCTGCCGATTCACTAACCTCCTGCACGGAAAATACAGTTTAAAATCTTTCAGCCAGTACTTCTTCCCAAATTATTTTGGGCCACCTCTAGAGCTCAGAGCGGACAGCACGGATGAGTGGTGCGGCTCGGGCCCCTCCGGCTTGAGACCGGCAAATCCGAGGCATCACAATAAAACGTGTACAGGCAGACGGCGAACGAGCCGGGGCCTTATATGATGCGATCCAAAGAGTGTAGTGGAATGTCATCAAATGTTTGGCCCGGTTATTGACTGAAAGGGTCGAAAATTAAGAGTGTATTGAACGGGATCGTTAAATACTGTGAAAAGTGAAATGATTACAAGAATTGACTGATGAGGTGAAAAGTACAGATAATGAAATACATACTGGTATGATTACTTATGATTCTGTACGTTTTCATTTCTTTGAGGTATCAAACAGATAATCGTACATAGAACCGACGTATCTTGGAATATGTGCTACAGAATGAGGTACTGTTTGGAGTACTGTGAATTAGAGGATAATTATAAGAACAGTCAAGTGATAAAAAAGAAGATGACCGCTAACCTAAGTTCTTCAGGACCCGTGAGACAGAACTGTGGTGGGCGACCCGTAGTGGATCATGTGTCGTGAGATATAGGCGAACTATCTCATCGCCGACTCACTAGTAAGGATAAACCTGAGGCGAAAGGATCGCCTAGGGGATGCTCGTCGATGGTCGATATGAACGGGCGAGGCCCTTATAAGTATCCCAACGGTAACACGAGTGTAAGAAACTAGGTACGTAAGGGGTGCCAAGGTTCAAACCTCGTGGAGAATATACTCAAGGGAACTAAGCCTGAATTCGGTAAATGGAAATGGTTTTCAAGTGAATAACTGAATTGAAACGAGTAGCTGTAAAATGTGTTGATAAACATTGTACTTGATATAGCTTACCAGAATGAGATTCGTAACGCTGTGAAGTATGACTATGTAATGAAATCAAGGTAGAGTATGTATCAAAATGATTTGAATATGGAATGTCTCTGACTTGAAACTACACTGTGAAATGATGGGAAACAATGATGAAGGTCCAAAATGATAAAAGAAGTGTGGTTAAAGAGACTGTCGGTTGAGAATTCCAATAAATTCCAAAGTAACATAGATTGAGAAATCAGGTTAATGTTGATTCGATCGTGGATATGAAATTTATTCTTAAGCTTGTATCGAAGAATATAGAAGAAATCCGACAAGCTTAAGAAAATAATTTTGGAAAATATTACGGATGATGAAATTCACAAGTATCGATGTAAAGAAAGGAAATACAAATGATATGATTTGAGGATGAATTAAATGATGTATTAAAATTTTTGGTTATACACTAAAATTCTTATGAAGAACAAATAAATATTATATGGAAGTGATGCCTTAAATATGATTTAATCGGAGATGTATAAGGAGCTTATAAGAGCAATCCTTGTAAAAGGCATAATCAGATAAAAAGTTAAAGAACGATGGTCACAAGATGATAAGAAAAGTACGATTAAAGAAAGTATCAGATTTGATTTCCGATAAAACTTCCAAAGTTATATAAATTAGAGGAATCGAGATAACACTGATTTGATTTTAAATATGAAGTTAAATTCTAAGCTTATATCGGAGGATGTAGAAAGAATCCGAAAAGTTAAAGAAAATAATTCTGAAAAATGTGTGAATAATGAAATTCATGTGTAGAGGTCTGAATGACGAAAATACAGATAATGAAAAAAATTGAGAATAAAGGAGTTATCTGTATAGGTGTAAATGAGAGAAATGCAAATGATGTTGAGTTGTTGACAAATCAAAAAGGATATATTAAATTTCTATCATTGATGAAGTTCTGGTGAAGAACAAGTATTAATCTACGTGAAAATAGACGCTTTATTGATCTGATTAGAGATACGTGAGGAGTACATAAGACTAGCTGCTGTATAAAGCGTCCTTAGATAAAAGATTGAAGGTTGGTGTCCATAAGATGATGATTTGAACTCGAAGTGAATTTTACGAGTTCCGATTGAAGTTATAAGGGTAATGAGTTGCCTTGTAAAGTAGATAAGACTAAAGAATGAGGCATCCTTACATGAGTAAAATTGATGAAATACTGATAGAGTCTAAAGTATAAATGGAACATGAGCAACATTGTGATATGATCCTTAAACTCTTAAAGGCTATGGGATTGTGCTAAGATTAACAACTAAGAAATTTGGCTAGACAGTATCTCCTCTTGAAATATATGAGTTTGAGACGACAAGATGACAGTGAACCTGTCTATGATATAAAGATAATGATTGAGATACGAAAGTAATGAGTCTAGCTAAATACTATTGTCAGCCTATAAAAGAGTGATGAGACTGGCTGCTTTATAGACGAGATCTAATTAAAGAAATTAAAGTCGGCAGATGGCTAGTGTAAAGAAAAAGATGGTACGCAAGATTTTAAAAGATCTTAGCAGTATAGTACCATGCCAATTAAAAATATATATATGTATATATATATATATATATGAAGAGATAAATAGTAGAAATATGAAAACGAAAATGAAAGTGGAATAAGGAAATAAATTGCTTGATGAGAAGGGAACATCAATATAAAACAGTTCCCGCAGTTAAGACTGAAACGAAGGGTGTTGGTTATCACATAACTGTGGCAAGATGTAAAATCAAAGCCAGAACTGATAAGTGAAAGTAATGATACTCCAAGGAGTAAGATAATTGATATGTTTACTGCCAGTAAAATGGTTGTACACATAAACCACCTCGAAATGATAGAGATGGTGGAATTGTAGAGATAATGTGGTGCTTAAATGGATAATTCGAGGATTCAATCACAGAATCTAAGTTATGAAAAGAGTATATTCTCAGGTATATTCTAAAATTTAAATGATATTGAATATACCATAAGAGTAAGAGATGTAATGACCATACTACATGAAAAGAGACATGGAGAGAAAATGATTGTCTCATGATTTATTTCTGTAAGAGATGATTAACAGTAAAATTTGCAATGATATGTAGCCTTGATGAATAGTGTGAAAATGAATATTGTGGACAATAAAGAGTCCAAAAGTGAAATAATAATGATATGGAAGTGATTAAAGACTGATGATCTAAATAGAATCACTTTCCATTATCAGACATCTAGATTCTCTAGTGCCTTAGTCGAAGTATAAGTGTTAAACGGTGTGAATGTGTATGTACAGTTCCAGTGAGCCTTACATGTGATGGGAGTCTCTGTGTTGCCATATGCTAATGAGAGATAGCAAAAGGCTTTGAGATCCCAAGTGTATTGATAGCACCGCTCCATACTGATATATTTATATATATGAGCGTGAGATGTAACCGCTCCATGATATTGAGAGAGAGCGTGTGCACGAGATGTGAAAGCTACTGGACACTTACATATAATTGATTGACACGATTACATGATAGTACCAAATTATGTCGACTCGGCACTAATGAGAAGCATGGATGATGAACAGCATAGATCAGCTGTAATATTAAAATATTATTTATGGCTCTATATGAAAAGAGTAAAGGGAATAACTCCCGATTTTAGAAATGAACTTACGGGAAGTAAGACATATATGATGAAAGACAGCATGTAGTGGTCTAAAGCACTCTTGATGTTGAAAGTGTACTGGCAGTATTACTTGGAGGATGAACTAGAGGTCAGGAGTCATAAGTATACGCGTATACCCCCTTTGGACTTAAGTTAAATTCGGAGGACCGAATTTCTTAAGGTGGGGTGGATGTGATAACCGTAAATTTTTCATTTTTGGAAATTAGAAATATTGAAAATAAATATTGGAGAACTTAAATAAGGGGAAATAAATAAAATTTGCGAGAACGGGATATTGGTGAAAATCCCGAGAATTAAGGAAGTGAAAGAATCGAAAAATTGTTGTAAATGAAATTAAAGTGGAAGTGAAAATAAAAATAATAGAGAGAGGAAAAGAATTAAATTGGATAAATTAAAATCCAAATTTAATAAGGAAAACGAGAAATGAAAATAAAATATGTTTTATATAATTTCAAATTTTATATAAGTTGTATTTTATACAAATACGTATGTATTTAAAATACTATATGGTATATTTTAATATACGTTGGTGTATATATATAAACTATTTCATGAATTTAATTAATACATATATATATATAAACATAATATTTTATGTATATATATAAAATATATAATACATACATATATAGAAAATGTAAATGTTATTTTATATTAAAGTTTATAGGTATATATATATATATTCTATTATAACATTTATATAATTCTATATATAAAATGTTATTTATTCTAAAGTATATAAATATATATATATATACTAGACTTGTATTTTGTAATGTACAAGATATTTTATATATAATAAATATTGTATAACATTATGTATGAAATAATGTATGTATAACATATATATATATTATATGTATAAAATATATGGTATAATGTATAGTATATTGTATACTAAAAATGGAAAGAAGACATAAACCAAAAAGGGAAATAAAACTAAAAACAGAAAAGGAAAGGAAGGATCGGGGGGGGGGGGGGGGGGGGGGGAGAAATCCCGACCCTCCCCGGGCGTACCACCGGTGGCAGAGGTGCCACCGCCGGCCGAGTGAGGGAAGAGAGGAGGAAGGAGTGGCGTCGCCGGTGAGAGGAGAAGCGAACGACGGTGGCCGACGACGGAAAGAAGAAAAGAAAACGAAACAGAAACGGTGGGAAAAAGCGAAGAGGAAAGAGGAGGGAAACGGCGGTGCCGGCCAGTCCAGGCACCGCCACCCCAACCCGAACCTCGGCGGAGGTGAGGGGAAGATGAAGGAGGCCACCGGCGAGACCAACGGCGGCCGAGGAAGGAAGAACGAAGGAAGAAAGGAGCCGAAACCCACCCTCCTAGGTCCGGCACCGTCGCCGGCAATGGGAGAAACGGAGACCAGATCTGGCGTCTCCGCAACTCCGGCAAGCTGAGGGAGGCGTGAACCGGCGGAAAGGAGGACCGCCGGCGACCGAACCGGCCGAACCGGCGGGATGAGTCACAAACCGGTCTGAACCGGTCCGGCCAAAGAAAGGAGAAAAGAAAAGAAAAAGAAAAGAAAAAGGAAAAAGGAAAAAGAAAAAAAAAAGAAAAAGAAAAAGAAAAGAAAGAAAGGAAAGAAAAAGAGGAAAAAAGGAAGAAAAAGAGGAAAAAGGAAAATTTGGGAATTCGGAAAATTCCCGGAAATTCGACAACCCGGGATTTTACAAATTCGGTAAGAAATTTCCCGAGAATTTAATTTCAGAAAAAAATTAAATAAATTATGAAAAATTCTAAAAATTAGAATTTTAATTCCAGAAATTATTTTCAGCAATCGAGATAAGGAATCGGGAGAAATGGAGTGCGGGCGCGATCGATAAGCGGAATTCGCCGACCCGGAAAAAGGTAAGGGATGCATGTGCAGCACTGTAAGGATACTCAGTCTGCATAATTTAATTTGAAATATTTTATGCAATTATTTTATGAAAATTATTATGATGCATGAATTGCTGAAAATAATTTGGGAAGAAGTACTGGCTGAAAGATTTTAAACTGTATTTTCCGTGCAGGAGGTTAGTGAATCGGCAGCCGTTATGCTGCCGAAAATTTTAGAAAAACTTTATAAAATCATATTAAATGATTTATTTCCGAATTTCGATAGTAAATCACGAGACATGAGGAAATTTCTAAATTTCATAAAATATGAATATAATGAGATGGAACTTTAGAATATTCATGTATTCGAGAATGGTGATAATGAAATCACCGAAAATTCTCGAAATAGATAAATTACACGAATTACGAGACGAAAGATGAAGTGAAATATAGTAAATATTTTATGGATATTTTTATCAATATTCACTAAAGGATTATAACCCTTATGGTTTTAAATCATGGAATTATATAATTGTATAAATTCCATAAGGTGTATTTTCCGATAAAAAAATACGGTTTTGAGACTGGTTGGTATTCTTATCATGCTGATACATGATATGTGACATGTTTAGTCCCGGTCGACACCTGATCCGTGCTCCACCGAGGACAATATAGATTATGGTCATAGATTTGACCGGTTAGTCCTTTACCCTCTAGGGTTTATAGTACGACAAGATTAACGTCTATATTAAAATCCATAAATGATAGGTAACATGTTAAAAAGGGAAATATTTTACATGATATGGAATATGTCAAACGGAAAAAGGCCATACCGAGCAGAGACTCGATGATTGAACCGTGGGAGCCACCTCTAGAGTCCTTCGGAACTAAGTGCTACACGTGTTCCGATATTTCAGTACAGGCCATACCGAGCAGAGGCTCGATGATTGAACAGTGGGAGCCACCTCTAGAGTCCTTCGGGAACTAAGTGCTACACGTGTTCCGATATTTCAGTACAGGCCATACCGAGCAGAGACTCGATGATTGAACCGTGGGAGCCACCTCTAGTCCTTCGGGAACTAAGTGCTACACGTGTTCCGATATTTCAGTACAGGCCATACCGAGCAGAGACTCGATGATTGAACCGTGGGAGCCACCTCTAGAGTCCTTCGGGAACTAAGTGCTACACGTGTTCCGATATTTCAGTACAGGCCATACCGAGCAGAGACTCGATGATTGAACCGTGGGAGCCACCTCTAGAGTCCTTCGGGAACTAAGTGCTACACGTGTTCCGATATTTCAGTACAGGCCATACCGAGCAGAGGCTCGATGATTGAACAGTGGAGCCACCTCTAGAGTCCTTCGGGAAACTAAAGTTACACGTGTTCCGATATTCAGTACAGGCCATACCGAGCAGAGACTCGATGATTGAACAGTGGGAGCCACCTCTAGAGTCCTTCGGGAACTAAGTGCTACACGTGTTCCGATGTTTCAATACAGGCCATACCGAGCAGAGACTCGATGATTGAACCGTGGGAGCCACCTCTAGAGTCCTTCGGGAACTAAGTGCTACACGTGTTCCGATGTTAGTATGAGAAATCGTAGGATATTATAACGATAAGTAAGTGAGTGTGATTCGTGAATTCGACAAATGTCAAAGAATGAAATAGATTTTAATAGCTTTTTCTGCTTTTTAACGGACAGAACTAATTAAGAGAGTACATTAAACATGAAATAAGTTTTAAAGAAATAAGATGATGATTTAACTAATATTCTTTTCAAGGAATATACGGATATTAATTATTCTATTTAAAGGCTTTATTTCGTAGAAGCATTATTTTGAAAAGAATATGAAAAAGATTAGGAAAGATTAAAAAGGAAAAGGATTTATTAATTCAAAACAAAAAGAAAATTTTTCTCTACAGTTGCTTCTAGGTTCCGTAACAAGTATGGTATTCTAAAATACCTACCTTACTCCATTCGGATCCCTAGCCGACTGTAGTATCTTTCCTACATGCGAGCCTAGAGCCATAGGAAAAATGAAAAAGATTTTCAGCATATAGGAAGCTGAGTATCAAGTGAGGCATATAATTCTCTTACTGAGCCGTGGTTTTGCTCACCCCTTAATTTTCAACATCTCAGGTTTTGACGGATGTGAGATCAGTGCATTGTGGATCCTGGCTGTACACGAAGGACAGTGTGTCAGACCGACTGATTATTTGAGGTATGATCATTTAATTCTCTGTATTTAGACATGTCAACAGTACTACTTGTCTGATTTATTACGATAGGGGATGTGTATAACATAAACAATACATTGTAAAATTGTTTAACAGCTAGTACAAGTGAAGTATCACAGACAGCCCAACCGTTAAGATGTGTATAAGTAGGGTAAAAATGTGGTCACGGGTCGTGACAGATTTAGTGGTATCAGAGCATTGGTTGGCCTGATGTCTGTGGATACTTTGGAAAGAAAAGAGTTAAACATCCCCTGTAGTACTGTGTCGTCTGAATACATAGAGAAAATAAATGATTGTACTGGAGTAAAATGATTTAAAGGGAGTGAGAAAGTATAAATTGAGAATGATAAAGAAGAAAATAGGCTCAGAAATTACCGAAAAATTGGTGATTCTTCTAATCTATAAGAAGGCCTGTTCGGTAAGGAACAGAAATGGACTCGGTGAGGGCCCCACCAGTACTTTTCTGTCCGAACCGAACTGAGACCTGAAAGTGATGGTATAAAATAGGGGAATAAAATATCATCATTAAATAGACTTTAAGATCACCGATTGAGGGTAATTTGAAGAGAGAGAAAATTTTTAGCCAAAAATGACCAAAATACCCCTACCCCCAAAATTTTACTGGGAGTCAAAATAGATCACCAGAAGTTGGAATTGATCGATTTGACAGAGAAATTAATGTTATAAAGCTGAATTACAAGTAAATTAATCCCATTGTGGATTTTAGTGAACTTCTCTGTCGAAAATCGAATGAGATCTAACTTGCTGTAATAAGTATCAGAAAGGATACTATCAATACATAGATGATCAGTTCATTGATTTGAATGTATATTGAGAAGATAGAAATAAATGTCGAAATGACGAAAATGCCCCTATATTGGGCGATGTCGGAATAGTGATAAAACCGAGCTGAATTGGAATCCATTGATAGTAATGGAATTATTAATGGCATAGAAGATGTCATGTGAATCTAACGATCCCTATTACTGATTCCACTAACACTTAGACTATGGACGCGAAAGAAAAACCCCGAGTGGACTGTGGGCCATAGGGGATAACAGTATGGTTGAGTGAGGCGGCCAGGGCTCCCCCACGAGTGGACTTTGGGCCATAGTGGTAAATCCTGGGCTTCACAATAAAACAATCCGTGAGGGACTAAGTGCCACGTCTGTGTGACGGGGGCCACCTCTAGAGCTCAGAGCGGACAGCACGGATGAGTGGTGCGGCTCGGGCCCCTCCGGCTTGAGACCGGCAAATCCGAGGCATCACAATAAAACGTGTACAGGCAGACGGCGAACGAGCCGGGGCCTTATATGATGCGATCCAAAGAGTGTAGTGGAATGTCATCAAATGTTTGGCCCGGTTATTGACTGAAAGGGTCGAAAATTAAGAGTGTATTGAACGGGATCGTTAAATACTGTGAAAAGTGAAATGATTACAAGAATTGACTGATGAGGTGAAAAGTATAGATAATGAAATACATACTGGTATGATTGATTATGATTCTGTACGTTTTCATTTTTCTTTCCGTCGTCGGCCACCGTCGTTCGCTTCTCCTCTCACCGGCGACGCCACTCCTTCCTCCTCTCTTCCCTCACTCGGCCGGCGGTGGCACCTCTGCCACCGGTGGTACGCCCGGGGAGGGTCGGGATTTCTCCCCCCCCCCCCCCCCCGATCCTTCCTTTCCTTTTCTGTTTTTAGTTTTATTTCCCTTTTTGGTTTATGTCTTCTTTCCATTTTTAGTATACAATATACTATACATTATACCATATTTTTATACATATAATATATATTATATGTTATACATACATTATTTCATACATAATGTTATACAATATTTATTATATATAAAATATATCTTGTACATTACAAAATACAAGTCTAGTATATATATATATATATTTATATACTTTAGAATAAATAACATTTATATATAGAATTATATAAATGTTATAATAGAATATATATATATATACCTATAAACTTTAATATAAAATAACATTTACATTTTCTATATATGTATGTATATATATATATTTATATATATACATAAAATATTATGTTTATATATATATATATGTATTAATTAAATTCATGAAATAGTTTATATATATATACACCAACGTATATTAAAATATACCATATAGTATTTTAAATACATACGTATTTGTATAAAATACACTTATATAAATTTGAAATTATATAAACATATTTTATTTTCATTTCTCGTTTTCCTTATTAAATTTGGATTTTAATTTATCCAATTTAATTCTTTTCCTCTCTCTATTATTTTTATTTTCACTTCCACTTTAATTTCCTTTACAACAATTTTTCGATTCTTTCACTTCCTTAATTCTCGGGATTTTCACCAATATCCCGTTCTCGCAAATTTTATTTATTTCCCCTTATTTAAGTTCTCCAATATTTATTTTCAATATTTCTAATTTCCAATAAATGAAAAATTTACGGTTATCACATTCAAAGACTGCAACAACTACTGCCTCACCCACGGATTTCCTTTAGGGGGGCGATGCGAAACTTTGATTCCAAGCACTCCAATTGTCTGTTTTTGCAAAACCATATAGCTGGGACTGGTTTCAAACTTGGGTTCTCATCATGGCTTTCAGATTATCCCTCTTCTTTCTAAATAAGAATTCTGCATCCCGAATGGAGAATATGAATTAAAAAAAGATTATCAAAAAAAGCATTTTCGTTTAGAATTTGAAATTCTTGTGCCAATGCATATATAATGTTAGATTATTTTCAATAAAAGTTTTTTCTATTAGCAATTTTAATGAATTATTTGGTAGTATAGTTTGATTACTCATGATTAGGAAGTGAGCCAAAGTAATATGATACAAGCGTTCGAATTCTATTTGATTCGAAAATTCAAATCATGACGTTCATTTTGAACTAGATCAAGTTAAATTTTTAAAATTTGTGCTCTAATCGATAAAACATTTGAATTATAGAAACTTTATTTGATAAAATCGATTTTTTATTTTTTTTAATTATATATATAAAAATAAAAAAATGAATTAATAATTAAATATTAAAAAAATCATTATTATGCTATCAAAATTTTAACCCAACAAAAATATTAAAAAATGTATACTAAAAAGGCTTAAACTTGATTAAAAAAAAAGTTAAAGTAAATTCTTGCAATTATCAAATCAAACTAAATAAATCACTAATAGCATCGTAAGTTAAGCCCCTAAACCCAGTTTAGGAATGCAGTCAAAATCTAATCTTAATGCATTTTTATTTTTTTAATATAATATATTTAAAATAATTTTTATTCATTTAAATATATCTCTTTTTAAAATTTAAAAAATAAAAAACTTATCTGTCCATGTAAAATTTTTTTAACTATCTCTACATTTCTTCAAATTTTACATGTTTTTAACCACCTCTCTACTCTCCCCTACAAGGATTTTTTCATATAATTACTTTATCTAATTTTTAAATCTAATATATTCAAGATAACTTTTAGTCAATTAAATTGTAATGCTCAGTTTGCTTTCAAATACCGATTAACATTTTCAATTTCTTATAACGATTAGGCCGTTTGTTGATGTCACTTACCTTCTTACTCATCGAATGCATTTTAAAGTTTTAGTCTCAATTCTTTCAATCCACTAATATATATAACAATAATATTATTAGTAATACCTAACATTCAAACACAATTTCCATTCATATATCAGTAAATATACAAGTCTCAAGTTTCGTTCTCTGCTATTGTGCTATTTCTATTAATTTACATCCCCTTTGTTGACTGCGATACATTATATACTTTACAATAATTTGTCTGAAATATATAGTAAATTAAAGTATTCCTTTAATGGACCGGTAGGATATCTTAAAGGAGTTCCATACAACCAAAAGTCCAGGCTACTCTTTATCGAGTGGATGTCACTGCAAATAATCTGCAAAGAAAAAAAGGTGCGGTGAGTTTACACTTAGTAAGGATAAGCATATAAAACAGTGGTACTATGCCACAATATGCCCTTAAAATCATAAATTTAAAAATAATTAAAATAAAATTGATGGAACCTTATCATGTAAATATATATTTAAAAATCATTATTTTCTCTTGTAATTTTTCAGTCTAGTAAAAGACTTCTTTCGAAATTCAAATCAATCAATTCAAACATCTAATTTAAATTATTCATAAGAAAAATATCACATATCACTAGAGAAAGTCAATATCAAAGAGATCCAAGCACCTATCTATTATCCCTCCAAAGACTTGCATAGGAATCAAGCGTACCCATAGGGGGCCAGGTATCCGTCCCTAAGCCATTCCTATCTATTATAGTGGCTATTATCGAGAGGTCTATAGTGTTCTCTGATTAGGTGACAGCTATGGAACTGGGGAAGGAAACAGGGACATAGCTAAGGTCATCCAGCCCTAATCATCATATCATTTGTATGCATGATCATTGAGGATTCAACAACCCCCAAAACATTTTCATATGTCAATAAAATCATGATAAAATCATTTTCATATAGATCATCTTCAGTCAATCCATATTCATATAAACAGATAAACATGTCATTTGGATGCAAATAAATTTCATAAAACCTCTTAATGCAAACTCAACTATTCAAGTATTTTAATTGCATAAAATACTAATTCTATCATGTGCTAATATTATAAAAATAATTAAAATAATTCTTATGCAAATCATATAGTTAAAACCATATTTTCATAAAATAAGTTTTTCTATTTCTTGTTTAAGAAATTGCACGGGTGGATGGTTAAGAGGAGGTTTTCTAAAATTTCAATGGTATAACGTTTTGATTCTATCCTAACTCCCTACATAAAACCACAATTTATAATTCTCAAATCACCTAGTTCTCCCACATGCAGGCATAGTATTTCCCACTCTACTTCCATATATTTTCCTTGTCGTAGGCTACAACACAGTGTAGCAATCCGATTGCACCATTTTTGCAACTCATGCCTCCGAATTTAATGCTGCAAAAATAATATTAACAGTGGTTAAAATTCAACTTTCCAATTTATAAAATATATTGTACTCTCCTTATCTTTCACTTAGCCTAACTTTCTAATGTTATTATTATCGATTGCTAACCAAATTCACCATCAACCGGTATCCTTTCTTCAAACCAAATTCAACATTAATCTTTCTAGCAATTATATATTATTTCCTAACCAATAAACCATTGAAAATGAACATGAAATCTCACAATTCCTCTTTGGCCGAATGCTTTCCCATATACAATGCTTGTTATTTTCCAATTTTAGCTTCATGATTAATCTTCATCCAGTTCCTACAATATGGAATTTATGAAATCAACACTACCATGATTTGGAATAGAAACTTATATATTGGAAAATGCAAGTTAGTTGATAGCTTCTAAAACCTCATTATGTGTTTAAAGTTTACAACTTAATTTTCAATGGGATTTTTACTAGTTTTTACTTGTTTTCAGGTACGTTCATGTTTCTATATCATTATCATGTGAAAAGAAAATATTTTGAGCATCTGTTATCATCCTGAGAATGTTTGGCAAATTTTATTTTTAGGTATAATGAAATTGTGATTTTTATCTTTTTATTAACTAACTGACGATTTAATTGTTAAAGTGATCTCCATAAACACCTAAGAAATTATTTTGTGAACTATTTTCAAATTGTCGGCCCCATAGCTGCTTGCAGGCACATGCTTCCGTGAGTGTATGATCGTAAGACTAACTTGTGGGTCGATTGACCTTGATCCCATCATCACCATCCCGAATGGTGCCTGATCAGTACCATTGAGGACTTTATTCTTACTATAGCTGTATGTCCTAGTGCATGAGTCTATTGGGTATGATTTCAGAATTGATGATAAATGTAAATTTTTAAATCTTGATTTTGAAATGGAATTAGAGAAATGGATTTTATATGTTTACAGAGTGCTTTGGAATTGATTTATTGAATTTGAATTATGAATTGCATTATGGAAGCTATTTGTTGATTGCTCGTTAAATTTTGTGATTGATTTAATCTTATCTAACTCCCCTTTAGTTGGAATGGATGCCATGACACGTGAGTTGCTCCAAAGCATCCTTCTGTACTCTACCTGATTATCTATTCCACTATAGTATCATTTCCTGTGTTTTGTGCTAAGGAAACTTTTATAATCATGGTTTTAAATTCTAAAAACATGTTTTTGAAATACTTGCATATAGATGCATAGCATCAGTTCTGTTATATATATTTCTTACTAGGCCTTAGCTTATCTTATTTTTCCTTCCTCCTAGATTATTTTCAGTAGGTCTCTGCTTTCACTTAGGAGGACTTTGACGCGGTATCCCTTAGGCGGACCTAACTTACCGTTGAGATATACGACCTTCTTTATGTATTTAGACTATGTTTATACAGTACTACTGTCAATAAATTTGTTCATGGGATGTAAATTAAGAACACCTCCATAAATACAAATTAATAGATTTATTTATGTATTTATTTTGTATGTGTGAGAATGAAGGCACTGCAGATGACCCAACCGTAAACGTGAGATATTTGTGAATAAATACTATTTATATATAAATTTGGTATGTGACTTGTATATCCATTCTAATAAAAAAAACATTTAATGCTAGAGGACTATCTTGCCAATTAAAAATTATTTCCAAGATAGATACAAAAAGTGCAATTATATAAGGTGGCATCCATCCAATATCAAATAAACAGGTAGCAAGGATTTACAGGAGGGAGTAGAAATTTAAACTTGGCAGAAGAAATAGAATGGCTGTTGGCACTCCTTCTCTTCCCTTAAAGTGCTGCTTACTTCTTTGTCTTTTATGCTTGGCCATCTTCTTTAACATAGGTGAAAACCTTGCCCATCATGATTAGTAATTCATTAAGTTTTATCATTGAATAATATTCATCATGCATTAATTTTTTTCTTGGGTTTCAGAGAAAACAAGTGCAGCAGCACCGAACAATTGGGGAGTAGTGGTAGGGCCATGTTCATTATTCAAAGACTGCAACAACTACTGCCTCACCCACGGATTTCCTTTAGGGGGCCGATGCGAAACTTTGATTCCAGGCACTCCAGCTGTCTGTTTTTGCAAAACCATATAGCTGGGACTGGTTTCAAACTTGGGTTCTCATCATGGCTTTCAGATTATCCCTCCTCTTTCTAAATAAGAATTCTGCATCCCGAATGGAGAATATGAATTAAAAAAAGATTATCAAAAAAGCATTTTCGTTTAGAATTTGAAATTCTTGTGCCAATGCATATATAATGTTAGATTATTTTTAATAAAAGTTTTTTTCTATTAGCAATTTTAATGAATTATTTGGTAGTATAGTTTGATTACTCATGATTAGGAAGTGAGCCAAAGTAATATAATACTAGCGTTCGAATTCTATTTGATTCGAAAATTCAAATCATGACGTTCATTTTGAACTAGATCAAGTTAAATTTTTAAAATTTTTGCTCTAATCGATAAAACATTTGAATTATAGAAACTTTATTTGATAAAATCGATTTTTTATTTTTTTAATTATATATATAAAAATAAAAAAATGAATTAATAATTAAATATTAAAAAAATCATTATTATGCTATCAAAATTTTAACCCAACAAAAATATTAAAAAATGTATACTAAAAAGGCTTAAACTTGATTAAAAAAAAAGTTAAAGTAAATTTTTACAATTATCAAATCAAACTAAATAAATCACTAATAGCATCGTAAGTTAAGCCCCTAAACCCAGTTTAGGATTGCAGTCAAAATCTAATCTTAATGCATTTTTATTTTTTTAATATAATATATTTAAAATAATTTTTATTCATTTAAATATATCTCTTTTTAAAATTTAAAAAATAAAAAACTTATCTGTCCATGTAAAATTTTTTTAACTATCTCTCCATTTCTTCAAATTTTACATGTTTTTAACCACCTCTCTACTCTCCCCTACAAGGATTTTTCATATAATTACTTTATCTAATTTTTAACTCTAATATATTCAAGATAACTTTTAGTCAATTAAATTGTAACGCTCAGTTTGCTTTCAAATACCGATTAACATTTTCAATTTCTTATAACGATTAGGACGTTTGTTGATGTCACTTACCTTCTTACTCATCGAATGCATTTTAAAGTTTTAATCTCAATTCTTTCAATCCACTAATATATATAACAATAATATTATTAGTAATACCTAACATTCAAACACAATTTCCATTCATATATCAGTAAATATACAAGTCTCAAGTTTCGTTCTCTGCTATTGTGCAATTTCTATTAATTTACATCCCCTTTGTTGACTGCGATACATTATATACTTTACAATAATTTGTCTGAAATATATAGTAAATTAAAGTATTCCTTTAATGGACCGGTAGGATATCTTAAAGGAGTTCCATACAACCAAAAGTCCAGGCTACTCTTTATCGAGTGGATGTCACTGCAAATAATCTGCGAAGAAAAAAGGTGCGGTGAGTTTACTTAGTAAGGATAAGCATATAAAACAGTGGTACTATGCCACAATATGCCCTTAAAATCATAAATTTAAAAATAATTAAAATAAAATTGATGGAACCTATATCATATAAACATATATTTAAAAATCATTATTTTCTCTTGTAATTTTTCAGTCTAGTAAAAGACTTCTTTCGAAATTCAAATCAATCAATTCAAACATCTAATTTAAATTATTCATAAGAAAATATCACATATCACTAGAGAAAGTCAATATCTAAGAGATCAAAGCACCTATCTATTATCCCTCCAAAGACTTGCATAGGAATCAGGCATACCCATAGGGGGCCAGGTTCCGTCCCTAAGCCATTCCTATCTATTATAGTGGCTATTATCGAGAGGTCTATAGTGTTCTCTGATTAGGTGACAGCTATGGAACTGGGGAAGGAAACAGGGACATAGCTAAGGTCATCCAGCCCTAATCATCATATCATTTGTATGCATGATCATTGAGGATTCAACAACCCCCAAAACATTTTCATATGTCAATAAAATCATGATAAAATCATTTTCATATAGATCATCTTCAGTCAATCCATATTCATATAAACAGATAAACATGTCATTTGGATGCAAATAAATTTCATAAAACCTCTTAATGCAAACTCAACTATTCAAGTATTTTAATTGCATAAAATACTAATTCTATCATGTGCTAATATTATAAAAATAATTAAAATAATTCTTATGCAAATCATATAGTTAAAACCATATTTTCATAAAATAAGTTTTTCTATTTCTTGTTTAAGAAATTGCACGGGTGGATGGTTAAGAGGAGGTTTTCTAAAATTTCAATGGTATAACGTTTTGATTCTATCCTAACTCCCTACATAAAACCACAATTTATAATTCTCAAATCACCTAGTTCTCCCACATGCAGGCATAGTATTTCCCACTCTACTTCCATATATTTTCCTTGTCGTAGGCTACACAAGTGTGTAGCAATCCGATTGCACCATTTTTGCAACTCATGCCTCCGAATTTAATGCTGCAAAAATAATATTAACAGTGGTTAAAATTCAACTTTTCAATTTATAAAATATATTGTACTCTCCTTATCTTTCACTTAGCCTAATTTTCTAATGTTATTATTGCCGATTACTAACCAAATTCACCATCAACCGGTATCCTTTCTTCAAACCAAATTCAACATTAATCTTTCTAGCAATTATATATTATTTCCTAACCTATAAACCATTGAAAATCAACACGAAATCTCGCAATTCCTCTTTGGTCGAATGCTTTCCCATATACAATGCTTGTTATTTTCCAATTTTAGCTTCATGATTAATCTTCATCCAGTTCCTACAATATGGAATTTATGAAATCAACACTACCATGATTTGGAATAGAAACTTATATATTGGAAAATGCAAGTTAGTTGATAGCTTCTAAAACCTCATTATGTGTTTAAATTTTACAACTTAATTTTCAATGGGATTTTTACTAGTTTTTACTCGTTTTCAGGTACGTTCATGTTTCTATATCATTATCATGTGAAAATAAAATATTTTGAGCATCT
Source organism: Heritiera littoralis (assembly GCA_031772115.1). Classification (NCBI taxonomy): domain Eukaryota; kingdom Viridiplantae; phylum Streptophyta; class Magnoliopsida; order Malvales; family Malvaceae; genus Heritiera; species Heritiera littoralis. Next base: position 4,366,286 of record JAPDPK010000059.1, on the reverse strand, counting down.
GTTATTATCCTGAGAATATTTGGCAAATTTTTTTTTAGGTATAATGAAATTGTGATTTTTATCATGTTATTAACTAACTGACGATTTAATTGTTAAAGTGATCTCCATAAACACCTAAGAAATTATTTTTGAACTATTTTCAATTTGTCGGCCCCATAGCTGCTTGCAGGCACATGCTTCCATGAGTGTATGATCGTAAGACTAACTTGTGGGTCGATTGTGAGACCCGATTTTATAACACTGTACACCATATTTTTGTAAATCCTTGATAGTGGAAATAAATTAATTAGTGAAATTAAATAAATATTTAATTTGAATTTCCACTTAGAAATTGGAATAATTGGATTTATAATTTATAATATGGTGTATAGGAGGTAAAATAAATATTTCATGATGAAGTGGAGGTATAGAAAGAAATAAAGAAAATAAATCTGAAATTTATACATGGAAGTGATATTTCCATAGTATAATATGTAAATATGTGAATTATAAGAGAGGAAAAATTTTTTTGTACAAATGATTAAACTTGATAGAATGGAGCATATAAAAGAGAAGAGAAAATTAAGCAAACCGTGTATCAATTTTCTGCTGTTATGATACAGGGCAGATCCTAATTTTCTTTGGAAGTTTTGTGGTGTAAAATTTATAGATGATGATAGATAAAGAGGGAGTTATTAAGGGAATATTTGGCTGGAAATAATTGGAGGAATTATAGCTCAAAAGAGGTCAAATGAATCAAGTAAACGTACTGCCAAAAATAGAGTGCAGTACGCCACTTCCTCTTGCTGGTGTGAGCCACACGTTGGGAGGTGATTTTGTGGTATAAAATCTCAACCAAATCTGATTTAAAGGAAAGAAATAGAGTAGCTTGACATGAGATGAATTTTGATTGGTTGAAATATAGAGAAAAGAAGAAGTGAAACAAGATAAAATCGAATAGCAAAAAGAAGGCAGCAGCAAAATAAGCCTCCATACGCCACCTTTGCTGCTGTTAAGTCTGCCTAGTTAGATTCATTCAAATGAAGCTTGGTTGAAGATTTTATAGTATAAAATATAATATAAATAATATTTAAAGGAGGAGACCTTTAATATTTTACATGGGATAGATGGTAGTGGCTGAAGAATACATTAAAAGCAAGTAAAACAAGTCAAAGAGACGTTCAGCCCACTTCATCACCGCCACTTCTTTGCTGCAGTTTCTTGTCTTGTTTTAATGTTCAATAAAGAAAAGAAAAATGATGAAAGGAAAGAGAAGAAAAAGAAGACAAGGCAAATATTGCATTTGGAAATATGATTGAATGCTATTGGTTGGAAACTATAAAAAGATGAGGAAATCAGGTCAAAGAAACGTGCAGCAAAATCTATCACTGCCACAATTTTTCTGCTGCCGTTGGTGCCCATTTTTATGCAAAATGAGATATGAAATGATGAGAAAAGAGATAAGTAGCTAAGTGGCAACATATTATTGGAGGACATGAATGAATAGAAAATTAAATGAAACTAAAACTCGAGCAATTTTCATCCTCCCTTACCGACTCCCCCTGCTGCTCCATGGTTTTCTGTTTGCTGCTCAATTTCATTCTGTTTGGCTTTCGTTCATCCAAGGAAACTTAGCAAATTTATGCACCTTTGATACTTAACCACTTAAGCCTTCCTATCCACCTTTCCTCTTTACTTTGGAATAGCTTGGAATCACCAAGAAGGGCTGACGTGAGGCAGAACAATTCTGTTTTGGAGTGGACAATTCGGCTAAGGTGAGCTACTACAAGTCCATGATTTCCTTGATATCAAATGATGGATTTATAGGTTTCTTAACATGAGAAGCATGATTCTAGTATTATTTTTAGTTAAGCTTTATTAGATCATGGAATTAGCACAAGTTGAGATCTTGATATAGATCAAGAACAATCAAGAAATCATGCTAGAAATTGTATGAATATGATGAGAAATAATTGATGGAATATAAATAAGTTTAATAGAAAGCTTAGAAACTTGGAATGATAAAGAAGCAAAATATGACTAGTGAATGAGGGTTTCGGTTGGCATGAATAAATAGGAGAATTTAAGGCTTCATGCATGAAAATAAGGATGAATGGCTCACGTGAGCAAGGGAGAATAAACTGAAAACAACAATTGAAGGAAAATGTTGAAAAACCATGAATTGGCCATAAAGAGGGTTTCGGCCATGACAATTCAAATAGGGAAAATATGCTGAAAATTGGAGTTACGGGTAGAAAATAACTATAGAAATTGAAAAAGAATTATTGGTGGAATTAAAACCGAAAAAGAAGCTAAAATGAGGAAGTTGAGTTTTAGCACCAGTGTAAAATAATACTGGTTGTACATGTACTGTGTCATTACTGGCTGCATTTATGAAAGTTAGAGGCTTAAAATTAAGAGGAAAAATATTAATAATTTTTGATAAAATTATTTTGCAGCCTGAGTTGACGGATTTCGGTTAACGTAACCGGGAAGATCGGTTTCATAAGACAGGTAAGGGGGGAGTGTGTGAGTTGTAGTGATATAATGAAATGCATGTTTTATCAAGTTAAATTTTATGGAAATATTGGAGGCATGATTTGGTTTAAAACATGCAAAAATGCTGTGGTTGAAAAGCTGGTTTATAAAGTGCTTGTGTGCAGGAGGTTTAGAATCCGCAGCTGTTATGCTGTCGAAAAATTCCCAAAAATATTCTAAAATATTCTAAAATATTTTAGAAGCATGAGATGATTTAAATGGGAAATTTTGAATACAATTTCCATCAATTTTCCATAAGTTGGAATTTATGAGAAAGTATGAAAAATTATATATATTCATGTTTTATATTTTATTAAAGTGAGAAATTTGATTCTTTTATAAGATATTAAATATTCAAATTGAATATTTATTTACCTTCTCACTTGATACATGAATATTTACTGCCTGATTTACGGTATGTGAAAATGAGAATAAATACCTTTTTGGAAGTAATACTTGAAATAAATTATGTAATTTAATTAAACTTCTTAAAGGTATTTTTGGGAAAGAGATGAATTTTTATACCTTTATGGAACTACATACTGATTTTATTTAATTTAAAATTTCCATAAAGGTGATGATATATAAAATTGTAAGCCTTATGGATAAATGTGAAATATTTCAAATTACTGTGTGTAAAATCCATAAAGGCTATGGTACGGTTTTATACTATTTTGAGACTTAGGCCCCGAGTTTCATGCATTATACCATTACTGTTACTGTCACGTGGCTGATTGACCAACTAGTCATCAGCGTCCCGGATGTCACCTAGTAAGTGTACACCGAAGACATATTATAGATCATGGCCATAGATCTCAGTACTGATACTGTGTCCCTTAGTGGACGAAGATAGCATGATTTAATTGTAGGGTGATGCCTAGTCTCACTTACTGATTACTGTTTACTAAAAGGATTTACTAAATCATGTTTACTGTACTATTACTGTTGACTGTTTACTGAAATGGTGGCCATTAATTACTGTTTTATTGAAATGAAAGCTACCATTTACTGTTTACTAAATTGAAAGTTACTGTTTACTAAACTGAAAGCTACTGATTACTGTTTACTGAAACGAATCTATTGATTTCTAATTACTGAACTGAATTGTACAGAACACTGTTTACTGAATTGAATGGGAATTACCGTTATCGAGAAAGAATACTTTGAAAATTATTTCTTAAATAGAAATAATTACTGAAGTATTATCTAGTGATTTGGATATTTATAAGTTACTGTATTGAAAAGACTGTTTACTGTAACTACTGTTTTATCACTGTACTGTCACGTGTTTTGAAATCGGTGTACTGAAGTGAAATAATAAAAATGGTTTATACCATTTTTATATTATGAGAAAAGAGAAGGAATTGTTTTGAAATAAAACAATTTATTTATTACTCTCTATAGTTTCTTTGGTTTCCGGGACAAGACAGGTATTTCAAAACCTTCCATGCTCCATCTGGATTTCCGGTCGACTATAGTATTCTTCCTTTACTGTGCTTAGTACACCGTTAGGAAATAAATGTTTTATGGCATATAGTTTTCATTATATCAAGCAGCATACGACTCCTTTACTGAGCATGTGGTTCGTCACCCCTTATTTTCAAAATTTTCAGATTAATTACGAGGATTATTTGATGGTTTCCTTGGATAAATATAGCTGTGAGTAGACACTGGGACAAAGAGCATTGGAAATTTAAAGGTATAGTCACTTCTCTTATATATTCAGACACTTGTATACAGTACTACATTATTGTAAAATAGAAACAAGGGATGTGAAGTGTATGAAACATTGTAAAAATTTTTATATTTCGAATTTATTGAATAAATGTTCACATTTATTACTGTTAAGGATCAAGTGTTAAAGGCATCACAGACAACCCAAACGGTAAAAATGTGTAAAATACTAGTAATCATTGTGTAAAAATGTACACTCAGATGTTACATCGATTGACCTTGATCCCATCATCAGCATCCCGGATGGTGCCTGATCAGTACCATTGAGGACTTTATTCTTACTATGGCTATATGTCCTATTGCATGAGTCTATTGGGTATGATTTCAGAATTGATGATAATTGTAAATTTTTAAATCATGATTTTGAAATGGAATTAGAGAAATGGATTTTATATGTTTACAGAGTGCTTTGGAATTGATTTATTGAATTTGAATTATGAATTGCATTATGGAAGCTATTTGTTGAATGCTCGTTAAATTTTGTGATTGATTTAATCTTATCGAACTCCCCTTTAGTTGGAATGGATGCCACGACACGTGAGTTGCTCCAAAGCATCCTTCTGTACTCTACCTGATTAGCTATTGCACTATAGTATCATTTCCTGCGTTTTGTGCTAAGGAAACTTTTATAATCATGGTTTTAAATTCTAAAAACATGTTTTTTAAATACTTGCATATAGATGCATAGCATCAGTTTTGTTATATATATTTCTTACTAGGCCTTAGCTTATCTTATTTTTCCCTTCCTCCTAGATTATTTTCAGTAGGTCTTTGCTTTCACTTAGGAGGACTTTGTTGCGGTATCCCTTAGGCGGACCTAACTTACCGTTGAGATATACGACCTTCTTTATGTATTTACACTATGTTTATACAGTACTACTGTCAATAAATTTGTTCATGGGATGTAAATTAAGAACACCTCCATAAATACAAATTAATAGATTTATTTATGTATTTATTTTGTATGTGTGAGAATGAAGGCACTGCAGATGACCCAACCGTAAACGTGAGATATTTGTGAATAAATACTGTTTATATATAAATTTGGTATGTGACTTGTATATCCATTCTAATAAAAAAACATTTAATGCCAAAGGACTATCTTGCCAATTAAAAATTATTTCCAAGATAGATACAAAAAGTGCAATTATATAAGGTGGCATCCATCCAATATCAAATAAACAGGTAGCAAGGATTTACAAGAGGGAGTAGAAATTTAAACTTGGCAGAAGAAATAGAATGGCTATTGGCAGTCCTTCTCTTCCCTTAAAGTGCTGCTTACTTCTTTGTCTTTTATGCTTGGCCATCTTCTTTAACATAGGTGAAAACCTTGCCCATCATGATTAGTAATTCATTAAGTTTTATCATTGAATAATATTCATCATGCATTATTTTTTTTCTTGGGTTTCAGAGAAAACAAGTGCAGCAGCACCGAACAATTGGGGAGTAGTGATAGGGCCATGTTCACTATTCAAAGACTGCAACAACTACTGCCTCACCCACGGATTTCCTTTAGGGGGGCGATGCGAAACTTTGATTCCAGGCACTCCAGCTGTCTGTTTATGCAAAACCATATAGCTGGGACTGGTTTCAAACTTGGGTTCTCATCATGGCTTTCAGATTATCAAATAAGAATTCTGCATCCCGAATGGAGAATATGAATAAAAAAAGATTATCAAAAAAGCATTTTCGTTTAGAATTTGAAATTCTTGTGCCAATGCATATATAATGTTATATTATTTTCAATAAAAGTTTTTTCTATTAGCAATTTTAATGAATTATTTGGTAGTATAGTTTGATTACTCATGATTAGGAAGTGAGCCAAAGTAATATGATACTAGCGTTCGAATTCTATTTATTCGAAAATTCAAATCATGACGTTCATTTTGAACTAGATCAAGTTAAATTTTTAAAATTTATGCTCTAATCGATAAAACATTTGAATTATAGAAACTTTATTTGATAAAGTCGATTTTTTTATTTTTTTAATTATATATATAAATAAAAAAATGAATTAATAATTAAAAATTAAAAAAATCATTATTATCCCATCAAAATTTTAACCCAACAAAAATATTAAAAAATGTATACTAAAAAGGCTTAAACTTGATTAAAAAAAAAGGTAAAGTAAATTTTTACAATTATCAAATCAAACTAAATAAATCACTAATAGCATGGTAGGTTAAGCCCCTAAACCCAGTTTAGGATTGCAGTCAAAATCTAATCTTAATGCATTTTTATTTTTTTAATATAATATATTTAAAATAATTTTTATTCACTTAAATATATCTCTTTTTAAAATTTAAAATATAAAAAACTTATCTATCCATGTAAATTTTTTTTTACTATCTCTCCATTTCTTCAAATTTTACATGTTTTTAACCACCTCTCTACTCTCCCCTACAAGGATTTTTTTCATATATTTACTTTATCTAATTTTTAAATCCAATATATTCAAGATAACTTTTAGTCAATTAAATTGTAACGCTCAGTTTGCTTTCAAATACCAATTAACATTTTCAATTTCTTATAACGATTAGGCCGTTTGTTGATGTCACTTACCTTCTTACTCATCGAATGCATTTTAAAGTTTTAGTCTCAATTCCTTCAATCCACTAATATATATAACAATAATATTATTAGTAATACCTAACATTCAAACACAATTTCCATTCATATATCAGTAAATATACAAGTCTCAAGTTTCGTTCTCTGCTATTGTGCTATTTCTATTAATTTACATCCCCTTTGTTGACTGCGATACATTATATACTTTACAATAATTTGTCTGAAATATATAGTAAATTAAAGTATTCCTTTAATGGACCGGTAGGATATCTTAAAGGAGTTCCATACAACCAAATGTCCAGGCTACTCTTTATCGAGTGGATGTCACTGCAAATAATCTGCGAAGAAAAAAGGTGCGGTGAGTTTACACTTAGTAAGGATAAGCATATAAAACAGTGGTACTATGCCACAATATGCCCTTAAAATCATAAATTTAAAAATAATTAAAATAAAATTGATGGAACCTTATCATGTAAACATATATTTAAAAATCATTATTTTCTCTTGTAATTTTTCAGTCTAGTAAAAGACTTCTTTCGAAATTCAAATCAATCAATTCAAACATCTAATTTAAATTATTCATAAGAAAAATATCACATATCACTAGAGGAAGTCAATATCTAAGAGATCCAAGCACCTATCTATTATCCCTCCAAAGACTTGCATAGGAATCAAGCGTACCCATAGGGGGCCAGGTATCCGTCCCTAAGCCATTCCTATCTATTATAATGGCTATTATCGAGAGGTCTATAGTGTTCACTGATTAGGTGACAGCTATGGAACTGGGGAAGGAAACAGGGACATAGCTAAGGTCATCCAGCCCTAATCATCATATCATTTGTATGCTTGATCATTGAGGATTCAACAACCCCCAAAACATTTTCATATGTCAATAAAATCATGATAAAATCATTTTCATATAGATCATCTTCAGTCAATCCATATTCATATAAACAGATAAACATGTCATTTGGATGCAAATAAATTTCATAAAACCTCTTAATGCAAACTCAACTATTCAAGTATTTTAATTGCATAAAATACTAATTCTTTCATGTGCTAATATTATAAAAATAATTAAAATAATTCTTATGCAAATCATATAGTTCAAACCATATTTTCATAAAATAAGTTTTTCTATTTCTTGTTTAAGAAATTGCACGGGTGGATGGTTAAGAGTAGGTTTTCTAAAATTTCAATGGTATAACGTTTTGATTCTATCCTAACTCCTTACATAAAACCACAATTTATAATTCTCAAATCACCTAGTTCTCCCACATGCAGGCATAGTATTTCCCACTCTACTTCCATATATTTTCCTTGTCGTAGGCTACAACGCAGTGTAGCAATCCAATTGCACCATTTTTGCAACTCATGCCTCCGAATTTAATGCTGCAAAAATAATATTAACAGTGGTTAAAATTCAACTTTCCAATTTATAAAATATATTGTACTCTCCTTATCTTTCACTTAGCCTAATTTTTTAATGTTATTATTATCGATTACTAACCAAATTCACCATCAACCGGTATCCTTTCTTCAAACCAAATTCAACATTAATCTTTCTGGCAATTATATATTATTTCCTAACCTATAAACCATTGAAAATCAACATAAAATCTCACAATTCCTCTTTAGCCGAATGCTTTCCCATATACAATGCTTGTTATTTTCCAATTTTAGCTTCATGATTAATCTTCATCCAGTTCCTACAATATGGAATTTATGAAATCAACACTACCATGATTTGGTATAGAAACTTATATATTGGAAAATGCAAGTTAGTTGATAGCTTCTAAAACCTCATTATGTGTTTAAATTTTACAACTTAATTTTCAATGGGATTTTTACTAGTTTTTACTCGTTTTCAGGTACATTCATGTTTCTATATCATTATCATGTGAAAATAAAATATTTTGAGCATCTGTTATTATCCTGAGAATATTTGGCAAATTTTATTTTTAGGTATAATGAAATTGTGATTTTTATCATTTTATTAACTAACTAACGATTTAATTGTTAAAGTGATCTCCATAAACACCTAAGAAATTATTTTGTGAACTATTTTCAAATTGTCGGCCCCATAGCTGCTTGCAGGCACATGCTTCCGTGAGTGTATGATCGTAAGACTAACTTGTGGGTCGATTGACATTGATCCCATCATCAGCATCCCGGATGGTGCCTGATCAGTACCATTGAGGACTTTATTCTTACTATGGCTGTATGTCCTATTGCAAGAGTCTATTGGGTATGATTTCAGAATTGATGATAATTGTAAATTTTTAAATCATGATTTTGAAATGGAATTAGAGAAATGGATTTTATATGTTTACAGAGTGCTTTGGAATTGATTTATTGAATTTGAATTATGAATTGCATTATGGAAGCTATTTGTTGAATGCTCGTTAAATTTTGTGATTGATTTAATCTTATTGAACTCCCCTTTTATTTGGAATGGATGCCATGACACGTGAGTTGCTCCAAAGCATCCTTCTGTACTCTACCTGATTATCTATTCCACTATAGTATCATTTCCTGCGTTTTGTGCTAAGGAAACTTTTATAATCATGGTTTTAAATTCTAAAAACATGTTTTTTAAATACTTGCATATAGATGCATAGCATCAGTTCTGTTATATATATTTCTTACTAGGCCTTAGCTTATCTTATTTTTCCCTTCCTCCTAGATTATTTTCAGTAGGTCTTTGCTTTCACTTAGGAGGACTTTGACGCGGTATCCCTTAGGCGGACCTAACTTACCGTTGAGATATACGACCTTCTTTATGTATTTAGATTGTTTATACAATACTACTGTCAATAAATTTGTTCATGGGATGTAAATTAAGAACACCTCATAATTACAAATTAATAGATTTATTTATGTATTTATTTTGTATGTGTGAGAATGAAGGCACTGCAGATGACCCAACCGTAAACGTGAGATATTTGTGAATAAATACTGTTTATATATAAATTTGGTATGTGACTTGTATATCCATTCTAATAAAAAAACATTTATTGCCAAAGGACTGTCTTGCCAATTAAAAATTATTTCCAAGATAGATACAAAAAGTGCAATTATATAAGGTGGCATCCATCCAATATCAAATAAACAGGTAGCAAGGATTTACAAGAGGGAGTAGAAATTTAAACTTATCAGAAGAAATAGAATGGCTGTTGGCACTCCTTCTCTTCCCTTAAAGTGCTGCTTACTTTTTTGTCTTTTATGCTTGGCCATCTTCTTTAACATAGGTGAAAACCTTGCCCATTAGGATTAGTAATTCATTAAGTTTTATCATTGAATAATATTCATCATGCATTATTTTTTTTCTTGGGTTTCAGAGAAAACAAGTGCAGTAGCACCGAACAATTGGGGAGTAGTGATAGGGCCATGTTCACTATTCAAAGACTGCAACAACTACTGCCTCACCCACGGATTTCCTTTAGGGGGGCGATGCGAAACTTTGATTCCAGGCACTCCAGCTGTCTGTTTATGCAAAACCATATAGCTGGGACTGGTTTCAAACTTGTGTTCTCATCATGGCTTTCCGATTATCCCTTTTCTTTCTAAATAAGAATTCTGCATCCCGAATGGAGAATATGAATAAAAAAAAGATTACCAAAAAAACATTTTCGTTTAGAATTTGAAATTCTTGTGTCAATGCATATATAATGTTATATTATTTTCAATAAAAGTTTTTTCTATTAGCAATTTTAATGAATTATTTGGTAGCATAGTTTGATTATTCATGATTAGGAAGTGAGCTAAAGTAATATGATACTAGCGTTCGAATTCTATTTGATTCGAAAATTCAAATCATGATGTTTGTTTTGAACTAGATCAAGTTAAATTTTTAAAATTTGTGCTCTAATCGATAAAACATTTGAATTATAGAAACTCTATTTGATAAAGTCGATTTTTTATTTTTTAATTATATATGTAAAAATAAAAATAATGAATTAATAATTAAATATTAAAAAAAATCATTATTATCCCATCAAGATTTTAACCCGACAAAAATATTAAAAAATGTATACTAAAAAGGCTTAAACTCGATTAAAAAAATAGATAAATTAAATTTTTACAATTATCAAATTAAACTAAATAATTCACTAATAGCATGGTAGGTCAAGCCCCTAAACCCAATTTAGGATTGCAGTCAAAATCTAATCTTAATGCATTTTTGTTTTTTTAATATAATATATTTAAAATAATTTTTATTCATTTAAATATATTTCTTTTCAAAATTTGAAATATAAGAAAATTATCTATCTATGTAAAATTTTTTTAACCATCTCTCCACTTCTTCAAATTTTACATGTTTTTAACCACCTCTCTACTCTCCCCTATAAGGATTTTTTCATATATTTACTTTATCTAATTTTTAAATCCAATATATTCAAAATAACTTTTAGTCAATTAAATTGTTACGCTCAGTTTGCTTTCAAATACCGATTAACGTTTTCAATTTCTTATAGCGATTAGGTCGTTTGTTGATGTCACTTACCTTCTTACTCATCGAATGCATATTGAAGTTTTAGTCTTAATTCTTTCAATCCACAAATATATATAACAATAATATTATTAGTAATACCTAATATTCAAACACAATATAACGGTCTGAGTGTACATTTTTGCACTTTATTTACTCATAATTTATACTATTTTACCGGTTGGGCTGTATGTGATGCTTACAGTAAAAGAATAATTACCGTACTAAATAGTACTTCCATTTACTGTGTAATTTCCGAAACATGAATATTTCATTTATTGTATATCAGAGTTACATTCCCTGTATCTTATTTTTAATTAAAGTAGTATTGTACAAATTTTCTGAATATATAAAAGAAAATAATATACCTCTGATGTCTAAAGTCTGCTGTCTCGAGTAACCGAACTAGCAGCCGATACTTCGGATGGTACGTCTCTTAATCCAAATCAATACCTGTGGAGTGAAAATGAAGGGTGAGCGAACCACGTGCTCAGTAAAGGAGTTGTATGCTGCTCGATATAATGAATCTATATGCTATAAAATGATAATTTTATTCTTATAGCATAATTTAATATTCATTTTTCCATAAAAATAAATGAAAGAAACCTTTTATTTCCTTTCACATCAGTACCATAAAAAACACGTGCCAGTACAGTAGTAAATCAGTAGATGCAGTAAACAGTATTTCAGTAGACAGTATTCCGTAAACAGTATTCAGAAATCAGTATTCAATAACATTAGGTTGAGACTGGGCATCACCCTAAATCATGTCATGCTATAATCGTTCCCAAAGGAACACAGTAACAGTAAACAGTTTAGATCTATGGCCACAGTCTATGGGCACCCTCTGTGTACACTTGCCAGGCGACACCGGGATTGCTGATAACTTGGTGGGTCTATCAGCCACGTGAACAGTATAGTATAACAGTAAAGCATGAGTCTCGGGGCCTAAAGTCTCAAAATCGATCTATAATTCTCAAAAATATCTTTAAGGAAATATACATATGAATTAAATCATTTAAATTGATAAAAATTCCAAAAAGGTATTTATTCTCATTTCCAGATACTGTAAATCAATCAATAAATATTCATGCTCAGGTGAGAAAACAAATAAATATTCAATTTCGAATATTTAACATTATGTAGAACATAATTTTTTCTCAAATAAATAAAATCATAAAGCATGAATATTTAATTTTATACTTTCTCAAAATTTCCAATTATGGAAAATTAATGGAAATTACCTTTAAAATTTCTCAATTAATTCATTTCATGCATCTAAAATATTTATAATATTTTAGAATATTTTAGGAAGGATTTCCGACAGCATAACAGCTGTGAATTCCTAACCTCCTGCATAAAAATTTCAGTTTATAATCTAGCTTTTCCAACACATAATTTGCATGTTTTAAACAAATTCATGCTTCAAATAATTCCATGAAATTTAGCTGAACAAAACATGCATTTCACTATATCCTTACAACTCACAAACTCCCCCCTTACCAGTCTTATGCAGACGATCATCCCGGTAATGCTGACCGAAATCCGTCTACTCAAGCTGCCAAACAATTTTATCGAAAATTATTAATAATTTTCTCCTTAATTTTAAACTAATAATATTCATATAATGCAGCCTCTAATGTTATAAAATAAGTATAACCAGTATAAATTATACCTGTGTTAAAACTCAATTTCTTCATTTCACTTCCTTTTTCGGTTTTAATTTCACTGAAAATTCTCTTTTAATTTCTACAATTATTCTCTATCAATTTCCCAATGTTTTTAACACAATTACCTTAAATTTCCAAGTAATGGCCGAAACCTCTTATGGCCATTTTATTGACTTTTCAACACTGCTTTCATTTTCTTGTTTCCAATTTTATAAGCTAGTCCACGTGAGTCTCCTCTAGACTTATTCTTGTATGCAACTAAATTTTCCTCGTCTTCTCATGCCAACCGAACCTCCCCTTGTGATAACCGTAAATTTTTCATTTATTGAAAATGAATATTGGAAAAAAAATAAATAAGTGGAAATAAATAAATATAATTGTAAGATCGGAATATTAGTGAATATTCCGTGAATTATGGAAGTGAGGAATAAGGAAATTTGTGTGAAGAAAAAGTTAAATTGGAAAATAAGATGAGAAATTATGGAAAATAATGAAGAGAGGAAATTTAATTTGGATAAATTGAAATCCAAATTAAATGAGAAAATGAGAAAGGATTATGAAATATATTTATATAATTATATATTATATAAATGTATTTTTATACAAATACATATGTATTTAAATGCTATATAGTATATATGATTATACATTGGTATATGTATGTATATATACTATTTTATATAAATTTAAACAGTACATATGTATTAAATATAACATTGTATGCATATATAAGTATATACATATTTGAGAAATGTAAATATTAATTTACATTAAAGTTTGAATATATATATTGTAAATACAATATATATGGAATTTTCTACATTTATATATAAAGAAATATGTAAATGTTAAGTAATTTAAATTAAACTAATATATATATATATATATATATATACTAAACATGTATTTTGATAATACATAAAATATATATATCTTTATATATATATATAATATAGTTATATAGTACTATAATATATATAATAATAATATTTTATGTATTATGTATATATAATTTATGTATATATATGTATATATAATTAAATGAATTAAATAAAAAAAAGGAAACAAAAAGAAAAAGAAGAGAAGGAATCGGGACAGGGCCCAATCCCTTCCCAGCCAAGCCGACGGCAGCAACCGCTGCCGCCGTCGGCAAGAAAGAAAGTAAGAGAGGCAAAAGAGAGAGGCCGGCGAGATGGGGAAGAGAAAGATCGCCGGCAATAGGGAAGGAAAAATCGAAGGAAACCGGCGAAAATCGAAAGAGAAAGGAGAAGAAGAAAACGATGGTGCCGGCTGGTCTTGGCACCGCCACAGCCACCTCGACCTCGGCGGAGGAAGGCCGACGGAGGAGGAAAAGAAACCGAGGCAAAACCGACTCGATCCGCCGCCGTGCCGTCGATTCGGGAGGAACGGAGGCCAGATCCAGCTTCGCTGTGGTGCCGGCCAGTTGAGGTGTAACGACCCGTTACCACATTTTTAACCTTATTTTACACAATTCATCCGGTTGGGCTGTCTATGATACTTCACTTTTACTAACTATTAAACAAATTTACATAACATTGTTTATATTACATACATCCACTATCTTACTTAATAAGCAAGTAGTACTGCATACATGTCTAAATACAGAACATAAATGATCATACCTCATATAAATCAGTCGGTCTGTCACATTGTCCTTTATGTGCAGCCGTAATCCACAACTATTGGATCTCACCATCATCAAAACCTGAAATGTTAAAATTGGGGAGTGAGCAAACCACGGCTCAGTAAGAGAGTTATATGTCACACTTGATATTCAGCTATCTATATGCTGAAAATAATTAATTTTTTTTTTCATTTTCTTTAAAATCTTCCTAGCTGGCTCTAGGCACACATGTAGGAAGGGTACTACAGTCGGCTAGTGATCCAGATAGAGTAAGGCATGTATTTTGAAATACCTGACTTGTTCCGGAACCTAGAAGCAACTGTAGAGAGTACTATTTTCGTTGTTTTCAAACGATATAATTTTCGTTTTTCCACAAAGTAAACCACTTATCTCTTTTCACTTTCAGTATACCTTAAAACACGTGATAGTTCAGTAATAAAACAGTGGTTTACTTCTCTTCTCTTCAGTACAGTAAAAACACGTGACAGTACAGTGATTTGTAAATATCCAATCATTTGATAATTACTTTGATTATTTCTATCTTAGAAATAATTCTTATGTTATTCTTTTAGAATAAACATTTATTTCTCTTTTCAAATCAGTAACCGTATCGTACAGTTCAGTAAAACAGAATATTCAGTATTCAGTAAAACAGTATCTCGATACGGTTCAGTCAGTAACAATAAACAGTAGCTACCCATTTAGTAAATAGTATACAGTAGCTTTCAGTTCAGTAAATAGTAAATGGTAGCTTTCAGTTCAGTAAAACAGTAATCAATTGCTACCATTTCAGTAAACAGTACAGTTCAGTAAACAGTGTTTTGGTACGATTTTTCATCAGTAAACAGTAATCAGTACAATAATTTAGCACAGTAAACAGTATAGTATAGTAAATAGGATTTCGTGAATCCTTTCAGTAAATAGTAATCAGTATGTGAGACTAGGCATCACCCTACAATTAAATCATGCTATCATCGTCAAATAATGGACCAGTAATCATCCCCAAAGGGACACAGTAAACAGTATGTATGTGATCTATGGCCATGATCTATATGGTGTCCTCGGTGTACACTTGCCAGGTGACATCCGGGACGCTGATGACTGGTAGGTCTATCAGCCACGTGACAGTAACAGTATAAGTGTGATGCATGAAACTCGAGGCCTAAGTCTCAAAACAGTATAAACCGTACCATAGCCTTTATGGATTTTAAACACGATAAATCAAATTATCCATAAGGCTCACATGTAAATATAATCACCTTTATGAAATTTATAAAATAAATACTATTTTTCAAATTATTTCATAAAAAGTATATATCATGTTTTCCATACGGTGAAAACAGTCTGCAAAATCATCACTATAAAAATAGAAGGGCAAAACTGTCCTTTTCCACCGTAAAACACATATGCACGCTTTCCCGTGCTTTTTATCCAAAACATGGTTTTCAAAGAAATCGGGATTCAAATCAAATGTTTTCATAATTTATGTAAAAATAAATTATTTACTTTCCAAATTCAAAATCCCTTAACCATGTTTTCTTCTAGAAACACGTGTAGAGACCTTTTGTCTCGAAATTATGGTTTTCCACCATTTCTTAACCTTTATGGAATTTTCATAATTAATTAATTCCATAATTAAAACCATAAGGTTTTATGTAAAATCAAGTGAATATTTAAGAATATTTATAAAAATATTCACTTCAGTCTCTTTTTCATTTTCATCTCATTTCACGTGAAATATCACCTACCGGTGAATTTTCGGTGATTTCCTTTTCACCATTCTCGAAAACATGAATATTTTAAAATTAAATATCACTATATTCATGTTTTATGAAATTTACTTAATTTCTCGATTTTCGGATCGATTCACGTGAAATCAAATCTTTTATTTTGGTTTTCGGTGATTTTCGATAAATTATGTAATTTTTCATAATTTTTCGGCAGTATAACGGCTGCCGATTTGGCTAGCCTCCTGCACGGAAAATACAGTTTATATTTTCAACCGGTGTTTCATCACAATTTCAACCGATAAATTATCACACCAAAAACCGATAATTATTAATAGCATTTATAAAATTAAATGCAATTTAAAAACATGGCCAAATATCCTTACAGTTGGCACATGTCTCCCTTACCTGTTTCGGGTCGGCGACTGCCTCTCGTAGGTAGCGCCCGTGTTCACCTCGCCCGATTCCATCGGCTCGGTTATCGAGGGAATTTTCTGGAAATTAAATTCTAAAATTTAGAATTTTTCCATAATTATTTAAATAAATAAATTATTTAAATAATTTAATACTTTTTGGGATTTCTTACCGATTCCCGTAATTCTCGGGATTTCCCGGAATTCCTTTTCCCTTTTTCTTCTTTTTCTTCTTTTCTTTCTTTTTCTCTTTTCTTTTCTTTTTCTTTTTCTTTTTCTTTTTCTTTTTCTTTTCTTTTTCCCGCCGGACCGGTCTGCCTCCTTCCTCGCCGGTTCCTCGCCGGCGGCCGATTCTCCGACGGCTCAGGGGCTCAGCAGCTGGCCGGCACCACGGTGAAGCCGGATCTGGCCTCCGTTCGTCACGAATCGACGGCACGGCGGCGGTTCTACTCGGTTTTGCCTCGGTTTCTTCTCCTCCTCCGTCGGCGTTCCTCCGCCGTTCACCGCCTGAACCGTGGCCTCCCACGTTTTCCTTTTCCTCCGGCGAAGCTTCGGTGGCATTGGCGGTGGCCAATTCCGTCGGCACCGCCACTTTCTCTTCTTTTTTTCTTCCCGGCCTCCGCCGGTTTTTCCTTCGATTTTCCTTCCTATTTTCGCCGTCTCCCGTCGCCGGCCACCTTGTCTTCCACCCCTTATCTCGCCGGCTGACGTCCTCTCTCCCTTCTCCTCCCTTCCTTCTCCGGCGAAGGGCCGGTCACCCTTCGAGAAGACAGAATCGGGAGTCTTCCCGATTCTGTTTCTTTTCTTTTTTTTTATTTTATTTTAATTATAATTATACATTATACATATATATATTATACTTATAATATATATAATACATATAATATTATTATTATATATATTATATAGTACTATATATATTTATATATATAAAGATATATATTTTGTGTATAAAAATATATATCTAGTATAAATATATATGTATATATTTATGTACTTTGAAATAAATAACATTTATATATGCCTATATAAATGTAATAGTAAAATATATATTGTATTTACAATATATATATATATATTTTTCAATTTCTTATATAATTTGGACTTCTATTTATCAAAATTAAATTTCCTCCTTTCCTTATTTTCCGAATTTAATTTTCCTTCACTCGGATTTCCACCATCCGTTCCTTTCTCAATTCTCGGGATTTTCACTAGTATCCCATTCTCATAATTTTATTTATTTATTTATTTATTTCCAATATTTATTTGCTCCAATATTTATTTCCAATATGTATAATTTCCAATAAATGAAAAATTTACGGTTATCACATTCTCCCCACCTTAAGAAATTCGGTCCTCCGAATTTAACTTAAGTCCAAAGGTGGTACATGCCGTATACTTACGACTTTATTTATTTGATCATCCCCCAAGTAATACTGCCAGTACACTTTCAGCATTCCAGAGTACTTTTAGATCACTACATGAAGACTTTCATCATTTAGTATATATTTATACTCCCATAAATTCATTTATCAATTTGGGAGTTGTTCATTTCCACTCTTTTCACATAAGAGTCCATTCACTATATTTTTCATATCACAGCTGATCTATGCTGTTCATCATCTATTTTTCTCACTTAGTGCCAAGTCGATATGGTTCGATACTATCATGTACACATGTCAGTCAGTTATATGTAATTGTCCCAGTAGCTTAGACATCTCATGCACACGCTCTCTCAACATCATGGAGTGTTTACATCTCACGCTCATATATGTATACATATCAGTATGGAGCGGTGCTATCAGTACACTTGGGATCTCAAGCCTTTTGCTATTTCTCATTAAGCATATGGCAACACAGAGACTCCCATCACATGTAAGACTCACTGGAACTATACATACACATTCACACCGTTTAACACTTATACTTCGACTACAGCACTAGAGAATCTAGAAATCTGATAATGGAAAGTGATTCTATTAAGATCATTATTCCTTAATCACTTCCATATTATCATTTCTCTTTTGGACTCTTTATTGCTCACAATATTCATTTTCACTTTTATTTCATTAAGGCTGCATCTCACTTTCAGACTTTACTATTGATCATCTCTTACAATTATAAATCATGAGACAATCATATTCTCTTCATGTAGTATGGTCTTTAAATCTCTTTTCATAATTTAGATTCCACAATTGAATCCTCAATTATTCATTGACTCACCACATTATCTATACACTTCCACCGTTTTCTATCATGTTACGGTGGTTATATGCATAATCATTTTTCATTTATATACTGGCAGTAAACATATCAATTATCTTACTCCTTGGAGTATCATTAATTTCACTTATCAAACCTGGCTTGGTTTTACATCTTGCCACAGTTATGTGATAACCCACACAAATCACTTTCAATCTTACTTTCAGGAACTATTTCATGTTCCCTACTCATCATGCAACTTATTTCCTTATTCCACTTTCATTTTCGTTTTCATATTTTTACTCTCATCCTTTTAGTCGGTTTCTCGATTGGTATGGTACTATACTGCTAAGATCTTTTAAAATCTTGCGTACCATCTTTTCTTTATACTTATTTGTTTACCGACTTTAACTTCTTTAATTAGGTCTTATCTACAGAGCAGCTAGTCTCATCACTCTTTTTATAGACTGGCAGTAGTATCTAGCTAAACTCATTATTTTCGTATATCGATCATTATCTCTCTATCATAGACAGGTTCACTGTCATCCTGTCATCTCGAGATCATATATCTCAAGAGGAGATACTGTCTAGCCACATTTCTTAGTTGCCAATCTTAACACAAGTCTGCAGTTTTTAAGAGTTTAAGGGTTATACTACGGTGCTGCTCATATTTCATTTGTATCCTTAACTATTTTGATATCTCACTCTTTAGGTTTATATACCTCACAAGGTAATTCATTAACCTTGAAACCTCAATAGGAACTCGTAAAAATTTCGTCGAGTTCTAGTCATCATCTTATGGACATCAGTCTCTGACCTTTCTCTAATGACGCTTTATACTGAGGCTAGTCTTATGGACTCCTCCTGTATCTCTGATCAGATCAATAAAGTGTCCATTTTCATGTAGATGATCACTTGTTCTTCATAAGAACTTTATTTAAATAATCAGAAGTTAATATACCATTTTAATCCATCTATATATCACGGTCATCTGTGCTTCTCTCATTTGCACTTATACAGATACTTCATTAACCTCAAATCACACTATCTGTATTTCCATCAATCACACCTTTACAAGTGAATTTCATTATTCACACATTTTCTAGAGTTGTTGTAAAGCTTTCGGATTCTCTTAAGTTCTCCGATATAAGCTTAGAATCAGATTTCATATTCAAAATCGAGTCAATGTTATCTCGATTCCTCCAATTTATATAACTCTAGAAGTTCTATCGGAAATCAAATCCGATACTTTCTTTAATCACATATTTCTTATTAATTCGGACATTTCATCCTCATGTCCTTTCATTTACATTGTGTATTCTCAAGGCAGAGACATTTACTATTCGATTCATTTCGACTCATACTCTACCTTGATTTTATTGTTTACTAATACTTTACAGCCTTACGGATCTCATTCCAGTAAGCTGTAGTAAGTACAACAGTTATCAATATATGTTACAGCTAACCAATTCATTACAGTTATTCATTTCAAAATCATTTCCATTTAATGAATTCAGGCTTAATTCCCTTGAGTATCCTATCCACGAGGTTCGAACCTTGGCACCCTTACATACCTAGTTCTTTACACTCGTGTTATCATTAAAATAATTGTAAGAGTCTCGCCCGTTCGTGTCGGCCGTCGGCAAGCATCCCCTAGGCGATCCTTTCGCCCCAGGTTTACCCTTACAAGTGAGTCGGTGACCACATAGTTCGCCCATACCTCACAACACATGATCCACTACGGGTCGCCCATCACAGTTCTGTCTCAAGGGTCCTGAAGAACTTAGGTTAGCTGTCATCTTCTTCTGTTTATCACTTTACGGTTCTTATATATATTCACCAATTCACAATACTCCATACAGTACATCAATGGCAAGGCATATCTCATAATGCTCGAGTTCTATAATTAAAAATTCATTTAATACCTCAAAATAGTATAAATGTATAGAACCTCAATCAACCGTACTGCTATGGATTTCCTCATCTGTACTATTCACCTTCTCAGTCATTTTCTGTAATCATTTCACTTTTCATAATATCCACGATCCCGTAATAATTATTCGAGTCGATACACTCGTAATTCAGGCCCTTACAATCAATAAACGAGCCAATCATCTTGTGGCATTCCACTACACTTTTATCGGATCGCATCATATAAGGCCTCGGCTCGTCCGCCGTCCGCCTGTACACACGTGTATTAACCTCTTTGAGAATGCCCAGCCCGTTCACTGGGTCACCCCTCGAGGTTTTATCATGAGGCCTAGCCCGTTCACTAGGTCACTCGTAATTCGCGTCCGTCCTCTAAGTGTTAGTGGAATCAATAATAGGGATCGTTATATTCATATGACATCCTCTATGCCATTAATAACTATTTCTCTCAATGGATTCCAATTCAGTTCGGTTTTATCTTTGTTCCGAACTTCACCCAACATAAGGGCATTTTCGTCATTTTGACATTTCTTTCTTTCTCAGTATACATTTAGATCAACGATATGATCATCTATGTGCTGATAATATCCTTTCTGATACTTATATTAGCAATTAAAATCTCATTCGATTTCGACAGAGAAGTTCACTAAAATCCACAATTGGATTATTTTGCATGAAATACAGCTTTATATCATCAATTTCTCTGTCAAATCACTCAAATCCAACTTCTGTTGGTCTATTCTGACTCCCAGTAAAATTTTAGGGTCAGGGGTATTTTGGTCATTTTTGGCCAAAATTTTCTCTCTCTTTAAATTACCCTCAATCGGTGATCTTAAAGTCTATTTAATGATGATATATCATTCCCCTCCTTATATCATGACTTCCAAGTCTCAGTTCGGTTCGGACCGTAAAGTACTGGTGGGGCCCTCACCGAGTCCTTTCGGTTCCTTACCGAACAGGCCTTCATTTAGATTATAAGAATCACCAATTTTCTGGTAATTTCTGAGCCTATCATTTCTTTAACATTGTCAATTTATACTTTCTCACTCCCTTTAATTTATTTTTTTCTCAATTTACAATCATTTATTTTCTTTATGTATTCAGACGATACAGTACTACCGGGGATGTTTAACACTTTTCCTTTCAAAGTATCCACAGACATCAGGCCAACTATGCTCTGATACCATTAAATCTGTAACGACCCGTTACCACATTTTTAACCTTATTTTACACAATTCATCCGGTTGGGCTGTCTGTGATACTTCACTTGTACTAACTATTAAACAAACTTACATAACATTGTTTATATTACATACATCCCCTATCTTACTTAATAAGCAAGTAGTACTGTATACATGTCTAAATACAGAAAATAAATGATCATACCTCATATAAATCAGTCGGTCTGTCACATTGTCCTTTATGTGCAGCCGTAATCCACAACTATTGGATCTCACCATCATCAAAACCTGAAATGTTAAAATTGGGGAGTGAGCAAACCACGGCTCAGTAAGAGAGTTATATGTCACACTTGATATTCAACTATCTATATGCTGAAAATAATTAATTTTTTTTCATTTTCTTTAAAATCTTCCTAGCTGGCTCTAGGCACACATGTAGGAAGGGTACTACAGTCAGCTAGTGATCCAGATAGAGTAAGGCATGTATTTTGAAATACCTGACTTGTTCCGGAACCTAGAAGCAACTGTAGAGAGTACTATTTTCGTTGTTTTCAAACGATATAATTTTCGTTTTTCCACAAAGTAAACCACTTATGTCTTTTCACTTTCAGTATACCTTAAAACACGTGACAGTTCAGTAATAAAACAGTGGTTTACTTCTCTTCTCTTCAGTACAGTAAAAACACGTGACAGTACAGTGATTTGTAAATATCCAATCATTTGATAATTACTTCGATTATTTCTATCTTAGAAATAATTCTTATGTTATTCTTTTAGAATAAACATTTATTTCTCTTTTCAAATCAGTAACCGTATCGTATAGTTCAGTAAAACAGTATATTCAGTATTCAGTAAAACAGTATCTCGATACGGTTCAGTCAGTAACAATAAACAGTAGCTACCCATTTAGTAAATAGTATACGGTAGCTTTCAGTTCAGTAAATAGTAAATGGTAGCTTTCAGTTCAGTAAAACAGTAATCAATGGCTACCATTTCAGTAAACAGTACAGTTCAGTAAAACAGTGTTTTGGTACAATTTTTCATCAGTAAACAGTAATCAGTACAATAATTTAGCACAGTAAACAGTATAGTATAGTAAATAGGATTCCGTGAATCCTTTCAGTAAACAGTAATCAGTATGTGAGACTAGGCATCACCCTACAATTAAATCATGCTATCATCGTCCAATAATGGACCAGTAATCATCCCCAAAGGGACACAGTAAACAGTATGTATGCGATCTATGGCCATGATCTATATGGTGTCCTCGGTGTACACTTGCCAGGTGATATCCGGGACGCTGATGACTGGCAGGTCTATCAGCCACGTGACAGTAACAGTATAAGTGTGATGCATGAAACTCGGGGCCTAAGTCTCAAAACAGTATAAACCGTACCATAGCCTTTATGGATTTTAAACACGATAAATCAAATTATCCATAAGGCTCACATGTAAATATAATCACCTTTATGAAATTTATAAAATAAATACTATTTTTCAAATTATTTCATAAAAGTATATATCATGTTTTCCATACAGTGAAAACAGTCTGCAAAATCATCACTATAAAAATAGAAGAGCAAAACTGTCCTTTTCCACCGTAAAACACATATGCACGCTTTCCCGTGCTTTTTATCCAAAACATGGTTTTCAAAGAAATCGGGATTCAAATCAAATGTTTTCATAATTTATGTAAAAATAAATTATTTACTTTCCAAATTCAAAATCCCTTAACCATGTTTTCTTCTAGAAACACGTGTAGCGACCTTTTGTCTCGAAATCATGGTTTTCCACCATTTCTTAACCTTTATGGAATTTTCATAATTAATTAATGTCATAATTAAAACCATAAGGTTTTATGTAAAATCAAGTGAATATTTAAGAATATTTATAAAAATATTCACTTCAGTCTCTTTTTCATTTTCATCTCATTTCACGTGAAATATCACCTACCGGTGAATTTTCGGTGATTTCCTTTTCACCATTCTCGAAAACATGAATATTTTAAAATTAAATATCACTATATTCATGTTTTATGAAATTTACTTAATTTCTCGATTTTCATACCCGAAAATCGATTCACGTGAAATCAAATCTTTTATTTTGGTTTTCGGTGATTTTCGGTAAATTATGTAATTTTTCATAATTTTTCGGCAGTATAACGGCTGCCGATTTGGCTAGCCTCCTACACGGAAAATACAGTTTATATTTTCAACCGGTGTTTCATCACAATTTCAACCGATAAATCATCACACCAAAAACCGATAATTATTAATAGCATTTATAAAATTAAATGCAATTTAAAAACATGGCCAAATATCCTTACAGGTGGCAAATGTCTCCCTTACCTGTTTCGGGTCGGCGACTGCCTCTCGTAGGTCGCGCCCGTGTTCACCTCGCCCGATTCCATCGGTTCGGTCATCGAGGGAATTTTCTGGAAATTAAATTCTAAAATTTAGAATTTTTCCATAATTATTTAAATAAATAAATTATTTAAATAATTTAATACTTTTCGGGATTTCTTACCGATTCCCGTTAATTCTCGGGATTTCCCGTAATTTTCGAATTCTCGGGAATTCTCCAAATTCCCGGAATTCCTTTTCCCTTTTTCTCTTTTCTTTTCTTTTCTTTTCTTTTTCTTTTTCTTTTTTCTTTTTCTTTTTCCTTTTCTTTTTCTTTTCTTTTTCCCGCCGGACCGGTCTGCCTCCTTCCTCGCTGGTTCCTCGCCGGCGGCCGGTTCTCCGACGGCTCAGGGGCTCAGCAGCTGGCCGGCACCACGGTGAAGCCGGATCTGGCCTCCGTTCGTCACGAATCGACGGCACGGCGGCGGATCTACTCGATTTTTCCTCGGTTTCTTCTCCTCCTCCGTCGGCGTTCCGCTGCCGTTCACCGCCTGAACCGTGGCCTCCCACGTTTTCCTTTTCCTCCGGCGAAGCTTCGGTGGCATTGGCGGTGGCCAATTCCGCTGGCACCACCACTTTCTCTTCTTTTTTTCTTCCCGGCCTCCGCCGGTTTTTCCTTCGATTTTCCTTCCTATTTTCGCCGTCTCCCGTCGCCGGTCACCTTGTCTTGCACCCCTTATCTCGCCGGCCGACGTCCTCTCTCCCTTCTCCTCTCTTCCTTCTCCGGCGAAGGGCCGATCACCTTTCGAGAAGACAGAATCTGGAGTCTTCCCGATTCTGTTTCTTTTCTTTTATTTTATTTTATTTTAATTATAATTATACATTATACATATATATATTATACTTATAATATATATAATACATATAATATTATTATTATATATATTATATAGTACTATATATATTTATATATATAAAGATATATATTTTGTGTATAAAAATATATATCTAGTATAAATATATATGTATATATTTATGTACTTTGAAATAAAGAACATTTATATATACCTATATAAATGTAATAGTAAAATATATATTGTATTTACAATATATATATATATATATATATATATTCTTTCTCAATTTCTTATTTAATTTGGATTTCTATTTATCAAAATTAAATTTCCTCCTTTCCTTATTTTCCGAATTTAATTTTCCTTCACTCGGATTTCCACCATCCGTTCCTTTCTCAATTCTCGGGATTTTCACTAGTATCCCATTCTCATAATTTTATTTATTTATTTATTTATTTCCAATATTTATTTGCTCCAATATTTATTTCCAATATGTATAATTTCCAATAAATGAAAAATTTACGGTTATCACACGAGGGGCCACCGAACCGCCGGAGAACCGGTGGTGAGGAGAGACTGACCGGTTTGAATTGGTCCGGCCAGCAAAGGAAAAGAAAGGAAGAAAAAAAAAGAAAGGAAAAAGGAAAAAGAAAAAGAAAAAGAAAAAGAAAAGAAAAGAGAAAAAGAAAGAAAAGAGGAAAAAGAAGAAAGAAGAGAAAGAGAAAAGGAATTCCGGGAATTTGGAGAATTCCCGAGAATTCGAAAATTACGGGAATCGGTAAGAAATCCCGGAAAGTGTTAAATTATTTAAATAATTTAGTTATTTAAATAATTATGAAAAAATTCTAAAATTTAGAAGTTAATTTTCAGAAAATTCCCTCGATAACTGAGCCGATGGAATCGGGTGAGGTGAACACGGGTGCGACCTTCGAGAGGCAGTCGCCAACCCGAAACAGGTAAGGGAGGCATGTGTAGCGTGCAAGGATATTCAGTATGCATATTTTAAATATGCATTTAATTTTATAAATGCTGTTGACAATGATTGGTTGGAAAGTTGTGGTGATTTACCAGTTGAAAATATAAACTGTATTTTGCATGCAGGAGGTTAGCCAATCGATAGCCGTTATACTGCCGAAAAATCTTAGAAAATTACTGAAAATCATAATAAATGATTTTAAATTACGAGAGATGATTTTCAACACGAAAATCGAGAAATCGATTAGTTTTCATAAAACATGAATATATTGAAAATTAATTTTAAAATATTTATGTTTTTGAAAATGGTGAAAAAGGAAATCACCTAAATTTATCCCAATAGGTGATATTTCACGTGAAACGAGGTGAAAAATGAAAAGGACCAAAGTGAATATTTTACTAATATTTCTTCAAATATTCACTTGATTTTATAAAATAACCTTTATGGGTTCAATTGTGAAAATAAGTGTTTATAGAAAATTCCATAAAGGTAACTAAAGGTTGAAAACAATGCTTTGAGACTAAAAGGTCTCCGCAAGTGTTTACAGAGAAAACACAGGACAGGAGTGTTGATTTGGAAAATAAATATTTTAATTTTCCATAAATCATAAAAATAATTGATTTGAATCCCGATAACTTTGAAAATCATGTTTTTGATAGAAAGCACAGAAAAGCGTGCGTATATGTTTTACGGTGAAAAAGGACAGTTATGACCTTTTATATTTTACAGTGATTATTTTATAAACTGTTTTCACTGTATGGAAAATGTGATTTATACTGTTCTATAACGTTTAGAACATTTTCGGGAATGATGACCCCAATATGAATATTTTATAAATTGTGATTCATAAGATGAAAATATTTTCCTTATGAATAATTGTGGATTGATTGAATTTATATTCAATGAAATTGATTTCATAAATGGGGTTTATATCACATGTTTATTGTTTTGAGACTGTTAGGCCCCATATCATTCTCACGTGTCACGTGTTAGTGCTGATAGATACTGATCCTATTATCAGCGTCCCAGTGGACACCTAATCAGTGCACACTGAGGACCCCATAGACTATGGCCATAGATCTCATGTGTTTCCCCTATTAGGGATGATATTATTATAGCATGATATATTTAGGGTGTTGCCTGGTCTCCATGATACTGAACTGAAAGCTACCGTATACTGTTTACTGAATTGGTAGCTACTGTTTACTGTTTACTGACTGAACCGTATCAAGATACTGTTTTACCGAGTGGTACTGTATTGAATATTACTGTTTTATTGAACTGTAAGATACGGTTACTAAATTAAAGAGAAATGAATGTTTATTCAAAAAGAATAACATTGAAAATTATTTCGAAAATAGAAATAATTACCAAATGGTTTATCCTAAACCACTGTTTTACTACTGAGCTATTACACGTTTTAAAACATACTGAAGTGAAGAGAAATAAATGGTTTACTCTATGGAAAACGAATATTAAATCATTTTGAGAACAATTTATATAGTACTCTCTACAGTTGCTTCTAGGTTCCAGGACAAGACAGGTATTTCAAAATACCTGCCTTACTCCATCCGGATCCCTAGCCGACTGTAGTATCCTTCCTACATGCGAGCCTAGAGCCAGCTAGGAAGATTTAAAGAAAGTGAAAAAATTTTTTTTCAGCATATAGGTAGCTGAATATCAAGTGTTGCATATAACTCTCTTACTGAGCCGTGGTTTGCTCACTCCCCAATATTAACATTTCAGATTTTCGAAGACTAAGAGATCTGACATACGAGCATTTCGACTGTGCATTTGGGGACATTGCGACAGCTTGATTTATAATATGAGGTATGATCATTTATTTTCTATATTTAGACTTACTTTCAGTACTACTTTCTTGAGAATTAAGATTAGGGACGTAATTGATATTACGAATTTTATATTTAATAGTTAAATGAATATGAAAAGTGAAGTATCACAGACAGCCCAACCGGATAAGTTGTATAGAAATATGTGAAAAATGTGGTCACGGGATGTGACAGATTTAATGGTATCAGAGCATGGTTGGCCTGATGTCTGTCGATACTTTTGGAGAGGAAATTGTTGAAAAATGTTAACATCCCCTGTAGTACTGTGTAGTCTAAATACATAAAGAAAATAAATGATTGCAAATTGAGTAAAATGATTTGAAGGGAGTGAGAAAGTGTAAATTGAGAATATTAAAGAGAAATAATAGGCTCAGAAATTACAAAAAAAATGGTGATCTTATGATCTAAATGAAGGCCTATTCGGTAAGGAACCGAAAGGACTTGGTGAGGGCCCCACCAGTACTTTCTGTCCGATCGAACTGAGACCTGAAAGTGATGATATAAAGGAGAGGAATGAAATATCATCATTAAATAGACCTTAAGATCACCGATTGAAGGTATTTTGAAGAGAGAAATTTTTTTGTCATAAATGACCAAAATACCCCTGACTCCAAAATTTTACAGGGAGTTAAAATAAACCAACAGAGGTTGGAATTGATTGATCTGATAGAGAAATTGATGATATAAAGCTGAATTACAAGCAGAATAATCTAATTATGGATTCAAGTGGATTTCTTTATCGAAATCGAACAAGATCTGAAATGGCTGATATTAGTATGAGAAAGGATAATATCAGCACATGGATAATGAGATCATTGATTTCAATGTATACATGAGGAGAAAGAAATAAATGTTGAAATGACGAAAATGCCCTTATGTTAGGCGATGTGCTAAATAGTGATAAAACAAAGTTGATCTTGAATCCATTGATGGTGATGGAGTCATTAATGGCATAGAGATGTCATATGAATATCACGATCCCTATTATTGATTCCACTTACACTTAGATTATGGACGCGAATTGCGAGTGACCTAGTGAACGGGCTAAGCCTCATGACAAAACCTCAAAGGGGGGCCAGTGGGCTCGCTAAAGAGAACAGTACACGTGTGTAAAGGAGGACGGCGGACGGGCCGGAGCCTTGTATGATGCGATCCAATAAGAGTGTAGTGGAATGTTACAAAATGATTGGCCCGGTTATTGATGGTAAGGGCCTGAATTAAGAGTGTATTGAATTGGATGTTTATTACAGGATCGTTGGATATTATGAAAAGTGATATGACTACAGAAATGACTGAGAAAGTGAATCGTACAAATGATGAAATCAAGGTGGAGAATATTTCAAAATGATTTGAATATTAACTCTCTTTGCCTCGAGGATACATAGTGGAAATGACAGGACATGAGGATGAAATGTCCAAGATGATAAGAGGTGAGTGATTAAAGAAAGTATCAAATGTAATGCCCAATAAATTTTTCAGAGTTGTATGGATTGGAGAAATCGAGCTAACATTGGCTCGATTGATGATATAAAATCTAATTCTGAGCTTGCATCGGAAACAAAGAAAGAGTCTGAAAGCTTAAGAAATAACTCTGGAAAATGTGTGAATAATGAAATTCACGTGTAAAGGTCTGAATGACGAAAATATAGATAGTGAAATTGAGAATAATGAAATGCACATGTATAAAGTGTGACTAAGGGGAAATACAGATAACGTAAATTGAGGATAAGAAAGTTATCTGTATAAGTGTAAGTGAGAGAAGCACTAATGATACTAAAATGTAGATGAAATAAAGTGATATAGTAAATGTTTACTATCTAATAAAGTTCTTGTGAAGAACAAGTATTCATCTACATGAAAATGGACGCTTTATTGATCTAATCAAAAATACATGAGGAGTTATAAGACTAGCCTCAGTATAAAGCGTCATTAGAGAAAGGTCAGAGACTGATGTCCATAAGATGATAACTAGAACTCGATGAAATTTTACGAGTTCCTATTGAGGTTTCAAGGTTAATGAATTTCCTTGTGAGGTATATAAACCTAAGGAGTGAGATATTGAAATAGTTAAGGATACAAATGGAACATGAGCAGTATTGGTTTATAACCCTTCAAAGTCTCAGAGACTGTGGACTTATGTTAAGATTAGTGAATAAGAGACTTGGCTAGACAGTATCTCTTTCTGGGATATATGATCTCGAGATGACAGAATGACAGTGAATCTGTCTATGATAGTGAGATAATGATTGAGATATGAGATTAATGAGTCTAGCTAGATACTACTGCCAATCTATAAAAGAGTGATGGAACTAGCTGCTCTACTAGTGAGACATAATTAGAGATATAAAAGTCGGTAAATGGATAAGTGAGAAGAAAAGATGGCATGCAAAATGTTAAGAGATTTTACTGTAGAATACCATACCACTCGAGAAAACCGACTAAATTGATGAAAATATGAAAACGAAAATGAAATAAGAAAGTAAGTAACATGATGAGTAGGGAACCTAAAGTAGTTCCCGAAATTAAGACTAAAGGTGATTTCATTTGGTTATCACATAACCGTGGCTAGATGTAAAATCAAGTCAAACTTGACAGGTGGAAATAAATGATACTCAGAGTAAATAAATGATTTAACTTTTTACTGCCGGTAATGTAATAGAAATGGTGGAATTATATGGATAATGTGGTGATGAAATTGAGGATTTCAATATTCTACTGTGGAATTTAAATTATGAGAAGATTACATTCTCAAGTATATTCTAAAATTTAAGTGATGTTGAATATACCATAAGAACAAGAGATGATTAACAGTAGACTCTGCAATGACTTGCAGCCTTTATGGAATAAATGTGAAAATGGATATTGTGGACAATAAAGAATTCAAAAGAGATATGACGATATGGAAGTGATTAAAGATTGATTGTCTAAATGGAATCACTTTTCCACTATCGGACTTCTCTATTCTCTAGTGCCTTAGTCGAAGTGTGAGTGTAAAGCAGTAGAAATGTATGTGTATAGTGCCAGTGAGCATTACATGTGATAGGAGTCTCTGAGATGCCATATGCTTAATGAGAAATAGCAAAAGGCTTTGAGATCCCAAGTGTACTGATAGCACCGCTCCGTATTGATGAAAATGCTCAAGCGTAATACATGGACGCTTGAAGATATATTGAGAGAGCGAGTGCACGAGATGTGAAAGCTGCTGGGACAATTACATACAACTAATTGACATGTGTACATGATAGTACCAAATTTTATCGACTCGGCACTAAGTGAGAAAAATGGATGATGAACAGCATAGATTGGCTGTGACATAAAAAAAATATACTGTGCATGGACTCTATGTAAAAAGAGTGGAAATGAACAACTCTCGAATTGATAAATGAATTTATGGGAGTATAAATATATACTAAATGATAAAAGACTTCATGTAGTGGTCTAAAAGTACTCTTGATGTTGAAAGTGTACTGGCAGTATTGCTTGGAGGATAACCTAGAGGTTAGAAGTCGTAAGTATACGGCGTGTACTACCTTTGGACTTAAGTTAAATTCGAAAGACCGAATTTCTTAAGGTGGGGAGAATGTGATAACCGTAAATTTTCCATTTATTGAAAATGAATATTGGAAAAAAATAAATAAGTGGAAATAAATAAATATAATTGTAAGATCGGAATATTAGTGAATATTCCGTGAATTATGGAAGTGAGGAATAAGGAAATTTGTGTGAAGAAAAAGTTAAATTGGAAAATAAGATGAGAAATTATGGAAAATAATGAAGAGAGGAAATTTAATTTGGATAAATTGAAATCCAAATTAAATGAGAAAATGAGAAAGAATTATGAAATATATTTATATAATTATATATTATATAAATGTATTTTTATACAAATACATATGTATTTAAATGCTATATAGTATATATGATTATACATTGGTATATGTATGTATATACACTATTTTATATAAATTTAAATAGTACATATGTATTAAATATAACATTGTATGTATATATAAGTATATACATATTTGAGAAATGTAAATATTAATTTACATTAAAGTTTGAATATATATATTGTAAATACAATATATATGGAATTTTCTACATTTATATATAAAGAAATATGTAAATGTTAAGTAATTTAAATTAAACTAATATATATATACTAAATATGTATTTTGATAATACATAAAATATATATATCTTTATATATTTAATGGTATCAGAGCATGGTTGGCCTGATGTTTGTGAATACTTTTAGAAGGAAAAGTGTTAAACATCCTCAGTAATACTGTGTCGTTTGAATACATAGAGAAAATAAATGATTGTGAATTTAGTAAAATAAATTAAAGGGAGTGAGAAAGTATAAATTGAGAATGTTAAAGAAATAATAGGCTCAGAAATTACCAGAAAATTGGTGATTCTTATAATCTAAATGAAGGCCTGTTCGGAAAGGATCAGTAAAGGACTCGGTGAGGGCCCCACCAGTACTTTACGGTCCAGATCGAACTTAGACCTGAAAATGATGGTATGAAGGAAGGGAATGACATATCATCATTAAATAGACTTTAAGATCACCGATTGGGGGTAATTGGAAGAGAGAAAATTTTTGGCCAAAAATGACCAAAATACCCCTAACTCCAAAATTTTACTGGGAGTCAAAATAAACCAACAGAAGTTGAAATTGATTGATCTGACAGAGAAATTGTTGATATAAAGCTGAATTACAAGCAAAATAATCCAATTGTGGATTTTAGTGAACTTCTCTGTCGAAACCGAATGAGATCTAAATTGCTGATATAAGTATCAAAAAGGATAATATCAGCACATGGATAATGAGATCATTGATTTCAATGTATACTGAGGAGAAAGAAAGAAATGTCAAAATGACGAGAATACCCTTATGTTGGGCGAAGTTCGGAACAGAGATAAAACCGAGCTGAATTAGAATCCATTGAAAGTAATGGAGTTATAAATGACATAGAGGATGTCATATGGATATAAGGATCTCTATTACTGATTCCACTGACACTTCGATTATGGACGCGAATTGCGAGTGACCTAGTGAAGGGCTAGGCCTCATGACAAAACCTCGAGGGGGCCAGTGGGCTCGCCAAAGAGGATAGTATACATGTGTAAAGGCGGACGGCGGACGGGCCGGGGCCTTGTATGATGCGATCCAATAAGAGTTTAGTGGAATGTTACAAAATGATTGGCCTGGTTATAGATTGTAAGGGCTTAAATTATGGGTGTATTGAAATGGATATTATTGAATGGGATCATTGGATATTATCAAGAGTGATATGACTATAGAAAACGACTGAGAAAGTGATCGAAAAATAAAATGGATGAAATCCATAGCAGTACGGTTGATTGAGGTTCTATACATTTATACTGTTTTTGAGGTATTAAAAGAATAATTAATTATAGAATCGGAGCATTTGAGATATGCCTTGCAAATTAATGTACTGTATGGAGTACTGTGAATTGGTGAATATATATAAGAACAGTAAAGTGATAAAAAGAAGATGAAGCTAACCTAAGTTCTTCAGGACCCTTGAGACAGAACTGTGATGGGGGACCCAATGATGGTCGACCCGTAGTGGATCATGTGTTGTGAGATGTGGGTGAACAATGTTATCACCGACTCACTAGTAAGGGTAAACCTGGGGCGAAAGGATCGCCTAAGGGATGCTCGCCGACAGCCGATTCGAACGGGCGGGACTCTTACAAGGAGCTTAATGCTAACACGAGTGTAAGGAACTAGGTACGTAAGGGTGCCAGGTTCAAACCTCGTGGATAATATGCTCAAGGGAGTTAAACCTGAATTTATTAAATGAACTTGATTCCAAAGTAAATTACAGTGGTAATAAATTGGTTAGCTGTAACATGTGTTGATAACTGTTGTACTTATTACAGCTTACTAGAATGAGATTCGTAAGGCTGTAAATTATGAGTAAACAATAAAATCAAGGTAGAGTATGAGTCAAAATGAATCGAATAATAAATGTCTCTGCCTTGAGAATACACAGTGTAAATGATAGGACATGAGGATGAAATGTCCAAATTAATAAGAAATGTG
The DNA here is from genome assembly GCA_031772115.1 of Heritiera littoralis. NCBI lineage: Eukaryota > Viridiplantae > Streptophyta > Magnoliopsida > Malvales > Malvaceae > Heritiera > Heritiera littoralis. Next base: position 4,332,107 of record JAPDPK010000059.1, on the reverse strand, counting down.
TGATTAAAGAAAGTATCGAATTTGATTTCCGATAGAATTTCCAGAATTATATAAATTAAAGGAATCGAGATAACACTGACTCGATTTTGAATATGAAATCTGATTCTAAGCTTATATCGGAGAACTTAAGAAAATCCAAAAGCTTAAGAAATCCACTCTGGAAAATGTGAGAATAATGGAATTCATGTGTAAAGGTCTGAATGACGAAAACACAAATAACGTAAATTGAGGATAAGAGACTTATCTGTATAAGTGTAAGTGAGAGAAGCATTGATGATATTGAGATGTAGATGAAATAAAGTGATATAGTAAACGTTTACTATCTAATAAAGTTCTTATGAAGAACAAGTATTCATCTACATGAAAATGGATGCTTTATTGATCTGATCAGAGATATATGAGGAGTTATAAGACTAGCCTCGGTATAAAGCATCCTTAGATAAAAGATTGGAGATTGATGTCCATAAGATGATGATTAGAACTCGGAGTGAATTTTTACGAGTTCCTATTGAGGTTACGAGGTTAATGATTTGCCTTGTGAGGTATATAAGCCTAAAGAATGAGGCATCCATACATGAGTAAATTGATGGAATACTGATAGAGTTTAAAGTACAAATGGAAAATGAGCAGCATTGTGGTATGACTCTTAAACTCTTAAAGACTGTGGAATTGTGTTAAGATTGGTAAATAAGATGCTTGGCTAGATAGTGTCTCCTTATGAGGGATATATGATCTTGAGATGACAGAGTGACAGTGAATCTATCTATAATAAAGAAAATGATCGAGATACGAAAATTATGAGTCTAGCTAGATACTAATGCCAATCTATAAAAGGGTGATGAGACTAGCTGCTCTATTAATGTGATGTAATTAAAGAAAGAAGTTAAAGTCGGTAAATGGATAAGTGTAAAGAAAAGATGGTATGCAAGATTTTAAAAGATCTTAGCAGTATAGTACCATACCAATTGAGAAAACCGACTAAAAAGATGAGAGTAAAAACATGAAAAGATAAAAGTGGGAATATGAAAACGAAAATGAAAGTGGAATAAGGAAATAAGTTGCATGATGAGAAGGGAACATCAATATAAAACAGTTCCCGAAGGTAAGTGTAAAGACCTTCTTCTATACAATAGTGCACTAAATTTTTCATTCTCTACTTACATTGTTGGGCTGTATGTAATGTCTCAACAATAACTCATAAGCTATATTTATAATAGCTATATAAAAATTATTCAACATTTGGTCCCAGTCCAAAACATTCTAAATAAGCATGCGTTCATCATCACAAAATATTATACTTAACCAATATATAATCACCAAGTTGCATGCATCGATATTTAACATAGATTTATATCAGAAAATTCCTATTGCTACATCCCCATATTCTAAAAGTACTGAAAACATAAGTCTGAATCTAAATTAAGTAGCTGTACATAATATACCTCTAAGGTAGAACCAAAAGCCTCGAAGAACGCGATAGCTCCCCACGTATACGCTCCTACTGCAAATAATCTGGGAGATGGAGGAGGGGGGGTGAGTTTTTTGGAAAGCCCAGTAAGAAATAAATATAAGAGACGGATACTAAATTTCTATATGCACGTTCAAAACATTCATTTAACTCAAATACTATTTTTCATAAAGTTTAGAAATCAACATGCTTATGCAATGCGTTAAAAGCATTTCTTTCAAAACATCGATAAACATTTCCATTCGAAACATTATTCTCGTCATAACATTCAATATCTGTATTGGCATAAGTACGAAAGGAATCATATATATAGCATAAGCTGGAGACATGATAATTAAGCAAAATCAAGCAGTTCAATTATTCCCATGCGGGAAGGTACAGTTGACATATGGCCATAGTCCAGAGGGGTCCACAGAGAACACTGATCAGGTGTCTACTGGGCCCGCTGTGGACTGGATCAAGGTCACACAGCAATCGAAACTCTACTGTAGATTGGATCAAAATCATACAGTAGTCCAAAACATTACCTACTGTGGACTGGATCAAGGTCCCACAATAGTCCAAAACATTACTGCTATGATTATTAATTCATGTCTCAAAACATTTCCATACGTATCATTTCCAAAATAAATACAAAGCTCGATGTTCTGTATGAAAGTAGGAGCTTTCAAATATGACTTCCAAAGTAGTCAAAATACTGCTATTTCGTACTTATTTTAAAAACAAGACTAGCTAGAGGAGTGTTATTCCAAATCATTTTCATGAACTCTAGCTCATTTTATAAACCAATATTGTATGAAAATCCGGCAGCATAACGGCTTAATTTTAGTAAAAACCTCCTGCAAAGAAGATACAGTTTATAAACCACAAGCAGTTGATTTTAATATTTTATTTAGTATCCCCTACGTTTCCGATATATATCCCTCACCTCGATATGTAGCACGAGTATAGCTATGACACCCTAACTTGTATCCTCTCCTCCTACAATAAGGCATAAAAATAATAAAATTTATATTATTTAATTTCCTTAAGAGACTTATATTTTAATTATTTTTCTGAAATACATTACCTTGTAACTTTCCCTCTTGGTGGCCAAATACTTCCTTGTCTCCTTAATTCTCCTTTCACTACACAATCCTACACCAATACCATATTTTTAACCTTTCTATTTCATTAAACATTAATCATATAAGTTCATAATAACAAATCAAATCCTTACCTCTTACAATTTACCAAAACCGAGAGCCTTAGTTGTAGCTTATCTCCTTGTCAATTTGAGGCTGTTTTGACTTCAAACTTATAGCAATTTCCCTTACCATCAAGTCCTTACAACAGCCAATGGTTATTCTCATTATTTACCGTCCCCATCAGCTCTTGTTTTGCCTTAAATATCATCTTTGTTCAGCTTCCAAGTAAATTGAAGCAAATTCGAAATGAAGAGAAATCTGCCGTGGTTCCATCAAATTTAAATTACCATTCTTTTCCTAAAAATACCTTAGTTTAACTTAAACAAACCTCAATATTCATCATTTAAATTTACAATAGAAATTAAATTCTTACCCCTTGCTTAACACTCAAAACCGAAGGCCTTATTATGCAACTTGAGTCCCCACAATTTTGAAGCTGTCGTGGACTTTAAAGTATGCTGCCAGCTTCCTTGCCCCCCTTCAGTTCTTATTTTGCTTTAATAGTCACCCTTGTTCAACTCCTCTTCCCCTTCTCTTTGTCCCATTTTCGAACAACATGCAAAAGTCTAACCAGAATAGCACCCCTCGCTCAGCCAAGAAATTATCTTGGTCTTGGTCAGCTCCCACGTTATTCTTGCTAACCCCAACACCAATGAGTTTTCATGCCACTCCACTACTTATCCACACCGAAACCACCTCTGTTTTTCAACCTCAAAATGGTCTTCCTTTAAACACCATTCTCACGTGGGTGTAGCAGCCAATTTGGAATAGTTTTCCACATCAATAAACTTTCCCAAGACAAAAGATCTTCATACCTTCGACTCTTGCATCCTTGCTGCTCTGATTTGTACAGCCAATGAGAACCCTTGCTTTAGCTCACGGTCTCGAAGAGGAACCCCCTTTTTAGTCTTGATTTTGCAGCAGCTTAAGCAAACCATTCTCCATTTCTCTTCCTTCGTCTAAAGGAACAACCAAGTGCAGCCACTAGTTCCAGCCAATACACTTATTCTCCATTGCCGAAACCTTCTAGTTCAAACCCCATTTCCTTCTTATTTTCAGTCCCACACAACCTTTTTCTATAGCTTAAACTTTCCTCTTTCCCAACTCTTAAACATCGACACCCTTAGGAAGCAGAAGAACAACATGTCGAGAGGGGCTGGGATTTTCGTGCAGCAGAAATGGGAAAAAGAATGAGATGGTGTCTGCTAGGGTGATGATAATGATAGACGATGGTGAATAAGAGTTACACTGGCCGGTTGGAAAGTCAAGGTTAGTGGGATTGAATGATGATGATGATGGACGGTGATAAGCAAAGTAAGAAACGGCTGGTGAAAACAAAAGTAAAATAAAATAATAGTTAGTGGGATTTGTTGGCTGCCAAAGCTTCTCCAAGAAGCTTCATGCACAGTACACTTGTATTTAATTCTCCACTATCTAATATATATATATATATATATTCATTAATTCTATTTTAATATTTAACAAAAATATATTTCTAATTACTTCATTTTGTTTATTTATTTAATCTACCAAAAAGAAAATTCATAACTATTACATCCTCCTTACCTTAAAAAATTTGGTCCTCCAAATTAACATCGGGTAATCTCTGATCGAATAACTCTGGATACTTTTCCTTCATAATACTTTCCAGTTCCCATGTGGCTTCCTCAGTTGTATGATATTGCCAAAGCACCTTTACCAACGGAATACTCTTAGACCGTAGTACTCTCTCCTTTCTATCCACAATCCGTATCGGTTTCTCCACATAGCTCATATCTTCTCTAATTTCCAGAGGCTCATATTGGATGACATGTGACGGATCGGGGTGGTACTTGCGTAGCATAGATACATGAAATACATTATGTACTCCGGCTAACTCAGGAGGTAAGGCTAACCGGTATGCTACATCTCCTACACGGTCCAGAATCTCAAAAGGCCCGATGAAACGAGGACTGAGTTTTCCTTTCTTACCAAATCTCATAACACCTTTAGATGGGGAAACCTTCAAAAATACAAAATCACCTACAGAGAACTCCAAGTGTCTACGCCTACTATCAGCATAGCTCTTCTGTCGGCTTTGAGCTGTCCTAAGTCTCTCACAAATCAATCGAACATCCTCAGAAGCTTGTTCTATCAAGTCGGGAGCAAGTATCTTACGTTCGCCCACTTCTTCCCAAGCAACCGGGGAACGGCACTTTCTACCATACAAAGCTTCATACGGTGCCATTCCAATGCTCGAATGATAGCTATTATTGTATGCAAACTCGGCTAAAGGAAGATGATCATCCCAGGAGCCCTTAAAATCCAAAGCACACGCTCTCAACATGTCTTCTAAAGTCTGAATTGTACGCTCAGACTGCCCATCTGTCTGTGGGTGAAATGCGGTGCTAAAATTCAGTCGAGATCCCATGGCATCCTGAAAATGTTCCCAAAAATGGGATGTAAACCGGGAATCTCGGTCAGAAGTGATGCTCACTGGAACTCCATGAAGCCGTACAATCTCCTTAACATACATATTTGCTAGAGCATTGAGAGTATCCGTAGACTTCATAGCCAAAAAGTGGGCTGATTTAGTAAGTCTATCCACAATGACCCAGATAGCATCATGGTTTCTCCTAGTTCTGGGTAGTCCCATGATAAAGTCCATGGTAACATGCTCCCATTTCCAAGTAGGTATAGATAGAGGTTGAAGTAACCCAGCTGGCCTCTGATGCTCTACTTTAACCTGCTGACAGGTGAGACACTTAGCAACAAAATCAGCAATGTCTCTCTTCATTCCAGACCACCAATACACTTTACGTAGATTATGATACATCTTTGTATTACCCGGGTGTAAAGTGTACTTAGTAGAGTGAGCTTCAGATAAAATAAGATCCTTGAGACCTCTATCATCCGGGATACAAATTCGGCCTTTAAACCTTAGTAGACCATCAGACCCAATTGCAAAATCAATATGCTCTCTTGTCTGAATCTGACTAGTCATATCCACACAATATTGATCCTCTCTCTGAGCACGTCTAATACTCTCCATCAAATCAGGCTCAATCCTCATACTCGCCACCATACCATACCTCTCAGAAGAGGAGATGTTCAAACTCAGACTTGCAAACTGTTCTAGTAAATCAAACTCTCGGACCATCATATAAGAGACCAATCCCAGGTGTTTCCGACTAAGAGCATCAGCAACAACATTAGCTTTACCTGGGTGATATAAGATCTCACAATCGTAATCCTTTAGAAGTTCCATCCATCTCCTTTGTCTCATATTTAACTCTTTCTGGGAGAACAAATACTTCAAACTTTTGTGATCCGTAAATATCTGGAATCTTTCCCCATAAAGATAATGCCGCCAAATCTTCAAAGCAAAAATTACTGCGGCCAACTCCAAGTCATGAGTGGGATAGTTTCTTTCATGATCTTTAAGCTGTCTAGACCCATATGCCACTACTCTTCCATTCTGCATAAGCACACAACCCAAACCCTGAGCCGATGCATCACTGTACACCGAGAAACCTCCTGAACCACTAGGAAGAGTAAGGATTGGTGCTGAGGTCAATCGATGCTTCAACTCTTGGAAACTACGCTCACAGGTGTCATCCCACTCAAATTTTACATCTTTACGCGTGAGGCGTGTTAGAGGAGCAGCTAGTCTAGAAAATCCCTCAACAAATCTCCGATAATAACCAGCTAAACCAAGGAAACTCCGAATCTCCGTGACTGACTTTGGCCTATCCCATTGCACAATAGCCTCTATCTTGGACGGATCCACAGACACCCCGTCCTTATCCACCACATGACCCAGAAAGGAAATCTGATTCAGCCAAAAGTCGCACTTGCTAAGCTTAGCATATAACTTGCGATCCCTGAGAGTCTGGAGTACAATCCTCAAGTGCTGCTCATGTTCTTCCCAGGACTTAGAATAGACTAGGATGTCATCTATGAACACGATGACAAATCTATCTAGATACGGCTTGAACACTTCATTCATCAAGTTCATAAAAGCCGCGGGTGCATTCGTAAGCCCGAATGGCATCACCAAGAACTCATAGTGTCCATATCGGGTCCTAAAGGCTGTTTTAAGAATATCATCGCTTCTAATCTTCAACTGATGATATCCCGATCTAAGATCAATCTTGGAAAAGATCTGAGCACCCTTAAGTTGATCGAATAAGTCATCGATCCTGGGAAGTGGATACTTGTTCTTGATAGTAGCCTTATTCAACCACCGATAATCGATGCACAACCGAAGGCTACCATCTTTCTTCCGGACAAATAGGACTGGAGCGCCCCACGGAGACACGCTTGGTCGAATGAACCCTCTTTCTAACAATTCTTGGAGCTGCTTCTTCAATTCATCCAGCTCGACTAAGGCCATCCTATACGGTGGCTTAGATATGGGTTCCGTGCCAGGGATCAAATCAATAGCGAATTCTAACTCCCTATCCGGGGGAAGTCCTGGCAATTCATCCGGGAATACATCAGGGAAGTCCCTCACCACAGGGATCTCATGTAATTCCGGACGGTGTTTGTCCACATCCTCAACACAAGCAAGAAACCCTTCATGATTAAATAGACAACATAATTTATCATTCACAACATTCAATCAACAAAACAAAACACTTTCATTACTTAGAATTGAATTTTACATCATATCTTTCGGGATAAGTAAAGGTTATAGTCTTAGAGTAGCAACCTAAATTAACTCGATTGGCAGATAGCCAATCCATGCCCAAAATCACATCAAAGTCATACATATTTAGTAGTACTAGATCTGCTACTGATTCCTTCTTACCTATCTTAAGTTTGCAATTCTTATACACTACATCAGTCGTATGAGATTCCTTTAAAGGAGTGCTAATTTGTAAAATATGCCCTAAAGGTTCTGGTTTTACATGTATTTTCATAGCAAAAACAGGCGATATAAATGAATGCGTGGATCCAGGGTCAAATAATGCAAGTGCCATAACCTCAAATACAAGTATCTTACCCTTAATAACATCCGAAGATGTGTCCGCAGGTCCCTGATCCAGTGCATAAACTCGGCCCTGAACCACTGCTTTCTTGCCTTTATCTGCTGTGGTGGCTCGACTCTGGGGCTGAGTAGGGCGCTCAGGCTCTTTTGGTGTATTCCTATTCAGCGGACAATCTTTAACCATGTGCCCCTTTTGTCCACACCCGAAACAAGCGCCCGTAACCCAATGACAAGGCCTACCCGGATGCACCCTTCCACAATTACTGCATGCTGTCCCGGTAGTATTCTTCTGACTATCCGCACCCCTATCAGTAATAATGGGCCTAGTCGGTCGACCCCCAACAGTCCTATCTCTACTCTGCCTCCTAGCAAAGGGCTCATCTCTCCTAGGCTTCTTAGCAAATCTCCCACTCCAAAAGACTTATCATCTGCGGCTCTTTTACTTATCTCCTTCCTTTTACCCTTAAAACGGGACCCATACTCCGCTTGTTGGAATTCGTAATCTCGCTCACATAACTGGGCCCTTCTAACAGCCTCTCCGTAGGTAGAGATATCAAGTGGGGCCAATCGGGACCTGATAGATGGTCGTAATCCGTCCATAAACATCTCCACACGGTGCTCCTCACTACTCACCGTCTGTGGATCATAGCGGCTAAGGGATGTAAACCGTGACTCATATTGATCCACCGTCTGATTCCCCTGAGTCAAATTCAAGTATTCGGTCTGCATCCTCTTCTGGGCCGTACGGGGAATGTACTGTTCACGAAAGTAGTCTAGAAATATATCCCACGTAACTGCAGGATGCCTAGCCTTCAATATCGTCTTGGTGGACTTCCACCAATGCTCTGCCTCATCCACAAGTAAGAAGGTGGCCATGCCCACTTTTTCTGCCTCAGAGCATGCCATGTACTCAAAAATTTCTCCATCTCATTCACCCAACTCTCTGCCACCATCGGTTCCTTTTCCCCCTTGAACTTAGGAGGGTCGAACTTTTTGAACTCTCGAAGCCGAGTCAGATTACAACTTTCTACTGGTCCTGCCTGTGACTGCACTGTAGTAGGTTCCTCAGGACGAGCCTGGGGCGGGGTTGGCTGAGCCGGAGGAGGTACAGGCTGAGCCGGAGGCTGAGGAGCAGGTGGTGGTGGTGGAGGCACAGGAGGAGGCACTACCAGTGGTGGAGGTGGTGGTGCTGGTGCCAATGGTGGGGCTGCCTGTCCCTGATTGTTATTAAAATTTGCCATGAACTGAGTAAACATGGCGGACATGGCATTCATATTCTGGGACATGGCATCTATAGTCTCTCCAGCCTATCCATTCGATTTCCATCAGGCTCTGGCTGAGGAGGAGGAGGAGGTTCTGGAGTCGGGATCTCAGGTGCCGGCACTTCTTGTCTACTACCGACACTCCTCACACTCTTATAACGTCCTCGTCCTCGTCCTCTCATTCTTTCTAGATAGCCTAGACAAAACAAACATATTTAGTACCATTTACGTAATTATGTACAGTATATATTCAGACATGTACAGTACTTATGGGGACGTAACTAATTCTTGACCTATCGACATCACATACGTCAGACCAACATTGCTCTGATACCAATTTTGTAAAGACCTTCTTCTATACAATAGTGCACTAAATTTTTCATTCTCTACTTACATTGTTGGGCTGTATGTAATGTCTCAACAATAACTCATAAGCTATATTTATAATAGCTATATAAAAATTATTCAACATTTGGTCCCAGTCCAAAACATTCTAAATAAGCATGCGTTCATCATCACAAAATATTATACTTAACCAATATATAATCACCAAGTTGCATGCATCGATATTTAACATAGATTTATATCAGAAAATTCCTATTGCTACATCCCCATATTCTAAAAGTACTGAAAACATAAGTCTGAATCTAAATTAAGTAGCTGTACATAATATACCTCTAAGGTAGAACCAAAAGCCTCGAAGAACGCGATAGCTCCCCACGTATACGCTCCTACTGCAAATAATCTGGGAGATGGAGGAGGGGGGGTGAGCTTTTTGGAAAGCCCAGTAAGAAATAAATATAAGAGACGGATACTAAATTTCTATATGCACGTTCAAAACATTCATTTAACTCAAATACTATTTTTCATAAAGTTTAGAAATCAACATGCTTATGCAATGCGTTAAAAGCATTTCTTTCAAAACATCGATAAACATTTCCATTCGAAACATTATTCTCGTCATAACATTCAATATCTGTATTGGCATAAGTACGAAAGGAATCATATATATAGCATAAGCTGGAGACATGATAATTAAGCAAAATCAAGCAGTTCAATTATTCCCATGCGGGAAGGTACAGTTGACATATGGCCATAGTCCAGAGGGGTCCACAGAGAACACTGATCAGGTGTCTACTGGGCCCGCTGTGGACTGGATCAAGGTCACACAGCAATCGAAACTCTACTGTAGATTGGATCAAAATCATACAGTAGTCCAAAACATTACCTACTGTGGACTGGATCAAGGTCCCACAATAGTCCAAAACATTACTGCTATGATTATTAATTCATGTCTCAAAACATTTCCATACGTATCATTTCCAAAATAAATACAAAGCTCGATGTTCTGTATGAAAGTAGGAGCTTTCAAATATGACTTCCAAAGTAGTCAAAATACTGCTATTTCGTACTTATTTTAAAAACAAGACTAGCTAGAGGAGTGTTATTCCAAATCATTTTCATGAACTCTAGCTCATTTTATAAACCAATATTGTATGAAAATCCGGCAGCATAACGGCTTAATTTTAGTAAAAACCTCCTGCAAAGAAGATACAGTTTATAAACCACAAGCAGTTGATTTTAATATTTTATTTAGTATCCCCTACGTTTCCGATATATATCCCTCACCTCGATATGTAGCACGAGTATAGCTATGACACCCTAACTTGTATCCTCTCCTCCTACAATAAGGCATAAAATAATAAAATTTATATTATTTAATTTCCTTAAGAGACTTATATTTTAATTATTTTTCTGAAATACATTACCTTGTAACTTTCCCTCTTGGTGGCCAAATACTTCCTTGTCTCCTTAATTCTCCTTTCACTACACAATCCTACACCAATACCATATTTTTAACCTTTCTATTTCATTAAACATTAATCATATAAGTTCATAATAACAAATCAAATCCTTACCTCTTACAATTTACCAAAACCGAGAGCCTTAGTTGTAGCTTATCTCCTTGTCAATTTGAGGCTGTTTTGACTTCAAACTTATAGCAATTTCCCTTACCATCAAGTCCTTACAACAGCCAATGGTTATTCTCATTATTTACCGTCCCCATCAGCTCTTGTTTTGCCTTAAATATCATCTTTGTTCAGCTTCCAAGTAAATTGAAGCAAATCCGAAATGAAGAGAAATCTGCCGTGGTTCCATCAAATTTAAATTACCATTCTTTTCCTAAAAATACCTTAGTTTAACTTAAACAAACCTCAATATTCATCATTTAAATTTACAATAGAAATTAAATTCTTACCCCTTGCTTAACACTCAAAACCGAAGGCCTTATTATGCAACTTGAGTCCCCACAATTTTGAAGCTGTCGTGGACTTTAAAGTATGCTGCCAGCTTCCTTGCCCCCCTTCAGTTCTTATTTTGCTTTAATAGTCACCCTTGTTCAACTCCTCTTCCCCTTCTCTTTGTCCCATTTTCGAACAACATGCAAAAGTCTAACCAGAATAGCACCCCTCGCTCAGCCAAGAAATTATCTTGGTCTTGGTCAGCTCCCACGTTATTCTTGCTAACCCCAACACCAATGAGTTTTCATGCCACTCCACTACTTATCCACACCGAAACCACCTCTGTTTTTCAACCTCAAAATGGTCTTCCTTTAAACACCATTCTCACGTGGGTGTAGCAGCCAATTTGGAATAGTTTTCCACATCAATAAACTTTCCCAAGACAAAAGATCTTCATACCTTCGACTCTTGCATCCTTGCTGCTCTGATTTGTACAGCCAATGAGAACCCTTGCTTTAGCTCACGGTCTCGAAGAGGAACCCCCTTTTTAGTCTTGATTTTACAGCAGCTTAAGCAAACCATTCTCCATTTCTCTTCCTTCGTCTAAAGGAACAACCAAGTGCAGCCACTAGTTCCAGCCAATACACTTATTCTCCATTGCCGAAACCTTCTAGTTCAAACCCCATTTCCTTCTTATTTTCAGTCCCACACAACCTTTTTCTATAGCTTAAACTTTCCTCTTTCCCAACTCTTAAACATCGACACCCTTGAGGAAGCAGAAGAACAACATGTCGAGAGGGGCTGGGATTTTCGGTGCAGCAGAAATGGGAAAAAAGAATGAGATGGTGTCTGCTAGGGTGATGATAATGATAGACGATGGTGAATAAGAGTTACACTGGCCGGTTGGAAAGTCAAGGTTAGTGGGATTGAATGATGATGATGATGGACGGTGATAAGCAAAGTAAGAAACGGCTGGTGAAAACAAAAGTAAAATAAAATAATAGTTAGTGGGATTTGTTGGCTGCCAAAGCTTCTCCAAGAAGCTTCATGCACAGTACATTTGTATTTAATTCTCCACTATCTAATATATATATATATATATTTTATTCATTAATTCTATTTTAATATTTAACAAAAATATATTTCTAATTACTTCATTTTGTTTATTTATTTAATCTACCAAAAAGAAAATTCATAACTATTACAGTAAGACTGAAAGTGAATTATGTTGGTTATCACATAATTGTGGCAAGATGTAAAATCACGCCAAATTTGATAAGTGAAATTAATGATACTCCAAGGAGTAAGATAATTGATATATTTACTGCCAATATATAAATGGGAAATGATTATACACATAACCACCTTGAAATGGTAAATGGTGGAATTGTATAGATAATATGGTGATTAAATGGATAATTGAGGATTCAAACATCGAATGACCATACTACATGAAGAGGACATGATTGTCTCATGATTGGTGATTAATAGTAAAGTCTGCAAGTGAAATGCAGTCTTGATAAAATGAATATTGGGGATAAAAAAGAGTCCAAAAGAGATATAATGATATGGAAGTGATTAAGGACTAATGATCTAAATAGAATCACGTTCCATTATCGGAATCCTCTATTCTCTAGTGCCTTAGTCGCAGTGTGAGTGGGAAACAGTGATGTATATGTACAGTTCCAGTGAGCATTACATGTGATGGGAGTCTCTGAGTTGCCATATGCTAATGAGAGATAGCAAAAGGCTTTGAGATCCCAAGTGTATTGATAGCACCGCTCCATACTGATATATATATATATATATGAGCGTGAGATGTAAACGCTTCATGATATTGAAAGAGCATGTGCATGAGATGTGAAAGCTATTGGGACAATTACATATAACTGACTGACATGTGTAATTGATAGTTTTAAACTATATCGACTTGGCACTAAGTGAGAAAAATGGATGATGAACAGCATAGAGCAGCGGTGACATGAAAATACTGTACATGGACTCTTATGTGAAAAGAGAAATGAAATGAATAACTCCCGATTTGAGAAATGAACTTACGGGAGTATAGACATATGTGATGAAAGACAGCATGTAGTGGTCTAAAGTACTCTTAATGTGGAAAGTGTACTGGCAGTATTACTTGGAGGATGACTTAGAGATTAGAAGTCGTAAGTATACGGCATATACCACCTTTGGACTTAAGTTAAATTCGGAGGACCGAATTTCTTAAGGTGGGGAGGATGTGATAACCGTAAATTTTCCATTTAATTGGAAATTATAAGTATTGGAAATAAATATTGGAGCAAATAAATATTAGGAATAAATAAATAAATAAAATTATGAGAACGGGATACTAGTGAAAATCTTGAGAATTGAGAAAGAAATGGATGGTGTAAATCCGAGTGAATTAAATCGGAAAAAAAAATAAGATGAGAATTTTGGAAAATAATGAAAGGAGGAAATTTAATTTGGATAAATGGAAATCCAAATTAAATAAGAAAATGAGAAAGGAAATGTGAAATATATTTATATAATTATATATTATATAAATGTATTTTCATGCAAATACATATGTATTTAAATACCGTCTGGTATATAGTATATATTAAATATACATGGGTATATAAAAGTATATATACTATTTTATAAATTTAAATAATACATATGTATTCAAGTATGGCATTTTATGTATATATAAATACATACATATGTGAGAGAAATGTAAATATTAATTTATATTAAAGTTTGAAAATATATATGAAAGTTATTTAAATTGGAAATATATTAATATACATATATATATATATATATATATACTAGGTATATATTTTGTAATATACAATATATACATTATGTATAATATATTTTGAATTATATTATATATGAAATAATAAATATGTATGATATATATAGTATATATTATATGTATAAAATATATGTTATAGTATATAATATCTAGTATATAGTATATTATATACTAATTATGGAAATAGGGGAAAAACAAAAGAGGAAAGGAAAGGAATCGGGGAGCAAACCCGATCCTCCCCAGCCAGAACTGGCGGTGGCGGAGCTGCCACTACCGGCGAGGGAAAAAGGAAGGGACGTCATTGTTGGCCAAAGAGGAAAGGAAGGAAGCTACCATTTACTGTTTACTGAACTGAAAGCTACTAGTTACTGTTTACTGTTACTGACTGAACCGTATCGAATTACTGTTTTACTGAATATACTGTTTTACTGAACTATACGATACGGTTACTGATTTGAAAAGAGAAATAAATGTTCATTCTAAAAGAATAACATAAGAATTATTTCTAAGATAGAAATAATCGAAGAAGTAATTATCCAATGATTGAATATTTACAAATTACTATACTGTACTGTTTTTACTGTACTGAAGAGAAGAGAAAAGAAGTAAACCACTATTTTTATTACTGAACTGCCACGTGTTTTAAAGTATACTGAAGTGAAAGGAAATAAGTGGTTTACTCCGTGGAAAAAAGAAAATTATATCGTTTTGAAAACAACGGAAATAGTACTCTCTACAGTTGCTTCTAAGTTTCGGAACAAGTCAGGTATTTCAAAATACCTGCCTTACTCTATCTGGATCCCTAGCCGACTGTAGTATCCTTCCTACATGTGAGCCTAGAGCCAGCTAGGAAGATTTTAAAGAAAATGAAAAATTATTTTCAGCATATAGATAGCTGAATATCAAGTGTGACATATAACTCTCTTACTGAGCCGTGGTTTGCTCACTCCCCAATTTTAACATTTCAGGTTTTTATGATGGTGAGATCCAATATTTGTGGATTACGGCTGCACATAATGGACAATGTGACAGACCGACTAAGATATATCAGGTACGATCATTTATTTTCTGTATTTAGACATGTCTACAATACTACATATTTGTAAATAAGATAGGGGATGTGTATAACGTTAACAATATTTTATTAAATTGTTTAACATCTAGTGTAAAGTGAAGTATCACAGACAGCCCAACCAGATAAATTGTGTAAAATAAGGTGAAAAATGTGGTAACGGGTTGTTACAATATATATATATAATATAGTTATATAGTACTATAATATATATAATAATAATATTTTTTGTATTATGTATATATATGTATATATAATTAAATGAATTAAATAAAAAAAGGAAATAGAAAGAAAAAGTAGAGAAGGAATCGGGACAGGGCCCGATCCCTTCCCAGCCAAGCCGACGGCAGCAACCGCTGCCGCCGTCGGCAAGAAAGAAAGTAAGAGAGGCAAAGGAGAGAGGTCGGCGAGATGGGGAAGAGAAAGATCGCCGGTGACAGGGAAGGAAAAATCGAAGGAAACCGACGAAAACCGAAAGACAAAGGAGAAGAAGAAAATGGCGTTGCCGACCGGTCTTGGCACCGCCAACCACCTCTACCTCGGCGGAGGTGAGGGGAAAGAGAAGAGAGCCACTGGTGAGGCCAACGACGGTGGAGGAAGGCCGACGGAGGAGGAGAAGAAACCGAGTCAAAACCGACTTGATCCGCCGCTGTGCCGTCGATTCGGGAGGAACAGAGGCCAGATCCAACTTTGCCTTGGTGCCAGCCAGCTGAGGGGCCACCGAACCGCCGGAGAACCGGCCACCGGAGGAGAATCGACTGTGAGGAGAGACTGACCGGTTTGAACCGGTTTGGCCAGCAAAGGAAAAGAAAGGAAGAAAAAAAAAGAAAGGAAAAAGGAAAAAGAAAAAGAAAAAGAAAAGAAAAGAGAAAAAGAAAGAAAAGAGGAAAAAGAAGAAAGAAGAGAAAGAGAAAAGGAATTCCGGGAATTTGGAGAATTCCCGAGAATTCAAAAATTACGGGAATCGGTAAGAAATCCCGGAAAGTGTTAAATTATTTAAATAATTTAGTTATTTAAATAATTATGAAAAAAATTCTAAAATTTAGAATTTAATTTCCAGAAAATTCCCTCGATAACCGAGCCGATGGAATCAGGTGAGGTGAACACGGGCGCGACCTTCGAGAGGCAGTCGTCGACTCGAAACAGGTAACAGGTAACGGAGGCATGTGTAGCCTGTAAGGATATTCAGTATGCATGTTTTAAATATGCATTTAATTTTATAAATGCTGTTGACAATGATTGGTTGGAAAGTTGTGGTGATTTACTATGAAATCCCCAATTTTCTGTAATTTTCTTATACTTGTACATTTTCCAACTTGGATTAATGGAATAAATATGAATTTTCTAATATATATATATGGTGTATGGGACATAAGAGGAATTAAGGCAATTGAATGGTCAAAGAATCAATGGTCAAAAGGGTCAATGGATGGTCAATTGCTGACATAGGATGATGAGGGGATTAGAATGCATTTATGGGCAATTAATGAGAGCCATGACTCATCATCATCATCCCTTTCACCCCACGGTACCAGCCCATCTCACTCTCCCTCTCGTTCCTTCCATATTTTTCTCTAGGTGTTCAAATTCTCACCTTGACAAACCACCATCTCATGCCATCAATTCGTTAAGCTTCTCTAAAGAAAAATGATCCTTATCGATAGCTTAACCTATGCCTTTAATATGAGAGAGTGAATCCAAGTGAATAAGGAGATATAGAAATCCAAAGATTTGGTGAATTGCAAAGGTAAGGGAGGTAGATGGTTTTATGTTGATATTTTGATGGTTTGGGATTGTATGAAGTTGATATAGTAGGTTTATTGAGGTTTAAATTGTCATGATGTTTACAGCTTGAAGAAGTGAAAAAGGACAAGTGTAGATTGGCTACCAAGCTTGTGAATCAATCTGAATCGAGGTAAGGAATTTATGTAACGGACGTAAGGCGGCTATATCCGCATGTTTTAATGTGATTTTTATGGTTTTGGAGAGAAGCACCAGTTGTCTTTTGCAGGAAAAATGACATTTTCGGACTTGTCTCCTAGTACCAATTAGGTTAGGAGCAGCCGACTGCCTTAAGTAGCAGCTGACTGCCTAGAGACAACCAAAACGCCGTTTCTCGAAAACTGACTCAAACCAGTCGACTGCTATGTAAGCCAGTCGACTGCTAATTACCCAGAAGCATTCTGTTTCAAACCAGTCGACTGCTATATGGGACAGTCGACTGCTATTTGCCAAAAATGCATTCTGTTTGAAAACCAGTCGACTGCTATATGGGACAGTCGACTACTATTTGCCAAAAATGCATTCTGTTTGAAAACCAGTCGACTGCTATTTGCCAAAAATGCATTCTGTTTGAAAACCAGTCGACTACTATATGGGACAGTCGACTACTATTTGCCAAAATGCATTCTGTTTCAAAACCAGCCGACTGCCAAGGGGGCCAGTCGACTGCTAATTCTCAGAGAACATTCTGTTTCAAAACCAGTCGACTGCTATTTGGGACCAGTCAACTGCCCTGTTGTATTTTGAAAAATAAAAATAATTGAATTTCAAAAAGGGAAAAAAATTCAATAAGGCAAAACGTGGTGTAGCAGTCGACTGCCATATATGACCAGTCGACTACCTATTTGAAAGAAAGGTTTTGAGAACCTGTTTTAAGAAAAGATAATTGTACTTGTTGAAAACCTATACGAATAAGGTTTTGGAGACTATGAATCTCTCGAAAGAGCATGCAAATTATTTGTTACTTGTACTTGACTGAGGAGCTCTAGTCCAGCCCTCAGACCCGCAGTACGGCACCTGACTAGTGAAACTGTGGGCTATAGACAATGGCCATGAGTCTCTTATTTGATTCGGCTTTGGGGAGGATCCCTGGCCCATACGTGGATACGCCATTGATTTGATATCTCTCAGGATTATCCCTTACGGGATATATTTGCGGTATCCTCATGAGATCCTTATATTGGATTATCCCATACGGGATATATTTGTTGTATCCATGATGAGAATTACATGGTGCATGAATCTGTAGGATATAAATTGTCTCCCATCTATTTGAAAGTATTTGTATTTGCCTATTTAATTTTACGTGATTTGAGATCCGTGGAAATATTTGAAAGCATGATTTACTTGTATTTGATATTTGCGAAAGAAATATACGACCTATGCTTTATAATGATTTTACATGACATTATAGAGCCAAGCAGGAAAACTGCATATAGTGATATAGTACGCTCTTTTACATAAGTTTCTTACTGAGCGTAAACTCACTCCTTTACAACTATTTTTCATACAGATTACTTGAAGTAATCCCACTCCGGGTAGAAGAGCATCTTTTGGGGTTTTGAGATACCTTCGAGGCACACTTCCTACCTATCCTTTGAAGGTATAAGTAGTTGGCCGTACTTCGGCTATTGTACAGTACAGTATCACACTTGTGTATATTCGGGGGAATTAGGTTGTATGGATATTTGAGATCCTGATGTATGTGGCACATGTTTATAAATGAAAAATTTTATACATGTGAATTTTGATACTGCTCTCTGATAATAATGCATCATGCATAACAGTAAGGAAGATTGACATCGAATAAACTAGTCAATTTATTTGATATTTGAAGTAAGAGTTAGTTGCTATTTGGTTAGTAACGCGGATGTCACATTTACCGGTTGAAAATATAAACTGTATTTTCTATGTAGGAGGTTAGCCAATCGGTAGCCGTTATACTACCGAAAAATCTTAGAAAATTATTGAAAATCATAATAAATGATTTTACATTACGACAGATGATTTCCAACACGAAAATCGAGAAATCGATTAGTTTTCATAAAACATGAATATATTGAAAATTAATTTTAAAATATTCATGTTTTTGAAAATGGTGAAAAAGGAAATCACCTAAATTTATCCCGATAGGTGATATTTCACGTGAAACGAGGTGAAAAATAAAAAGGACCAAAGTGAATATTTTACTAATATTTCTTCAAATATTCACTTGATTTTATAAATAACCTTTATGGGTTCAATTGTGAAAATAAGTGTTTATAGAAAATTCTATAAAGGTAATTAAAGGTGGAAAACAGTGTTTTGAGACTAAAAGGTCTCCGCAAGTGTTTACAGAGAAAACACAGGACGGGAGTGTTGATTTGGAAAATAAATATTTTAATTTTCCATAAATCATAAAAATAATTGATTTGAATCCCGATAACTTTGAAAATCATGTTTTCGATAGAAAGCACGGAAAAGCGTGCGTATATGTTTTACGGTGAAAAAGGACAGTTATGACCTTTTATATTTTACAGTGATTATTTTATAAACTGTTTTCACTGTATGGAAAATGTGATTTATACTGTTCTATAATGTTCAGAACATTTTCGGGAATGATGACCTCAATATGAATATTTTATAAATTGTGATTCATAAGATGAAAATATTTTCCTTATGAATAATTGTGGATTGATTGAATTTATATTCAATGAAATTGATTTCATAAATGGGGTTTATATCACGTGTTTACTGTTTTAAGACTGTTAGGCCCCATATCATGCTCACGTGTCACGTGTTAGTACTGATAGATACTGATCCTATTATCAATGTCCCAGTGGACACCTGATCAGTGCACACTGAAGACCCCATAGACTATGGCCATAGATATCATGTGTTTCCCCTATTAGGGATGATATTATTATAGCATGATATATTTAGGGTGTTGCCTGGTCTCCATGATACTGAACTGAAAGCTACCGTATACTGTTTACTGAATTGGTAGCTACTGTTTACTTTTTACTGACTGAACCATATCAAGATACTGTTTTACCGAGTGGTACTGCATTCAATATTACTGTTTTATTGAACTGTAAGATACGGTTACTGAATTAAAGAGAAATGAATGTTTATTCAAAAAGAATAACATTGAAAATTATTTCAAAAATAGAAATAATTACCAAATGGTTTATCCTAAACCACTGTTTTACTTTTGAGATGTTACGTGTTTTAAAACATAATGAAGTGAAGAGAAATAAATGGTTTGCTCTATGGAAAACGAATATTAAATCGTTTTGAGAACAATTTTTATAGTACTCTCTACAGTTGCTTCTAGGTTCCGGGACAAGACAGGTATTTCAAAATACCTGCCTTACTCCATCCGGATC
This sequence comes from Heritiera littoralis, assembly GCA_031772115.1. Taxonomy (NCBI): domain Eukaryota; kingdom Viridiplantae; phylum Streptophyta; class Magnoliopsida; order Malvales; family Malvaceae; genus Heritiera; species Heritiera littoralis. Next base: position 4,311,947 of record JAPDPK010000059.1, on the reverse strand, counting down.
CCTAGCCGACTGTAGTAATCCTTCCTACATGCGAGCCTAGAGCTAGCTAGGAAGATTTAAAGAAAGTGAAAAAAATTATTTTCAGCATATAGGTAGCTGAATATCAAGTGTTGCATATAACTCTCTTACTGAGCCGTGGTTTGCTCACTCCCCAATATTAACATTTCAGATTTTCGAGGACTAAGAGATCTGACATACGAGCATTTCGGCTGTGCATTTGGGGACATTGCGACAGCTTGATTTATAATATGAGGTATGATCATTTATTTTCTGTATTTAGACTTACTTTCAGTACTACTTTCTTGAGAATTAAGATTGGGGATGTAATTGATATTACGAATTTTATATTTAATAGTTAAATGAATATGAAAAGTGAAGTATCACAGACAGCCCAACCGGATAAGTTGTATAGAAATACGTGAAAAATGTGGTCACGGGATGTGACACCCCTGTTATTAGCATGATTTTGATTCTTCTTCCTTTCATGTTTTTCAAGCTTCAAATCAACTTATATAATTTCCTTTAGCTATTTTACATCATCAAGCTACAATTTTTAGCTCAATTCCTTGTTGGTTCTTATGTATATGAAGTTCTCAAATTGTTCTATTTCTATGATCTAACAAGAGTTAATCAAAAGCAAGACTATAATCATGCTTATCATGCTTGAAATCATAGAATTACATCATTTAATATGAAGAAACCATTAAATCTCACCTTGATAAATTAGCACTTCAAAACAGAATTTGTTTTCTGTTTTGTTCCTTCTCACGCCAGCCTCTTTAAGATTACTTCTTGATGGATTCCAACATTTACCTAAGGTTCAAGGGTGAGGCTTAAGTATTTAGGTTTCTAATTTATGAAATTGCTGAATTTTTTTCTTGCTTAAGCTTAAACCGAAACAGAACCGAAATATGGAAATCACCTCTACTTCTTGTAGACAACAATTTTCGGTGGTGAAGAAGATGTTTTACCGAGGCTTTCTTGCTTCTTTATTCTTTCTTTCTATCCAAGACAACCAATACCAATAATACACATAGCATCTTATCAAATTTCTTCATCATTTCATGCATTAAACTTCATTTAATGCATGAAGAAAAACTGCAGCTCAAAGTGGCGTAGAAGTGCTCCTCTCCACACGTTATTGACCACTTTTTTTTTCTTCTCTTGTTTTTGTTTTCTACTTCAACCAAAATTTCTAGTCATTTAATATATTACTTTTATGTTTCTTTTATAATTCTTTTACCACTTAGTCATAGTTTCGGCAGCCTTTACAAAAGCTATATAAAATGAACTCAAAACAACAAATTGGCGTGGAAGTCTCTTGACCGATCAACTTGTCTGATTTTTTTCTCTTCTTTTCCTTGCTTTATTTCCATCCAATAGGACTCCAATATATGTATTTTCATTTGCTTTATCTTACAATGTTATTTTCTATCCATTTTATACTATAAAAATTAGATTTTATCAGCCTTTTTATGGCTGGACAGAAGCTGGTACGAGAGCAGCCAAAAGAATGTGGGAGTCTTCTTTACCGCCTGCTTTTCTGGACTTTCTTTGCCTGGTTTAGCCAACCATGTTGGCTCATATGTTAAACATTATTTAGCTTTTCCTCTTATTATAAATTTAACATAATATTTTATAACCATGTGGTTACAATTTTAGCCATGTTTCTCCAATTGAGCACGCACATGGCAGAGTAGAGGTCCTCAATTTTCGGCTGCACCTTAACTTTCTTCATTCTTCTTTTCCAAAGCATTAACCAATGAGGTCTTAGTCTTCATTTTATATGTAAATTTGACTTTATTATATATATATATATATATTTTATCCATGCAACAAAATTCCAGTCGAACACACTAAGCTAAAAAATTTGTATTGGCGTGAATGGCATGCATATTTGTTTCAACTTATACACTATACTAAAATTCATGAATCCAAAAATTGCAAGTTGAGAGTGGAAATTCATTCAGTCTTTATTTAATTTCCACTAAATAATTAAATTTCACTATCAATAATTCACAAGGTATAGTGTACAGTGTAATAAAATCGAGTCTCACACACAATTTCCATTCATATATCAGTAAATATACAAGTCTCAGGTTTCGTTCTCTGCTATTGTTCCATTTCTATTAATTTACATCCCCTTTGTTGACTGCGATACATTATATACTTTACAATAATTTGTCTGAAATATATAGTAAATGAAAGTATACCTTTAATGGAATGGTAGGATATCTTGAAGGAGTACCATAGAACTAAAAGTCCAGGCTCCTCTTTATTGAGTGGATGTAACTGCAAATAATCTGCGAAGAAAAAAGGTGGGGTGAGTTTACACTTAGTAAGGATAAGCATATAAAACAGTGGTACTATGCCACAATATCATAATTTAAAAATCATTAAAATAAAATTCATGGAACTTATATCATATAAACATATATTTGAAAATCATTATTTTCTCTTGTAATTTTTTAGTCTAGTAAAAGACTTCTTTCGAAATTCAAATCAATCAATTCAAACATCTAATTTAAATTATTCATTAGATAAATATCACATATCACTAGAGAAAGTCAATATCTAAGAGATCTAAGCACCTATCTATTATCCCTCCAAGGACTTGCATAGGAATCAGGCGTACCCATAAGGGGCCAGGTATCTGTCCTTAAGCCATTCCTATCTATTATGGCTATTATCGAGGGGTCTATAGTGTTCACTGATTAGGTGACAGCTATGGAACTAGGGAAGGAATCAAGGACTTAGCTAAGGCCATCCAGCCCTAATCATCATATCATTTGTATGCATGATCATTAAGGATTCAACAATCCCCAAAACATTTTCATATGTCAATAAAATCATGATAAAATCATTTTCATATAGATCATCTTCAGTCAATCCATATTCATATAAACAGATAAACATGTCATTTGGATGCAAATAAATTTCATAAAACCTCTTAATGCAAACTCAACTATTCAAGTATTTTAATTGCATAAAATACTAATTCTTTCATGTGCTAATATTATAAAAATAATTAAAATAATTCTTATGCAAATCATATAGTTCAAACCATATTTTCATAAAATAAGTTTTTCTATTTCTTGTTTAAGAAATTGCACGGGTGGATGGTTAAGAGTAGGTTTTCTAAAATTTCAACGGTATAACGTTTTGATTCTATCCTAACTCCCTACATAAAACCACAATTTATAATTCTCAAATCACCTAGTTCTCCCACATGCAGGCATAGTATTTCCTACACTACTTCCATATATTTTCCTTGTCGTAGGTTACAACGCAGTGTAGCAATCCGATTGCACCATTTTTGCAACTCATGCCTCCGAATTTAATGCTGCAAAAATAATATTAATAGTGGTTAAAATTCAACTTTCCATTTTATAAAATATATTGTACTCTCCTTATCTTTCACTTAGCCTAATTTTCTAATGTTATTATTACCGATTACTAACCAAATTCACCATCAACCAGTATCCTTTCTTCAAACCAAATTCAACATTAATATTTCTAGCAATTTTATATTATTTCCTAACCTATAAACCATTGAAAATCAACATGAAATCTCACAATTCCTCTTTGGCCGAATGCTTTCCCATATACAATGCTTGTTATTTTCCAATTTTAGCTTCATGATTAATCTTCATCCAGTTCCTATAATATGGAATTTATGAAATCAACACTACCATGATTTGGAATAGAAACTTATATATTGGAAAATGCAAGTTAGTTGATAGCTTCTAAAACCTCATTATGTGTTTAAATTTTACAACTTAATTTTCAATGGGATTTTTACTAGTTTTTACTCGTTTTCAGGTACGTTCATGTTTCTATATCATTATCATGTGAAAATAAAATATTTTGAGTTTCTGTTATTATCCTGAGAATATTTGGCAAATTTTATTTTTAGGTATAATGAAATTGTGATTTTTATCATTTTATTAACTAACTGACGATTTAATTGTTAAAGTGATCTCCATAAACACCTAAGAAATTATTTTGTGAACTATTTTCAAATTGTCGGCCCCATAGCTGCTTGCAGGCACATGCTTCCGTGAGTGTATGATAGTAAGACTAACTTATGGGTCGATTGACCTTGATCCCATCATCAGCATCCCAGATGGTGCCTGCTCAGTACCATTGAGGACTTTATTCTTACTATGGCTGTATTTCCTATTGCATGAGTATATTGGGTATGATTTTAGAATTGATGATAATTGTAAATTTTTAAATCTTGATTTTGAAATGGAATTAGAGAAATGGATTTTATATGTTTACAGAGCGCTTTGGAATTGATTTATTGAATTTGAATTATGAATTGCATTATGGAAGCTATTTGTTGAATGCTCGTTAAATTTTGTGATTGATTTAATCTTATCGAACTCCCCTTTAGTTGGAATGGATGCCAGGATTGGTGAGTTGCTCCAAAGCATCCTTCTGTAGTCTACCTGATTATCTAATACACTATAGTATCATTTCCTATGTTTTGTGCTAAGGAAATTTTTATAATCATGGTTTTAAATTCTAAAAACATGTTTTTGAAATACTTACAAATAGATGCATAGTATCAGTTCTATTATATATATTTCTTACTAGGCCTTAGCTGTCACGCCCGATCTTTCTTAATATCTTACGGAAGCCCAAATTGCGGAAATAAAATTTTTTTTTTCCTTATATCACTATTCATTTGTAGGTGAATATGTAGGCCAATCTCAATTTCATATAACTCCCTTGATATATCTAGGCACATCTACCAACATACATAATGACAATTCAAAAAGTATATTGATCGTCATATTCCAATAATACATAATCTAGCTTACATCCCAGACTCATCACATAAGTATATATATGTACAATCAAAAGAATTTCAATACACTGTGCCATCATCCATCTCTATCTATACAAACCGCTGGGAGCCATATACCTTAGACTGTGCAGGGAAGTCCACTCTCAAGAAGCTTCCCAAGCCAAAAAGAACAGTCGCTGTATCGATCACTCTGAAAGGGAGGGGAAAGAAGAGGGGAGTGAGTCATAAACTCAGTAAGTAACAACAATAAGCAACTAAATTATACCAAGCATCCCTCATTTATGAAAGCTAATTCAAATCACTTTCAAATAAATCAAATCAATTATGCTGCATCAAACTTAAAACACAGTATGGAACTTAATAGCAAATCATAATCAAATATGGAGTTCCATCATTAGACTAGAAGTCTTAATATCAAACCATACTTAAAGTATGCAGTGAAGTCAATAAAACAAATCATAGTACCAAGAGAGTTCATAGAGTATCAGTCGATGCTACTTAGAGCGAACAAACCCACGGTAGCTAACCGTAGCAAACTCCCATAAAGGGCGCTGCCTATGCATAGACCAATCAAACCCCGGCTCATTGCGCATATGAAACCGGGACCTGTCCAAACGTAATATACGGGACAAGTCAAACGTCTCTGAGGCTAATGCTCGAGAAACAGTGCTCTAAGTCAATCAAATGTGTCTACAAAGTTCTCAAGGTACAATGCCCTGAGGTCTTAATACCTTGGGTCTAAAACAAATATCCGGTAGTCTTAAAACAAATCTCATTCTTCCCTGACCTCATAGCGATCATTGTAGTTTATAAGGAAGTAATTCAACAAACAAGACTCACAAGGCATTTAAAAACATTAACAAGGTTACAACACAAGGTATAAAATCATATTAAGTCAGAATTTAATTTGAACCTTTAAAACATTTAAAATATTTCTTGTGTATATAATACGCGCAAACAATACATTTCTTGTGAGCCCATCACTTGTTTACAAACCATTTCTAGTAAAGCAAAATCAACAGTCAAGGGAAGACATCTTATATGCAGCATTCATTTGGTTTCAATTGCCAAATTCCAAGAGTTTATAGCATTAAGCAAATTGGATGCAAGTAGTCACTTAGGGTTACTTACAGTACTTCCTTAGCTTCTGAATCAGTTCTCCCTCACCTACCAAGTCTTGGAGTATCGATTGATTTTGGTCTATCTTAGTCCTTAGGACAACCCTCTACATAACAAATGGTAGATTGAATCAATCTCTATACATCCATCGATCTTAGTATTTCAAATCATAAGCTAACATTAAGCATTGTATAATTCAACAAGAAACAATACTTGGCTGTGTTTTCAAAGTTATTTCAAACGTTACTAGCACCGTTTATTGTCTTTTCGTTCATTTGAACTACTTATGACCCATTTGGTCTATTTCTGTCCTTTAAGGTTTTGGACCTTATGGTATTGTGCTAGCCTTAGGTATAAATTTCAGAACTTGGTTGTCAAACCGACATTTTTATATCACTTCTAACTCAAATCCCTATTTATACATAAAAGGCTCATTTTCTAATTCATTTTGTGCCATTTCCCATAAATTTTTAGACCTTGATCCAAATCTGTCACAGTAGGCAGGAAATTTCCTGACCTGTGTACAGTAAAATGCCTACTACCAACTATAGGGATATGAGATCTTTACAAACTCAATACCATGTAAATCATGACTCATTTATCTTTCTGAACATGTAAAGTTTGCAGTCATATATGATCTGGACAATTTTCTATGAATATTTGAAGTTTGCATTAAAAATCTGTCCCCAGCAGTGAGTATCCTGCATGCATTCATACATATCTTACGCCAAGAAGTTCCAAATCTGGAATTTTCAAAACTAGATGAAAGTTAACTCATTTACCTATCTATAAGTGTAAGATTCATAATTTAATTCCTCCTACATCAATACCAGAAATTTCCCAAAGTTCAGTATGTCCAGCAGTTTCCTGACACAGTAAACACTGACCAATATGCACAAACTGTCTCATATCTGGTTATAGGAGTATCCAAATGATGCAAACCCAAAACCATCATGTTCCTAACTTAATTATCCTTTCTAGACATGTAAGGCTTGCACCCTAATTCAATTTAGGCCATTTTCTATGATTTTCCAAAGTCAGGACTGTGATTCACGTTTCTGGACAGAACACCCTGCACTCATTTGGGCATAACTCAAGCTACAGAAATCCAATTCAAGAAATTCCAAAACCAACTTTCTTGTAACTTAAAGGGACATAACTCATAATTTTTCCAGAATTTTCCTGCATGTAGAACTATTAAACTGCTCATTTTAATTTCCACTCAGAACAGAACATAAATTTCCAGATTCAACATCAAGTCAGAATTTCAGTTAATCCTTTATCTAAAAATAGCCATTCAATGTAGTTCATCACAATTTCATTTTTCATGCATAATAATCAAGTATAATAAGGTTAGAACCTTACCTCCTTATTTGAATGTAAAACCATAATCTGTTGAACAATCTCAGACCATTCCTCACAGCTTGCTTGCTGTTACACCTAGACACATCAATGCCCATCCAATAACCATATTACATTCTATTTTCATAGCTTAATTCCAGCAGAATACATTAACTCACTCAATTTCTTACCTCTGATATCTTGGCTGGAAGTCCCCCAAGTCAGTTTTGCTTCAGTCTAGGGTTTCACTTCTTCACTTTCTCAATCATCCATTGTGGAACACTCTTCTCACTTCTTCTCTTCCTCTTCCAATGCCCAAATCTTGTTGAACCAAAGCTTTCTTTGCATCTATGGCTGATTTCCTTGGCCAGCTTATACCCAACCCACATTGTTCTCCTTCATCTCGTTACTACCTCCTTCACCATGGAAATCTCTACATCAGTTTGTGTGTTTGGGCGAAATGGATGAGGGTTAGAAGAGAAGTTCAATCTATGGCTGGAAATGAGGGAGGAGGAAGAGGGTTTTCTTGATGGTGGCTGTCGACAATTGCTGGAGAAGTTTTGCTCCTCTCTTGTCTCTGTTTGAAGGGTTAAAACAGAAAAGAAATGTGGTTCATTATTTTCCAGCCCTTGACTTTATTTACCAGCCCTTTAGTCTTATGTTTCCAGCCCTTGATTTATTTGTTAGCCCTTTACTCTTGTTTCCAGCCCTTGATTTATTTGACAGCCCCTTTACTCTTGTATTTCCAGCCCTTGATTTATTTGACAGCCCTTTATTCTTGTATTTCCAGCCCTTATTTCATTAGCTTCTAATAACTCAATTTAACTTTAATGGATTAGTAGATAAATAACTATTGTTTCAAGCAAATAATAATGTCTCCCATTTTTTCTATTGTCTTAATAATTCTAATTTCCATAACTTATATATGTGTATATATATATATTTTTTTTTTATACACATATATTTAATTCTCTTATAATATATCTTAATCAATTTAATTTATTTCCTACTTCATATCTTAGTACCTACATACTCACATTTACATATCCATCGCTTCTTGACCAAGATGGCCCGAATATTCTCAACTTCCATAGTCTGTCCAAATTCCAAAATAACCTCAAGTCAGTCAAAATTACTCTAGTATACTTATGATAGATATCGAAATTAAGGGTTATTACATTCTTCCCACCTTGGAAAATTTGGTCCCCAAATTTGAGTACCGTTACTTCAAAACAAGTGAGGATACCTCTCCTTCATTAGATTCTCTACTTCCCAGGTGGCTTCTCCTCCGAATGCCTTTGCCACAATACCTTCACTAGTGGAATAGTTTTGGATCTTAGCACCTTCTCCTTGCGATCTAAGATCCTGACAGGCTTCTCTTCATATGTGAGATCATCCCGAATATCTAACTCTCCATAATCTACCACGTGAGAAGGATCCGGGTGGTATTTCCTTACATTGACACGTGAAACACGTTGTGCACACCCGCTAGCTGTGGTGGTAGAGCCAACCTGTATGCCACTTCACCTACCTTCTCTAAAATCTCGAATGGTCCCACATACCTCGGGCTAAGTTTGCCTTTCTTCCCGAATCTCATAATGCCCTTTGAAGGAGAAACTTTCAAAAATACCGAATCACCAACTTCAAACTCCAAACGTCTCCTCCGATTATCGGCATATGACTTCTGCCTACTCTGGGTAGTCTTAAGTCTATCACGAATAAGCTTTATTCTGTCCGAAGCTTGCTGAACCAGGTCAGGTGCAAACAATTTTCTGTCTCCCACTTCTTCCCATCCAACTGGAGACCGACACTTTCTCCCGTACAGTGCTTCATATGGGGCCATCCCTATACTCGAGTGGAAGCTATTGTTGTATGCAAATTCTGCTAATGGCAAGTGTTCATCCCAAGAGCCTTTGTAATCAAGTGCACACGCTCTCAACATGTCCTCGAGAGTCTGAATGGTTCTCTCGGACTGACCATCAGTCTGAGGATGGTAAGCGGTGCTTAAGTGTAACGAGTTCCCATTGCTTCTTGAAACTTCTCCCAAAATCTAGAAGTGAATCGGGGATCTCGATCAGACACAATGCTCACTGGGACACCATGTAACCGAACAATTTCCCGAACATAGAGATTGGCCAAGGCACTGAGTGAATCCGTAGCCTTCATGGCTAAAAAGTGAGCTGATTTGGTTAGTCTATCCACTATCACCCAAATGGCATCATGCTGTCTCTTAGTCCTTGGAAGACCTAGCACGAAGTCCATGGTGATGTGCTCCCATTTCCAGCTCGGAATAGACAATGGTTGAAGCAACCCCGCGGGCCTTTGATGTTCAACCTTCACCTGCTGACAGACTAGACATTTTGCAACAAAATCGGCAATATCTTTCTTCATTCCAGACCAATAGTATAAGCTACGCAGGTTCTGGTACATTTTGGTACTACCAGGGTGCATAGCATATTTCGAGCTATGAGCTTCCTCCAAAATCAACTTCTTTAACTCTGAATCATTCGGAACATACATTCGGCCCTTATACCTTAAAATGCCATCATTGCCGAACCTAAACTCTGTCTCTTCATTTTGGTTCCCTTCATTTCCACAAACAATCTCTTTCAATCGAGGATCCTCTTTTTGCTTTTGACGGATTCGATCAATCAATTCAGGCTCTAACCTCATACTGGCCATCATACAACCCTCTCCAACGGGTTCTATATCTAATCTCAAGTCTGCAAACTGCTGTAGCATACACCATTCCTGAACCATCAACATCGAGACCATAGCAGTGCCTTTCCTACTCAACGCATCTGCTACAACATTAGCCTTGCCTGGATGGTAAAGAATTTCACAGTCGTAGTCCTTCAACAACTCCATCCATCTCCGCTGCGCATATTCAATTCTTTTTGGGAGAATAAGTACTTCAGACTTTTATGATCTGTAAAAATCTGAAATGTTTCCCCATAGAGATAATGGAGCCAAATCTTGAGTGCGAACACTACGGCAGCAAGCTCTAGGTCGTGTGTCGGATAATTCTTCTCATGGTCCTTCAACTGACGAGAAACATAAGCTATTACCTTCCCGTGCTGCATTAAGACACACCCTAATCCTTGATACGAAGCATCACTGTAGATAGCAAAACCTCCTGACCCACTAGGAATAGTCAGTATTGGAGCAGAGGTAAGCCGCCTCTTCAACTCCTGAAAGCTATTTTCACATGCCTCATTCCAATCAAAGTTCACTCCTTTCCGAGTGAGTCGATGCAGTGGGGTAGCAATCTTGGAGAAACCTTCTACAAATTTCCTGTAATAACCTGCTAAACCCAAGAAACTTCGAACCTGTTACAGTCTGAGGCCTTCCCCACTTCACAATAGCTTCAATCTTGGACGGATCTACTGACACCCCGTCCTTTGACACAATATGCCCCAGAAAAGCAATCTGATCCAACCAGAAGTCACATTTACTGAGCTTAGCATACAACTCCTTGTCTCTAAGGACTTGGAGCACTGTTCGTAAATGCTGTTCGTGCTCGTCTTTTGACTTGGAGTATACCAGGATGTCGTCTATGAAGACAATCACAAATAAGTCTAAGAAAGGCTTGAACACCTCATTCATTAAGCTCATGAAAGCCGCTGGTGCATTTGTCAAGCCAAATGGCATCACTAGAAATTCATAATGGCCATATCTAGTCCGAAAGCCGTCTTAGAAACATCATCCTCTCGAATCCTCAGTTGATGATAGCCGGATCGAAGGTCTATTTTAGAAAACACCGTAGCACCCTTCAACTGATCGAATAGATCATCAATCCTCGGTAATGGGTACTTGTTCCTAACTGTTGCCTTGTTGAGTAATCTGTAATCAATACACAGTCTTAGACTCCCATCCTTCTTTCTAACAAACAACACCGGTGCACCCCAGGGAGATACGCTCGGACGTATAAATCCCTTATCAAGTAGCTCTTGCAACTGCTTCTTTAATTCATCCAGTTCCACAAGAGCCATTCTATAAGGTGCCCTTGATATAGGCTGAGTACCCGGGACTAAGTCGATGGTGAACTCAGTCTCTCGCTTGGGTGGTAAGCCTGGCAAGTCATCAGGGAATATATCTGGAAACTCTCTGACGATTGGTATATCCTTTAATTCAGGATGTTCCTTGGAGGCATCTTCCACAAGGCTAAATACCCTTCACAAACATCATGCATTCTTAGAAAATAATCAAACAAAAACAATCATCACTTATTATTACTTATCAAAAGAGATTACAACAGTTTCAGGTAGGGAGAACATCACTATTTTCTTATAACAATCTAACCAAGCATGATGTCTAGCTAGCCAATCCATTCCTAGGATTACATCAAAATCTTTCATATTTAACAAAATCAAATCGACTAGCAGACTCCTATCCCCACCTTAACCTCACAATCCCTATATACAATATCAGTTATATGGTTTTCCTTTAGGGGAGTGCTCACATGAAGCGGACGATCTAACCTCACAGGTTCTAATTTAATCTTGCTAGCAAAATATGGAGCAATAAAGGAATGAGTGGAACCAGAGTCTATTAAAACATAAGCTTCAAAATCAGCAATAGTAAGCTTACCTTTAACCACGGAGTCTCTTCCTTGTGCAGAAGCCTCATCCAATGCAAAGACTCGACCTTGAGCTACTGGCTTCTTGCCCTTATCCACTGCTTTACCCTTGTCACCAGTCGAATGCTCAAAGGCCCTTTCTACAGTCTTGCGGTAGGGACAATCTCTGACCATATGTCCCTGTTTCCCGCAGTGGAAACAAGCTCCTATCTCCCTATAACAAGGTTTAGTACCATGATTGCTTCCACACTTAGGACAAGTTGGACCCCTCTTAGTCTCATCCCCTTTCGGTTTGGTTCCCACTGTCTTCTGCCTCTTTTCTAGCTGCTTGCCCTTGTAGGGCTTTCTATCATCAACCCTCTTATCTTTTCCCTTGTTCCTCCACTTAGACCCATATTCCTGCTGAATTAGGTCGTGTTCAAGCTCGACCATCTGAGCTCGTCTGAGAGCTTCTGCAAAATCAGTGATATCTAGCACTGCCATCTTACTCCGAATTGCGGGTTTCAATCCCGAAATGAACTTGATGGTCTTAGCTTTCTCATCTTTGGATGCTAGAAGGTCATACCGACACAAAGCTGAGAACTTTGACTCATATTCATCCACGGTGCTGGAACCCTGAGTCAATTTCAGAAAATCTGCCTGTTTCTTTCTTTGAGCAGGCTCGGGAATATACTGCTTAAAGAAGCTCTCCAGAAAAGCTTCCCATGTGATCTCCGGGTTCTGACTTGTCAACAATTTCTCAGCTGATTCCCACCAAACCTCTGCTTTCTTCCGGAACATAAATACCGCTAATCTCACTTTTTCAGTAGAACTATAGCCCATACACTTGAACAATTTCTCTAACTGTTTGACCCATTCTTCGGCTACATCCGGGTCCTTTTCACCCTTAAAAGTGGGCGGATTCATCTTCTGAAATTGCCGAAGCCTATTCATGTTCCTATCTACCTGATCTCCAACCTGTGGTGGTGGCACTAGAGGTGGTAGAGGTTGTGGGGCTACAGGTGGCTGCGGTGGTGCTGGTGGCTGTGGTGGTACAGCCGGTTGTTGCTGTGGAGCAGCCTGAGGTTGTGGCACAGGAGGAGGGACTTGTGCATGTGCCTGAGCTTGAGCTGGAGGCTGATTAGAATTGCCTCCGAATTGTTGCGCTATGAAAGCCGCAAGATTTTGGACTGTTTGCTGTAATTCTCCCACAGTCCTCGATAACTGGCCCACTTCTGCATTAAGATCTGGGGCCCGAGGAGGCTGTGGTGGAGGCGGGGGAGTAGGAGACCTGGACCGCTCTGTAGGAAGAACTCGTCGTGGTCTACCTCTCCTCTTCATTATCACTTACTTCCTGTCACATTAACAACAATTAGTACAGTTTATATGGCAACCGCAGCTCAAAGATAGACATAGGCACAGTGCATAGGGATGTAAGCTAACTTTATCGACCTACACAGACACGAACAAACCCGCTCTGATACCAAACTGTCACGCCCGATCTTTCTTAATATCTTACGGAAGCCCAAATTGCGGAAATAAAATTTTTTTTTCCTTATATCACTATTCATTTGTAGGTGAATATGTAGGCCAATCTCAATTTCATATAACTCCCTTGATATATCTAGGCACATCTACCAACATACATAATGACAATTCAAAAAGTATATTGATCGTCATATTCCAATAATACATAATCTAGCTTACATCCCAGACTCATCACATAAGTATATATATGTACAATCAAAAGAATTTCAATACACTGTGCCATCATCCATCTCTATCTATACAAACCGCTGGGAGCCATATACCTTAGACTGTGCAGGGAAGTCCACTCTCAAGAAGCTTCCCAAGCCAAAAAGAACAGTCGCTGTATCGATCACTCTGAAAGGGAGGGGAAAGAAGAGGGGAGTGAGTCATAAACTCAGTAAGTAACAACAATAAGCAACTAAATTATACCAAGCATCCCTCATTTATGAAAGCTAATTCAAATCACTTTCAAATAAATCAAATCAATTATGCTGCATCAAACTTAAAACACAGTATGGAACTTAATAGCAAATCATAATCAAATATGGAGTTCCATCATTAGACTAGAAGTCTTAATATCAAACCATACTTAAAGTATGCAGTGAAGTCAATAAAACAAATCATAGTACCAAGAGAGTTCACAGAGTATCAGTCGATGCTACTTAGAGCGAACAAACCCACGGTAGCTAACCGTAGCAAACTCCCATAAAGGGCGCTGCCTATGCATAGACCAATCAAACCCCGGCTCATTGCGCATATGAAACCGGGACCTGTCCAAACGTAATATACGGGACAAGTCAAACGTCTCTGAGGCTAATGCTCGAGAAACAGTGCTCTAAGTCAATCAAATGTGTCTACAAAGTTCTCAAGGTACAATGCCCTGAGGTCTTAATACCTTGGGTCTAAAACAAATATCCGGTAGTCTTAAAACAAATCTCATTCTTCCCTGACCTCATAGCGATCATTGTAGTTTATAAGGAAGTAATTCAACAAACAAGACTCACAAGGCATTTAAAAACATTAACAAGGTTACAACACAAGGTATAAAATCATATTAAGTCAGAATTTAATTTGAACCTTTAAAACATTTAAAATATTTCTTGTGTATATAATACGCGCAAACAATACATTTCTTGTGAGCCCATCACTTGTTTACAAACCATTTCTAGTAAAGCAAAATCAACAGTCAAGGGAAGACATCTTATATGCAGCATTCATTTGGTTTCAATTGCCAAATTCCAAGAGTTTATAGCATTAAGCAAATTGGATGCAAGTAGTCACTTAGGGTTACTTACAGTACTTCCTTAGCTTCTGAATCAGTTCTCCCTCACCTACCAAGTCTTGGAGTATCGATTGATTTTGGTCTATCTTAGTCCTTAGGACAACCCTCTACATAACAAATGGTAGATTGAATCAATCTCTATACATCCATCGATCTTAGTATTTCAAATCATAAGCTAACATTAAGCATTGTATAATTCAACAAGAAACAATACTTGGCTGTGTTTTCAGAGTTATTTCAAACGTTACTAGCACCGTTTATTGTCTTTTCGTTCATTTGAACTACTTATGACCCATTTGGTCTATTTCTGTCCTTTAAGGTTTTGGACCTTATGGTATTGTGCTAGCCTTAGGTATAAATTTCAGAACTTGGTTGTCAAACCGACATTTTTATATCACTTCTAACTCAAATCCCTATTTATACATAAAAGGCTCATTTTCTAATTCATTTTGTGCCATTTCCCATAAATTTTTAGACCTTGATCCAAATCTGTCACAGTAGGCAGGAAATTTCCTGACCTGTGTACAGTAAAATGCCTACTACCAACTATAGGGATATGAGATCTTTACAAACTCAATACCATGTAAATCATAACTCATTTATCTTTCTGAACATGTAAAGTTTGCAGTCATATATGATCTGGACAATTTTCTATGAATATTTGAAGTTTGCATTAAAAATCTGTCCCCAGCAGTGAGTATCCTGCATGCATTCATACATATCTTACGCCAAGAAGTTCCAAATCTGGAAATTTCAAAACTAGATGAAAGTTAACTCATTTACCTATCTAGAAGTGTAAGATTCATAATTTAATTCCTCCTACATCAATACCAGAAATTTCCCAAAGTTCAGTATGTCCAGCAGTTTCCTGACACAGTAAACACTGACCAATATGCACAAACTGTCTCATATCTGGTTATAGGAGTATCCAAATGATGCAAACCCAAAACCATCATGTTCCTAACTTAATTATCCTTTCTAGACATGTAAGGCTTGCACCCTAATTCAATTTAGGCCATTTTCTATGATTTTCCAAAGTCAGGACTGTGATTCACGTTTCTGGACAGAACACCCTGCACTCATTTGGGCATAACTCAAGCTACAGAAATCCAATTCAAGAAATTCCAAAACCAACTTTCTTGTAACTTAAAGGGACATAACTCATAATTTTTCCAGAATTTTCCTGCATGTAGAACTATTAAACTGCTCATTTTAATTTCCACTCAGAACAGAACATAAATTTCCAGATTCAACATCAAGTCAGAATTTCAGTTAATCCTTTATCTAAAAATAGCCATTCAATGTAGTTCATCACAATTTCATTTTTCATGCATAATAATCAAGTATAATAAGGTTAGAACCTTACCTCCTTATTTGAATGTAAAACCATAATCTGTTGAACAATCTCAGACCATTCCTCACAGCTTGCTTGCTGTTACACCTAGACACATCAATGCCCATCCAATAACCATATTACATTCTATTTTCATAGCTTAATTCCAGCAGAATACATTAACTCACTCTATTTCTTACCTCTGATATCTTGGCTGGAAGTCCCCCAAGTCAGTTTTGCTTCAGTCTAGGGTTTCACTTCTTCACTTTCTCAATCATCCATTGTGGAACACTCTTCTCACTTCTTCTCTTCCTCTTCCAATGCCCAAATCTTGTTGAACCAAAGCTTTCTTTGCATCTATGGCTGATTTCCTTGGCCAGCTTATACCCAACCCACATTGTTCTCCTTCATCTCGTTACTACCTCCTTCACCATGGAAATCTCTACATCAGTTTGTGTGTTTGGGCGAAATGGATGAGGGTTAGAAGAGAAGTTCAATCTATGGCTGGAAATGAGGGAGGAGGAAGAGGGTTTTCTTGATGGTGGCTGTCGACAATTGCTGGAGAAGTTTTGCTCCTCTCTTGTCTCTGTTTGAAGGGTTAAAACAGAAAAGAAATGTGGTTCATTATTTTCCAGCCCTTGACTTTATTTACCAGCCCTTTAGTCTTATGTTTCCAGCCCTTGATTTATTTGTTAGCCCTTTACTCTTGTTTCCAGCCCTTGATTTATTTGACAGCCCCTTTACTCTTGTATTTCCAGCCCTTGATTTATTTGACAGCCCTTTATTCTTGTATTTCCAGCCCTTATTTCATTAGCTTCTAATAACTCAATTTAACTTTAATGGATTAGTAGATAAATAAACTATTGTTTCAAGCAAATAATAATGTCTCCCATTTTTTCTATTGTCTTAATAATTCTAATTTCCATAACTTATATATGTGTATATATATATATATATATATTTTTTTTATACACATATATTTAATTCTCTTATAATATATCTTAATCAATTTAATTTATTTCCTACTTCATATCTTAGTACCTACATACTCACATTTACATATCCATCGCTTCTTGACCAAGATGGCCCGAATATTCTCAACTTCCATAGTCTGTCCAAATTCCAAAATAACCTCAAGTCAGTCAAAATTACTCTAGTATACTTATGATAGATATCGAAATTAAGGGTTATTACACTTAGCTCATCTTATTTTTCCTTTCCTCCTAGATTATTTTCAGTAGGTCTTTGCTTTCACTTAGGAGGACTTTGACGCAGTATCCCTTAGGTGGACCTAACTTACCGTTGAGGTATGCAACCTTCTTTATGTATTTAGACTATGTTTATACAGTACTACTGTCAACAAATTAGTTCATGGGATGTAAATTAAGAACACCTTCATAAATACAAATTAATAGATTTATTTATGTATTTATTTTGTATGTGTGAGAATGAAGGCACGGCAGACGACCCAACTGTAAACGTGAGATATTTGTGAATAAATACTGTTTATATATAAATTTGGTATGTGACTTGTATATCCATTCTAATAAAAAAACATTTAATGCCAAAGGACTGTCTTGCCAATTAAAAATTATTTCCAAGATAGATACAAAAAGTGCAATTATATAAGGTGGCATCCATCCAATATCAAATAAATAGGTAGCAAGGATTTACAAGAGGGAGTAGAAATTTAAACTTGGCAGAAGAAATAGAGTGGCTATTGGCACTCCTTCTCTTCCCTTAAAGTGCTGCTTACTTTTCTGTCTTTTATGCTTGGCCATCTTCTTTAACATAGGTGAAAACCTTGCCCATCATGATTAGTAATTCATTAAGTTTATCATTGAATAATATTCATCATGCATTATTTTTTTTCTTGGGTTTCAGAGAAAACAAGTGCAGCAGCACCGAACAATTGGGGAGTAGTGATAGGGCCATGTTCACTATTCAAAGATTGCAACAACTACTGCCTTACCCACGAATTTCCTTTAGGGAGCCGATACGAAACTTTGATTCCAAGCACTCCAGCTGTCTGTTTATGCAAAACCATATAGCTGGGACTGGTTTCAAACTTGGGTTCTCATCATGGCTTTCAAATTATCCCTCTTCTTTCTAAATAAGAATTCTGCATCCCGAATGGAGAATATGAATAAAAAAAAGATTACCAAAAAAGCATTTTCGTTTAGAATTTGAAATTCTTGTGCCAATGCATATATAATGTTATATTATTCTCATTAAAAGTTTTTTCTATTAGCAATTTTAATGAATTATTTGGTAGTATAGTTTGATTAATCATGATTAGGAAGTGAGCCAAAGTAATATGATACTAGAGTTCAAATTCTATTTGATTCGAAAATTCAAATCATAAAGTTCATTTTGAACTAGATCAAGTTAAATTTTTAAAATTTGTGCTCTAATCTATAAAACATTTGAATTATAGAAACTCTATTTGATAAAGTCGATTTTTTAGTTTTTTAATTATATATATATATAAATAAAAAAATGAATTAATAATTAAATATTAAAAAAATCATGATTATCCCATCAAAATTTTAACCCAACAAAAATATTAAAAAATGTATACTAAAAAGGCTTAAACTCGATTAAAAAAGTAGATAAAGTAAATTTTACAATTATCAAATCAAACTAAATAAATCACTAATAGCATGGTAGGTCAAGTCCCTAAACCTAATTTAAGATTGCAGTCAAAATCTAATCTTAATGCGTTTTTTTTAATATAATATATTTAAAATAATTTTTATTCATTTAAATATATCTCTTTCTAAAATTTAAAATATAAAAAAACTTATCTATCCATGTAAAATTTTTTTAACCATCTCTCCATTTCTTCAAATTTTACATGTTTTTAACCACCTCTCTACTCTCCCCTATTAGGATTTTTTCATATATTTATTTTATCTAATTTTTAAATCCAATATATTCAAGATAACTTTTAGTCAATTAAATTGTAACGCTCAGTTTGCTTTCAAATACCGATTAAAGTTTTCAATTTCTTATAACGATTAGGCCGTTTGTTGATGTCACTTACCTTCTTACTCATCGAATGCATTTTGAAGTTTTAGTCTCAATTCTTTCAATCCACTAATATATATAACAATAATATTATTAGTAATACCTAATATTCAAACACAATTTCCATTCATATATCAGTAAAAATACAAGTCTCAAGTTTCGTTCTTTGCTATTGTGCTATTTCTATTAATTTACATCCCCTTTGTTAACTGCGATACATTATATACTTTACAATAATTTGTCTGAAATATATAATAAATTAAAGTATACCTTTAATGGACTGATAGGATATCTTAAAGGAGTACCATACAACCAAAAGTCTAGGCTCCTCTTTATCTGTAACGCCCCGTTACCACATTTTTCACCTTATTTTACACAATTTATCCGGTTGGGCTGTTTGTGATACTTCACTTTACACTTAATGTTAAACAATTTCATATAATAATTAATATTATATACATCCCCTATCTTACTCTATAAGTAAGTAGTACTATACACATGCCTAAATACAGAAAATAATTGATAATACCTCATAAATCTCAGTCGGTAGTCGTAATCCACAAATGTCGGATCTCACAATCATCAAAACCTGAAATGTTAATATTGGGGAGTGAGCAAACCACGGCTTAGTAAGAGAGTTATATGTCACACTTGATATTCAGCTATCTATATGCTGAAAATATTTTTTTTATTCATTTTCTTTAAAATCTTCCTAACTGGCTCTAGCTAACATGTAGGAAGGATACTACAGTCGGCTAGGGATCCAGATAGAATAAGGTAGGTATTTTAGAATACCATACTTGTTTCGGAACCTAGAAGCAACTGTAGAGAATATTAATTTCGTTGTTTTCAAAACGATATAATTTTCGTTTTTCCACAGAGTAAACCACTTATTTCTTTTCACTTCAATATACTTTAAAACATGTGGCAGTTCAGAAATAAAAACAGTGGTTTACTTCTCTTCTCTTCTCTTCAGTACAGTAAAAACAGTACAGTACAGTGATTTGTAAATATCCAATCATAGATAATTTCTTCTTCGATTATCTCTATCTTAGAAATAATTCTTATGTTATTCTTTTAGAATAAACATTTATTTCTCTTTTCAAATCAGTAACTGTATCATACTAAAACCTCGTAAGAAATGCATTTAAAATAGTCATAGTATCGATATATGCAGAAAACAAATGCCATAATAATGCATTTCATAATTTAAATCATTGTATGAATTCTTTAATACATATATCACAAATTCATACTTGTTTCAAACATGCATCATACTTTAGAAACTTAACATCATAATTAATAAAACTTATCATACAGTTCATGGAGACTAGGTAGAATCATATAACCAGTATGCGGGTCATGACACTTACTTCATCCTCCGAAGAGGGAACAAAACATCATCCTCCGAAGAGGGAACAGAATACCTATGGCCATGGTATGGGCTGTAGACCTGATCAGGGTCGTACAGCGAACATTGCACCACGAAGGACCAACATACCCACAAGGGATGAAAACATGCACAATGTGGGCAAGAACATGCACGACGTGGGCTAAACATATGCCACAAGGGATGGAAACATGCACAATGTGGCAAGCATGACAAGCAATAACATAAACTATAGGAAGGCCTTAGTCTCAAATCTTACTTACTTATGTAACTTCTTAAATTATACATTTGGTACAAAATAGTAAGGACCGGGCGTGCCTGGGTCTAAGTTAGCCAGGGGTTTGCCACTCCGATCACTGTTTCGGAAAGCATACTTATTTACTTTCATACATAAAAAGCTTATTGAAAAATATGCATAGAAATCATAAGGTTCGTTTAGCTAATTATCAAAAGACTATGGGAATTAATTTCGGAACGAAATTCATGCTTCAAACATTTTTTATAAATTGCGATGAAGACATTTTGCAAAATCATCACTGAAAATATAGAAGGGCAAAACTGTCCTTTTTCCACCATAAAACACATATGTATGCTTTTCCGTGCATTTAATCGAAAACATAGTTTTATAATTATCGGAATTCAAATAGATTATTTTTATAATTTATGAAAATAAAATATTTATTTTCTAACTTTAAATTCCCATTACCATGTTTTCTTCTAAAAACACGTGTAGAGACCTCTAGTCTCGAAAACATAGTTGTTCATCATTTCTTAACCTTTATGGAATTTTCATAATTAATTATTTTCATAATTAAAACTATAAAGATTTTATATGAAATCCAGTGAATATTTAAGAATATTTATAAAAATATTCACTTTAGTCTCTTTTTCATTTTCTTCTCGTTTCATATGAAATATCACCTACAGGATGAAATTTCGGTGATTTCCTTTTTACCATTCATGAAAACATGAATATTTTAAAATCAATTATCGTTATATTCATGTTTTATGAAATTTACTTAATTTTTCGATTTTCGTACCTAAAAATCGTTTCACGTGAAATCAAATCATTTATTATGATTTTGGTGATTTTCGGTAAATTTTAGTAATTATTCGATAATTTTTCGGCAGTATAACAGCTGCCGATTTGGCTAGCCTCCTGCACGGAAAATACAGTTTATATTTCTCAACTGGTATTTCACCACAATTTGAAATCGATAAATCACCACAAACTTCAAAACTAATCATTGTCAATTGCATTTATAAATTAAATGCATAATTTAAAACATGTGGCCGAATATCCTTACAAGCGGCACATGTCTCCCTTACCTGTTTCAGGTCGGCGACTGCCTCTCGAAGGTCGCGCCCGTGTTCACCTCGCCCGATTCCATCGGCTCGGTCATCAAGGGAATTTTCTGGAAATTAAATTCTAAATTTTAGAATTTTTCCACAATTATTTAAATAAATAATTTATTTAAATAATTTAACATTTTTTGGGATTTCTTACCGATTCCCGTAATTCTCGGGATTTCCCGTAATTTCCCAATTCTCTGGAATTTTTCAAATTCCCGGAATTCCTATTTCTCTTTCTCTTTCTCTTTCTTCTTTTCTTTTTTTTTCTTTTCTTTTCCTTTTTCTTTTTCCTTTTTCTTTTCTTTTTTCTTTTTCCTTTTCTTTTCTTTTTCTTTTTCCTTTTCTTTCTTTTCCAGCCAGACCGGTCATCCCCCCCTCACCGCCAGTTCTCCTTCGGTGGCTGGTTCTTCGGCGGTTCGGTGGCTCAACAGCTGGCTGCACCACGGCGAAGCTGGATCTAGCCTCCGTTCGGTTTGGATCGGCGGCACAGCGATGGATCTACTCGATTTACCTTCGATTTCTTCTCCTCCTCCGTAGGCCTTCCTCTTCCGTTTTCCGCCTCAACCGTGGCCTCCTTCCTCTTCCTCTTCCTCTTCCTCCGGCGATGCTTCGGTTGCAGTGGCGACGACTAATTTGGCCGGCGCCTCCCATTCCTCTTTTTTTCCTCTTTTCTCAGTTTCGCCGGTTTCCTTTGTTTTCTTTCCGATTTCCTTCCTTTCGACGCCGGCAACCGCTTTCCTCTTCTGGCCGGTGTCGTTCTCTACCGCCCTCAGACCTCCTCTCTTTCTTTCTTGCCGCCGACGATGGTCGGTCGGCTGGTCTGGGGAGGGGGTCGGGTCGTCCTCCCGATTTCTTTCCTCTGTTTTCCTTTTTCTGTTTTGTTTCTATTTTAGTATATAATTATACTATATACTATATAATATATACTATATAATATATTTTATACATATAATATATACTACATATTATACATATATTATTTCATATATAATATAATACAATATATATTATATATAAGATATATATTGTATATTACAAAATATATGTCTAGTATATATATATATATATGTATATTTATATGTTTTAAATTTAAATAACTTTTATATATATATTTTCAAACTTCAATGTGAATCAATATTTACATTTCTCAATTATATGCATATATTTTTTATATATACATAAGAAATTATACTGAAATACATATGTATTATTTAACTTTATAAAATAGTATATATACTTATATATACCCATGTATATTTAATATATACTATATACCATACGGTATTTAAATACATATGTATTTGCATGAAAATACATTTATATAATATATAATTATATAAATATATTTCACATTTCTTTTCTCATTTTTTTATTTAATTTGGATTTTCATTTATCCAAATTAAATTTCTCTTTATTATTTTTCGAATTCACAAATATTCTTATTTCCAATTTAACTTCCTTCATTCGAATCTCCAATATTCCTTATTTTCCAATAAATGAAAAATTTATGGTTATCACATCCTCCCACCTTAAAAAAATTCGGTCCTCCGAATTTAACTTAAGTCCAAAGGTGGTACATGCTGTATACTTACGACTTTATCCTTTAGATCAACTTTTATATATAATTACTACCAGCATACTTTTAACATCAAAAATACTTTAGACCACTACATGCTGTCTTTTATCATATATGTCTATACTCCCGTAAGTTCATTTCTCAAATCGGGAGTTATTCATTTCATTCCTCTTTTCACATAAGTGTCCATACACAGTATTCTTTTTATATCATAGTTGATCTATGCTGTTCATCATCCATTCTTCTCACTTAGTGTCAAGTCGACATAATTTGGTACTATCGTGTATTCATTTCAATCAATTATATGTAAGTGTCCCAGTAGCTTTCACATCTCATGTACACGCTCTCTTAATATCATGGAGCATTTACATCTCACGCTCATATATATATATATCAGTACGGAGTGGTGCTATCAATACACCTGGGATTTCAAAGCCTTTTGCTATCTCTCATTAGCATATGGCAACTCAGAAACTCCCATCACATATAAGGCTCACTAGAACTGTACATACAGATTCACACTGTTTAATACTTATACTTCGACTAAGGCACTAGAGAATCTAAGATTCTGATAATGGAAAGTGATTTTATTTAGATCTTTAATCTTTAATCACTTCCATATCATCATTTCTCTTTTGGACTCTTTATTGTCCAAAATATTCATTTTCACACTTATTCCACCAAGGCTGCATCTCATGCAGACTTTACTATGGATTATCTCTTACAATCACAAATCATGAGACAATCATATTCTCTTCATGTAGTATGGTCTTTAAATTTATTTTCATAATTTAGATTCCATAATTGAATCCTCAATTTATATATTTAATCACCACATCATCTATATACTTCCACCGTTTCTATCATGTTACGGTGGTTATATGTATAATCATTTTTCATTTATATACTGGCAGTAACATAACACGTGTCATTCATTTTACTCCTTTGAGTATTATTACTTTCACTTATCAAATCTGACTTGATTTTTTTTAACTCTCATCCTTTTAGTCGGTTTTCTCGATTTGGTATGGTACTATACTGCTAAGATCTTTTAAAATCTTGCATACCATCTTTTTTTTTTACGCTTATCCATTTACTGACTTTAATTTCTTTAATTATGTCTCATTAGTAGAGCAGCTAATTCCATAACTCTTTTATATATTGGCATTTGTATCTAATTAGACTCATTATTTTCGTATCTCGATTATTTTCTTTATTATAGACAGATTCACTGTCATTTGTCATCTCGAGATCATATATCTCAGGAGGAGATACTACCTAGCCAAATCTCTTAATTACCAATCTTAACATAATTCCACAATCTTTAAGAGTTTAAGGGTTACACCACAATGCTGCTCATTTTCCATTTGTACTTTAGACTCTATTAATATCTCCTCAATTTATTCATGTAAGGATGCCTCATTTCTTAGGCTTATATACCTCACAAGGCAACTCATTAACCTTGTAACCTCAATAGGAACTCGTACAATTCACTCCGAGTTCTAATCATTATCTTATGGACATTTCATCCTTGTGTCTTTCATTTACACTGAGTATTCTCAAGGCAGAGACATCTACTATTCAATTCATTTTGACACATACTCTACCTTGATTTCAGTATTCACTCATTTACAGTACTCCATACAGTACATCAAGTTGCAATGCATATCTCAAATAGTCTGGTTCTATAATTAAATATTCATTTAATACCTTAGAAACAGTATAAATATATAAAACCTCAATCAACCGTACTGCTATGGATTTCATCAATTTTGTTTTCTAATCACATTCTCAGTCATATTATGTAATTATTTCACTTTTCATAATATTCAACGATCCCGTAATAAACATCCAATTCAATACACTCTTAATTCAGGCCCTTACCATTAATAACCGGGCCAATCATTTTGCAACATTCCACTACACTCTTATCGGATTGCATCGTGTAAGGCCTTGGCCCTTCTACTGTCCGCCTGTACACATCTGTACTGTCCTCTTTGAGAATGCCCAGCCATTTCACTAGGTCACTCACCATTCGCATCCCTAATCTATGTGTAAGTGGAAGTCAGTATTAGGGATCGTTATATTCATATGACATCCTTTATGCCATTAATAATTCCATTACTATCGAGG
Organism: Heritiera littoralis; assembly: GCA_031772115.1. NCBI lineage: Eukaryota > Viridiplantae > Streptophyta > Magnoliopsida > Malvales > Malvaceae > Heritiera > Heritiera littoralis. The sequence continues at coordinate 4,286,486 of JAPDPK010000059.1, read as the reverse complement.
GATTCAAGATTAACTTGATTTCATCACTATTCAGAGCTTTGCCCAACATATAGGCATTTTCATCATTTTGACATTCATTTCTTTCTCCTCATTATACATTCGAATCATGAACTGATCATCTATATGCTGATAGTATCCTTCCTGATACTTATACCAGCAATTTAGATCTCATTCGACTTTGACAGAGAAGTTCACTAAAATCCACAATTGGATTATTTTGCATGAAATGCAGCTTTACATCATCAATTTCTCTGTCAAATCAATCAATTCCAACTTCTGTTGGTCTATTCTGACTCCTTGTAACATTTTGGAGGTAGGGGTATTTTAGTCATTTTTGGTCAAAAATTTTCTCTCTCTTCAAATTACTCTCAATCAGTGATCTTAAAATCTATTTAACTATGATATTTCATTCCCCTCCTTTATATCATCACTTTCAGGTCTCAGTTCGATTCAGACCGTAAAGTACTGGTGGGGCCCTCATCGAGTCCTTTCGGTTCCTTACCGAACAGGCCTTCATTTAGATTATAAGAATCACCAACTTTCCGATAATTTCTGAGCCTATTTTCTTCTTTAACATTCTCAATTTATACTTTCTCACTCCCTTTAAATTATTTTATTCAATTTACAATTATTTATTTTCTCTATGTATTCATACGACACAGTACTACCAGGGATGTTTAACACTTTTCCTTCCAAAAATATTCACAGACATCATGCCAACCCTACTCTGATACCTTTAAATCATGTAACGCTCCGTTACCACATTTTTCACCTTATTTTACACAATTTATCCAGTTGGGCTGTCTGTGATACTTCACTTTACACTTAATGTTAAACAATTTCATATAATAATTAATATTATATACATCCCCTATCTTACTCTATAAGTAAGTAGTACTGTACATATATCTAAATATAGAAAATAATTGATAATACCTCATAAATCTCAGTCGGTAGTCGTAATCCACAAATGTCGAATCTCACAATCATCAAAACCTGAAATGTTAATATTGAGGAGTGAGCAAACCACGGCTCAGTAAGAGAGTTATATGTCACACTTGATATTCAGCTATCTATATGCTGAAAATATTTTTTTTATTCATTTTCTTTAAAATCTTCCTAACTGGCTCTAGGCTTACATGTAAGAAGGATACTACAGTCGGCTAGGGATCCAGATAGAATAAGGTAGGTATTTTAGAATACCATACTTGTTCCGGAACCTAGAAGCAACAGTAGAGAATATTAATTTCGTTGTTTTCAAAATGATATAATTTTCATTTTTCCACAGAGTAAACCACTTATTTCTTTTCACTTCAATATACTTTAAAACACGTGGCAGTTCAGAAATAAAAACAGTGGTTTACTTCTCTTCTCTTCTCTTCAGTACAGTAAAAACAGTACAGTATAGTGATTTGTAAATATCCAATCATAGGATAATTTCTTCTTCGATTATCTCTATCTTAGAAATAATTCTTATGTTATTCTTTTAGAATAAACATTTATTTCTCTTTTCAAATCAGTAACTGTATCATACTAAAACCTCGTAAGAAATGCATTTAAAATAGTCATAGTATCGATATATGCAGAAAACAAATGCCAAAATAATGCATTTCATAATTTAAATCATTGTATGAATTCTTTAATACATATATCACAAATTCATACTTGTTTCAAACATGCATCATACTTTAGAAACTTAACATCAAAATTAATAAAACTTATCATACAGTTCATGAAGACTAGGCAGAATCATATAACTAGTATGCGGGTCATGACACTTACTTCATCCTCCGAAGAGGGAACAGAATACCTATGGCCATGGTATGGGCTGTAGACCTGATCAGGGTCGTACAGCGAACATTGCACCACGAAGGACCAACATACCCACAAGGGATGAAAACATGCACAATGTGGGCGAGAACATGCACGACGTGGGCTAAACATATGCCACAAGGGATGGAAACATGCACAATGTGGCAAGCATGACAAACAATAACATAAACTATAGGAAGACCTTAGTCTCAAATCTTACTTACTTATGTAACTTCTTAAATTATACATTTGGTACAAAATAGTAAGGACCGGGCGTGCCTGGGTCTAAGTTAGCCAGGGGTTTGCCACTCTGATCACTGTTTCGGAAAGCATACTTATTTACTTTCATACATAAAAAGCTTATTGAAAAATATGCATAGAAATCATAAGGTTTGTTTAGCTAATTACCAAAAGACTATGGGAATTAATTTCGGAACGAAATTCATACTTTAAACATTTCTTTATAAATTGAGATGAAGACAGTTTGCAAAATCATCACTGAAACTATAGAAGGGCAAAACTATCCTTTTTCCACCATAAAACACATATGTATGCTTTTCCGTGCATTTAATCGAAAACATGGTTTTATAATTATCGGAATTCAAATAGATTATTTTTATAATTTATGAAAATAAAATATTTATTTTCTAACTTTAAATTCCTTTCACCATGTTTTCTTCTAAAAACACGTGTAGAGACCTCTAGTCTCGAAAACATAGTTGTTCATCATTTCTTAACCTTTATGGAATTTTCGTAATTAATTATTTCCATAATTAAAACTATAAAGATTTTATATGAAATCCAGTGAATATTTAAGAATATTTATAAAAATATTCACTTTAGTCTCTTTTTCAGTTTCTTCTCATTTCACGTGAAATATCACCTACAGGATGAAATTTCGGTGATTTCCTTTTTACCATTCACGAAAACATGAATATTTTAAAATCAATTATCATTATATTCATGTTTTATGAAATTTACTTAATTTCTCGATTTTCGTACCTAAAAATCGTTTCACGTGAAATCAAATCATTTATTATGATTTTCGGTGATTTTCGATAAATTTTAGTAATTATTCGATAATTTTTCGGCAGTATAACGGCTGCCGATTTGGCTGCCTCTTGCACGGAAAATATAGTTTATATTTCTCAACTGGTATTTCACAACAATTTGAAACCGATAAATCACCACAAATTTCAAAACTAATCATTGTCAATTGCATTTATAAATTAAATGCATAATTTAAAACATGTGGCCGAATATCCTTACAGGCGGCATATGTCTCCCTTATTTGTTTCGGGTCGGCGACTGCCTCTCGAAGGTCACGCCCTTGTTCACCTCGCCCGATTCCATCGGCTCGGTCATCGAGGGAATTTTTTGAAAATTAAATTCTAAATTTTAGAATTTTTCTACAATTATTTAAATAAATAATTTATTTAAATAATTTAACATTTTTTGGGATTTCTTACCGATTCCCGTAATTCTCGGGATTTCCCGTAATTTCTCAATTCTCGAAAACTTTCCAAATTCCCGGAATTCCTATTTCTCTTTCTCTTTCTCTTTCTTCTTTTCTTTTCTTTTTCTTTTTCTTTTCCTTTTTCTTTTTCCTTTTTCTTTTCTTTTTTCTTTTTCCTTTTCTTTCTTTTCCAGCCGGACCGGTCATCCCTCCTCACCGTCGGTTCTCCTCTGGAGGCCGGTTCTCCGGCGGTTCGGTGGCTCAGTAGCTGGCCAGCACCACGGTGAAGCTGGATCTGGCCTCCGTTTGGTCTGGATCGGTGGCACGGTGACGGATCTACTCGGTTTACCTTCGGTTTCTTCTCCTCCTCCGTCGGCCTTCCTCCGCCGTTTTTCGCCTCAACCGTGGCCTCTTTCCTCTTCCTCTTCCTTCGGCGATGCTTTCGGTTGCAGTGGCAGCGACCAATTTGGCCGGCGCCCGCCCGTTCCTCTTTTTTCCTCTTTTCTCGGTTTCGCCGATTTCCTTTGTTTTCTTTCCGATTTCCTTTTGACGCCGGCAACCGCTTTCCTCTTCTGGCCGGTGTCATTCTCTACCTCCCTCAGACCTCCTCTCTTTCTTTCTCGCCGCCGACGGTGGTCGGTCGGCTGGTTTGGGGAGGGGGTCGGGTTTCTCCTCCCGATTTCTTTCCTCTGTTTTCCTTTTTCTGTTTTGTTTCTATTTTTAGTATATAATTATACTATATACTATATAATATATTTTATACATATAATATTATACTACATATTATACATATATTATTTCATATATAATATAATACAATATATATTATATATAAAATATATATTGTATATTACAAAATATATGTCTAGTATATATATATGTATATTTATATGTTTTAAATTTAAATAACTTTTATATATTTTTTCAAACTTCAATGTAAATCAATATTTACATTTCTCAATTATATGCATATAGATTTTTATATATACATAAGAAATTATACTGAAATACATATGTATTATTTAACTTTATAAAATAGTATATATACTTATATATACCCATGTATATTTAATAGATACTATATACCATACGGTATTTAAATACATATGTATTTGCATGAAAATACATTTATTTAATATATAATTATATAAATATATTTCACATTTCTTTTCTCATTTTCCTATTTAATTTGGATTTTCATTTATCCAAATTAAATTTCTCTTCTTTATTATTTTTCAAATTCACAAATATTCTTATTTCCAATTTAACTTCCTTCATTCGAATCTCCAATATTCCTTATTTTCCAATAAATGAAAAATTTATGGTTATCACATTATCGAGTGGATGTAACTGCAAATAATCTGCGAAGAAAAAAGGTGCGGTGAGTTTACACTTAGTAAGGGTAGGCATATAAAACAGTGGTACTATGCCACAATATGCCCTTAAAATCATAAATTTAAAAATCATTAAAATAAAATTGATGGAACCTATATCATATAAACATATATTTAAAAATCATTACTTTCTCTTGTAATTTTTCAGTCTAGTAAAAGACTTCTTTCGAAATTCAAATCAACCAATTCAAACATCTAATTTAAATTATTCATCAGATAAATATCACATATCACTAGAGAAAGTCATTATCTAAGAGATCCAAGCACCTATCTATTATCCCTCCAAAGACTTGCATAGGAATCAGGCGTACCCATAGGGGGCCAGGTATCCGTCCCTAAGTCATTCCTATCTATTATAATGGCTATTATCGAGAGGTCTATAGTGTTCAATGATTAGGTGATAGCTATGGAACTGGGGAAGGAAACAGGGACTTAGCTAAGGTCATCCAGCCCTAATCATCATATCATTTGTATGCATGATCATTGAGGATTCAACAATCCCCAAAACATTTTCATATGTCAATAAATCATGATAAAATCATTTTCATATAGATCATCTTCAGTCAATCCATATTCATATAAACAGATAAACTTTCATTTGGATGCAAATAAATTTCATAAAACCTCTTAATGCAAACTCAACTATTGAAGTATTTTAATTGCATAAAATACTAATTCTTTCATGTGCTAATATTATAAAAATAATTAAAATAATTCTTATGCAAATCAAATAGTTCAAACCATATTTTCATAAAATAAGTTTTTCTATTTCTTGTTTAAGAAATTGCACGGGTGGATGGTTAAGAGTGGGTTTTCTAAAATTTTAATGGTATAACGTTTTGATACTATCCTAACTCCCTACATAAAACCACAATTTATAATTCTCAAATCACCTAGTTCTCCCACATGCAGGCATAGTATTTCCTACACAACTTCCATATATTTTCCTTGTCGTAGGCTACAACGCAGTGTAGCAATCCGATTGCACCATTTTTGCAATTCATGCCTCCGAATTTAATGCTGCAAAAGTAATATTAACAGTGGTTAAAATTCAACATTCCAATTTATAAAATATATTGTACACTCCTTATCTTTCACTTAGCCTAATTTTGTAATGTTATTATTACCGATTACTAACCAAATTCACCATCAACTGGTATCCTTTCTTCAAACCAAATTCAACATTAATCTTTCTAGCAATTATATATTATTTCCTAACCTATAAACCATTGAAAATCAACATGAAATCTCACAATTCCACTTTGGCCAAATGCTTTCCCATATACAATGCTTGTTATTTTCCAATTTTAGCTTCATGATTAATCTTCATCCAGTTCCTACAATATGGAATTTATGAAATCATCACTACCATGATTTGGAATAGAAACTTATATATTGGAAAATGCAAGTTAGTTGATTGCTTCTAAAACCTCCTTATGTGTTTAAATTTTACAACTTAATTTTCAATAGGATTTTTACTAGTTTTTACTCGTTTTCTGGTACGTGCATGTTTCTATATCATTATCATGTGAAAATAAGATATTTTGAGCATCTATTATTATCCTGAGAATATTTGGCAAATTTTATTTTTAGGTATAATGAAATTGTGATTTTTATCATTTTATGAACTAACTGAGGATTTAATTGTTAAAGTGATCTCCATAAACACCTAAGAAATTATTTTGTGAACTATTTTCAAATTGTTGGCCCCATAGCTACTTGTAGGCACATGCTTCTATGAGTGTATGATCGTAAGACTAACTTAAGGGTCGGTTGACCTTGATCCCATCATTAGCATCCCAGATGGTGCCTGATCAGTACCATTGAGGACTTTATTCTGACTATGGCTTTATGTCCTATTACATGAGTCTATTGTGGTAATTTCAGAATTGATGATAATTGTAAATTTTTAGATCTTGATTTTGACATGGATTTTGAGAAATGGATCTTTATATGTTTACGGAGTGCTTAGGAATTGATTTATTGAATTTGAATTATGAATTGCATTATGGAAGCTATTTTTTGAATGCTCGTTAAATTTTGTGATTGATTTAATCTTATCGAACTCCCCTTTAGTTGGGGGATGCCATGACATGTGAGTTGCTGCAAAGCATCCTTCTGTACTCTACCTGATTATCTATTCCACTATAGTATCATTTCCTGTGTTTTGTGCTAAGGAAACTTTTATAATCATGGTTTTAAATTCTAAAAACATGTTTTTAGAATACTTGCATATAGATGCATAGCATCAGTTCTGTTATATATATTTCTTACTAGGCCTTAGCTTATCTTATTTTTCCCTTCCTCCTAGATTATTTTCAGTAGGTCTTTGCTTTCACTTAGGAGGACTTTGACGCAGTATCCCTTAGGCGGACCTAACTTACCGTTGAGATATACGACCTTCTTTATGTATTTAGACTATGTTTATACAGTACTACCGTCAATAAATTTGTTCATGGGATGTAAATTAAGAACACCTCCATAAATACAAATTAATAGATTTATTTATGTATTTATTTTGTATGTGTGAGAATGAACGCACTGCAGATGACCCAACCGTAAACGTGAGATATTTGTGAATAAATACTGTTTATATATAAATTTGGTATGTGACTTGTATATCCATTCTAATAAAAAAACATTTAATGCGAAAGGACTGTCTTGCCAATTAAAAATTATTTCCAAGATAGATACAAAAAGTGCAATTATATAAGATGGCATCCATCCAATATCAAATAAACAGGTAGCAAGGATTTACAAGAGGGAGTAGAAATTTAAACTTGGCAGAAGAAATAGAATGGCTATTGGCACTCCTTCTCTTCCCTTAAAGTGCTGCTTACTTCTTTGTCTTTTATGCTTGGCCATCTTCTTTAACATAGGTGAAAACCTTGCCCATCATGATTAGTAATTCATTAAGTTTTATCATTGAATAATATTCATCATGCATTATTTTTTTTCTTGGGTTTCAGAGAAAACAAGTGCAGCAGCACCGAACAATTGGGGAGTAGTGATAGGCCATGTTCACTATTCAAAGACTGCAACAACTACTGCCTCACCCACGGATTTCCTTTAGGGGGCGATGCGAAACTTTGATTCCAGGCACTCCAGCTGTCTGTTTATGCAAAACCATATAGCTGGGTCTGGTTTCAAACTTGGGTTCTCATCATGGCTTTCAGATTATCCCTCTTCTTTCTAAATAAGAATTCTGCATCCCGAATGGAGAATATGAATAAAAAAAAGATTATCAAAAAATCATTTTCGTTTAGAATTTGAAATTCTTGTGCAAATGCATATATAATGTTATATTATTTTCAATAAAAGTTTTTTCTATTAGCAATTTTAATGAATTATTTGGTAGTATAGTTTGATTAATCATGATTAGGAAGTGAGCCAAAGTAATATGATACTAGCATTCGAATTCTATTTGATTCGAAAATTCAAATCATGATGTTCATTTTGAACTAGATCAAGTTAAATTTTTAAAATTTGTGCTCTAATCGATAAAACATTTGTGAATTATAGAAACTCTATTTGATAAAGTCGATTTTTTATTTTTTTAATTATATATGTAAAAATAAAAATAATGAATTAATAATTAAATATTAAAAAAATCATTATTATCCCATCAAAATTTTAACCCGACAAAAACATTAAAAAATGTATACTAAAAAGGCTTAAACTCTATTAAAAAAATAGATAAAGTAAATTTTTACAATTATCAAATTAAACTAAATAATTCACTAATAGCATGGTAGGTCAAGCCCCTAAACCCAATTTAGGATTGCAGTCAAAATCTAATCTTAATGCATTTTTGTTTTTTTAATATAATATATTTAAAATAAGTTTTATTCATTTAAATATATCTCTTTTCAAAATTTGAAATATAAAAAAACTTATCTATCTATGTAAAATTTTTTTAACCATCTCTCCACTTCTTCAAATTTTACATGTTTTTAACCACCTCTCTACTCTCCCCTATAAGGATTTTTTCATATATTCTTTATCTAATTTTTAAATCCAATATATTCAAAATAACTTTTAGTCAATTAATTGTTACGCTCAGTTTGCTTTCAAATACCGATTAACATTTTCAATTTCTTATAGTGATTAGGCCGTTTGTTGGTGTCACTTACCTTCTTACTCATCGAATGCATATTGAAGTTTTAGTCTCAATTCTTTCAATCCACAAATATATATAACAATAATATTATTAGTAATATCTAATATTCAAACACAATATAACGGTCTGAGTGTACATTTTTACACTTTATTTACTCATAATTTATACTTTTTTACCGGTTGGGCTGTCTGTGATGCTTACAGTAAAAGAATAATTACCGTACTAAATAGTACTTCCATTTACTGTGTAATTTTCGAAACATGAATATTTCATTTATTGTATATCAGAGTTACATTCCTTGTATCTTATTTTTAATTAAAGTAGTACTGTACAAATTTTCTGAATATATAAAAGAAAATAATATACCTCTGATGTCTAAAGTCTGCTGTCTCGGGTAACCGAACTAGCAGCTGATACTTCGGATGGTACGTCTCTTAATCCAAATCAATACCCGTGGAGTGAAAATGAAGGGGTGAGCGAACCACGTGCTCAGTAAAGGAGTTGTATGCTGCTCGATATAATGAATCTATATGCTATAAAACGATAATTTTATTCTTATAGCATAATTTAATATTCATTTTTCCTTAAAAATAAATGAAAGAAACCTTTTATTTCCTTTCACATCAGTACCGTATAAAAACACGTGCCAGTACAGTAGTAAATCAGTAGATGCAGTAAACAGTATTTCAGTAGACAGTATTCCGTAAACAGTATTCAAAAATCAGTATTCAGTAACATTAGGTTGAGACTAGGCATCACCCTAAATCATGTCATGCTATAATCATTCCCAAAGGAACACAGTAACAGTAAACAGTTTAGATCTATGGCCACAGTCTATGGGCGCCCTCAGTGTACACTTGCCAGGCGATACCAGGATTGCTGATGACTTGGTGGGTCTATCAGCCACGTGAACAGTACAGTATAACAGTAAAGCATGAGTCTCGGGGCCTAAAGTCTCAAAATCGATATATAATTCTCAAAAATACCTTTAAGGAAATATACATATGAATTAAATCATTTAAATTGATAAAAATTCCAAAAAGGTATTTATTCTCATTTCCAAATACTGTAAATCAATCAATAAATATTCATGCTCAGGTGAGAAAACAAATAAATATTCAATTTCGAATATTTAACATTATGTGTAGAACATAAAAATAAATAAAATCATAAAGCATGAATATTTAATTTTATACTTTCTCAAAATTTCCAATTATGGAAAATTAATGGAAATTACCTTTAAAATTTCTCAATTAATTCATTTCATGCATCTAAAATATTTATAATATTTTAGAATATTTTAGGAAGGATTTCCGACAGCATAACAGCTGTGAATTCCTAACCTCCTGCATAAAAATTTCAGTTTATAATCCAGCTTTTCCAACACAGAATTTGCATGTTTTAAACAAATTCATGCTTCAAATAATTCCATGAAATTTAGCTGAATAAAACATGCATTTCACTATATCCTTACAACTCACACACTCCCCCCTTACCAGTCTTATGCAGACGATCGTCCCGATAATGCTGACCAAAATCCGTCTACTCGGGCTGCCAAATAATTTTATCAAAAATTATTAATAATTTTCTCCTTAATTTTAAACTAATAATATTCATATAATGCAGCCTCTAATGTTATAAAATAAGTATAACCAGTATAAAGTATACCTGTGTTAAAACTCAATTTCTTCATTTCACTTCCTTTTTCGGTTTTAATTTCACCGAAAATTCTCTTTTAATTTCTACAATTATTCTCTATCAATTTCCCAATGTTTTTAACACAATTACCTTAAATTTCCAAGTAATGGCCGAAACCTCTCATGGCCATTTTATTGACTTTTCAACACTGCTTTCATTTTCTTGTTTCCAATTTTATAAGCTAGTCCACGTGAGTCTCCTCTAGACTTATTCTTGTATGCACCTAAATTTTCCTCATCTTCTCATGCCAACCGAACCTCCCCTGTTATTAGGATGATTTTGATTCTTCTTCCTTTCATGTTTTTCAAGCTTCAAATCAACTTATATAATTTCCTTTAGCTATTTTACATCATCAAGCTACAATTTTTAGCTCAATTCCTTGTTGATTCTCATGTATATGAAGATCTCAAATTGTTCTATTTCTATGATCTAACAAGAGTTAATCAAAAGCAAGACTATAATCATGCTTCTCATGCTTGAAATCATAAAATTACATCATTTAATATGAAGAAACCATTAAATCTCACCTTGATAAATAGCACTTCAAAACAGAATTTGTTTTCTGTTTTGTTCCTTCTCATGCCAGCCTCTTTAAGATTACTTCTTGATGGATTCCAACATTTAACTAAGGTTCAAGGGTGAGGCTTAAGTATTTAGGTTTCTAATTTATGAAATTGCTGAATTTTTTTCTTGCTTAAGTTTAAACCGAAACAGAACCGAAATATGGAAATCACCTCTGCTTCTCGTAGACAACAATTTTCGGTGGTGAAGAAGATGTTTTACCGAGGCTTTCTTGCTTCTTTATTCTTTCTTTCTATCCAAGACAACCAATATCAATAATACAAATAGAATCTTATCAAATTTCTTCATCATTTCATGCATTAAACTTCATTTAATGCATGAAGAAAAACTGCAGCTCAAAGTGGCGTAGAAGTGCTCCTCTCCACATGTTATTGACCACTTTTTTTTTCTTCTCTTGTTTTTGTTTTCTACTTCAACCAAAATTTCTAGTCATTTAATATATTACTTTTATGTTTCTTTTATAATTCTTTTACCACTTAGTCATAGTTTCGGCAGCCTTTACAAAAGCTATATAAAATGAACTCAAAACAACAAATTGGCGTGGAAGTCTCTTGACCGATCAGCTTGTCTGATTTTTTTCTCTTCTTTTCCTTGCTTTATTTCCATCCAATAGGACTCCAATATATGTATTTTCATTTGCTTTATCTTAAAATGTTATTTCCTATCCATTTTATACTATAAAAATCAGATTTTATCAGCCTTTTTATGGCTGGATAGAAGCTGGTATGAGAACAGCCAAAAGAATGTGGGAGTCTTCTTTACCGCCTGCTTTTGTGGACTTTCTTTGCCTGGTTTAGCCAATCATGTTGGCTCATATGTTAAACATTAGTTGGCTTTTCCTCTTATTATAAATTTAACATAATATTTTATAACCATGTGGTTACAATTTTAGCCATGTTTCGCCAACTGAGCACGCACATGGCAGAGTAGAGGTCCTCAATTTTCGGCTGTACCTTAACTTTCTTCATTCTTCTTTTCCAAAGCATTAACCAATGAGGTCTTAGTCTTCATTTTATATGTAAATTTGACTTTATTATATATATATATATTATCCATGCAACAAAATTCCAGTCGAACACACTAAGCTAAAAAATTTGTATTGGCGTGAATGGCATGCATATTCGTTTCAACTTATACACTATACTAAAATTCATGAATCCAAAAATTGCAAGTTGAGAGTGGAAATGCATTCAGTCTTTATTTAATTTCCACTAAATAATTAAATTTCACTATCAATAATTCACAAGGTATAGTATACAGTGTAATAAAATCGAGTCTCACACACAATTTCCATTCATATATCAGTAAATATACAAGTCTCAGGTTTCGTTCTCTGCTATTGTGCCATTTCTATTAATTTACATCCCCTTTGTTGACTGTGATACATTATATACTTTAAAATAATTTGTCTGAAATATATAGTAAATTAAAGTATACCTTTAATGGACCGGTAGGATATCTTAAAGGAGTGCCATAGAACTAAAAGTCCAGGCTCCTCTTTATTGAGTGGATGTAACTACAAATAATCTGCGAAGAAAAAAGGTGGGGTGAGTTTACACTTAGTAAGGATAAGCATATAAAACAATGGTACTGTGAGAGCTCATTATCTTATACTATAGTTGTACATTTACATGAATTAATTATCAATAAAGAAATTATTGATAATATTTTGAGGAATTAAATATATAAGAATAGTGTCTGTCACATAGAAAAATTTTAAATCCTAAATGAAAAATATAGATATGGAAAATACTACATACAAGATGGAATAAATGATTAAATGGATATTGGAAATTTGGAATTGGACAAAACAGAAAAGTGCTGATGGCATGAAGAAACAAAGAAGATTAAATAGCTTGACTTAGAGTGTGATAACCGTAAATTTTCCATTTATTGGAAATTAGAAATATTGAAAATAAATATTGGAGAAATTAAATAAGAGGGAATAAATAAAAATTTGTGAGAACGGGATATTGGTGAAAATCCCGAGAATCGAAGAAGTGAAAGAATTGGGAAATTCGTATAAAAGAAATTAAATTGGAAGTGAAAATAAAAATAATAGAGAGGAAAAAAAAAAGAAAAGAAAGAATTAAATTGGATAAATTAAAATCCAAATTAAATAAAGAAAATGAGAAATGAAAATAAACTATATTTATATGATTACAAATTATATAAATGTATTTTATACAAATACATATGTATTTAAAATACTATATAGTATATTTTCATATACGTTGGTATATATATAGAAATATATACTATTTCATAAAATTATATGATACATATGTATATGAACATAATATTTTATGTGTATATATAATCATATAAATACATATAGTAGAAGGTAAATGTGATTTTATATTAAAGTTTATATGTATAAATATTGTATTATAATATCTATATAAATTGTATATGTAAAGGTTATTTATTTTAAAATATATAAAAATACATATATATTATATACACACACACACACACTAGAGATATGTTTATAATAAAAAATATATATAATTTATATATAATATATATTATATTATATTATGTATGAAATAATATATATGTATAATATATAGTATATATTATATGCATACAATATTTTATATTGTGTATAATATATAGTATACTACATACTAAAAATAGAAGATAAACCAAAAAAGGAAACCAAACAAAAGAAAAAAAAAAGGGGAAAGGAAGGATCGGGCCTTCCAGCAGAGACCGGCGGTAGCAACAGCTGCCACTGCCGGCCGAGTGAGGGAAGAGAGGAGGAAGGAGTGGCGTCGCCGGTGAGAGGAGAAGCAAACGACGGTGGCCGACGACGGAAAGAAGAAAAGAAAACGAAACAGAAACCGGTGGGAAAAAGCGAAGAGGAAAGAGGAGGGAAACGGCGGTGCCGGCCAGTCCAGGCACTGCCACCCCAACCCGAACCTCGACGGAGGTGAGGGGAAGATGAAGGAGGCCACCGGCGAGACCAACGGCGGCCGAGGAAGGACGAACGAAGGAAGAAAGGAGCCGAAACCCACCCTCTTAGGTCCGGCACCGTCGCCGCAATGGGGAGAAACGGAGACCAGATCCGGCGTCTCCGCAACTCCGGCAAGCTGGGGGAGGCGTGAACCGGCGAAAAGGAGGACTGCCGGCAACCGAACCGGCCGAACCGGCGGGATGAGGCACAAACCGGTCTGAACCGGTCTGACCGGGAAAGGAAGAAGAAAAAAGAAAAAAAGAAAAAGAAAAAGAAAAGAAAGAAAGAAAAGAAAAAGAGGAAAAAGGAAGAAAAAGGAAGAGAAAGAGGAAAAAGGAGAATTTCGGGAATTCGGAAAATTCCCGAAAATTCGACAACCCGGACATTTACGAAAATTCGGTAAGAAATTCCCCGGAAATTTAAATTCAGAAAAATTAAATAAATTATGAAAAAAATTCTAAAAATTAGAATTTTAATTCTAGAAATTATTTTCAGCAATCGGGATAAGGAATCGGGAGAAATGGAGTGCGGACGCGATCGATAAGCGGAAGTCGCCGACCCGGAAAAAGGTAAGGGATGCATGTGCAGCACTGTAAGGATACTCAGTCTGCATATTTTAAATTGAAATATTTTATGCAATTATTTTATGAAAATTATTATGATGCATGATTTGCTGAAAATAATTTGGGAAGAAGTACAGGCTGAAAGATTTTAAACTGTATTTTTCCGTGCAGGAGGTTAGTAAATCGGCAGCCGTTATGCTGCCGAAAATTTTAGAAAAACTTTATAAAATCATATTAAATGATTTTATTTCCGAATTTCAATAGTAAATCACGAAACATGAGGAAATTTCTAAATTTCATAAAACATGAATATAATGAGATGGAACTTTAGAATATTCATGTATTCGAGAATGATGATAATGAAATCATCGAAAATCCTCGGAATAGATAAATTACACGAATTACTAGATGAAAGAAGAAGTGAAATATAGTGAATATTCTTATGAATATTTTTATAAATATTCACTAAAGGATTTTAACCCTTATGGTTTTAAATTATGGAATTTTATATTTATATAAATTCCATAAAAGTTTATTTTATGATGAAAATACGGTTTTGAGACTGGTTGGCATTCCTATCATGCTGATGCATGATATGTGACCTGTTTAGTCCCGGTCGACGCCTAAATCAGTGATCCACCGAGGACAATATAGGTTATGGGTATAGATTTGACCGGCGTATTCCCTTACCCTCCGAGGTTTATAGTATGATAAGATTGATGTCTATCTTAGACTCCATAAATGATTGGTGATATGTTAAAAAGGAAAGTATTTTACATAAGATGGAATATGCCAACCGGAAAATGTGATACATGATGGGTGACATGTGAAAAGAACATGTTTTGTATAATATGATAAGAGAATCAATTGAATTATAGCAATTTTTACAAAATGCTCATTTAGGTACTGATTATAGTACCGTGAGATGATTCTCATAAGACATGAGATACAAACATGTAATATGTTTTCAAAAAGGAAGAAATGATAATTCTAATATTCTTTCTATGGTCTTAAATGGAATATGAGATCATAAGTACTACATGAGATCTGATAAGACAGTGGAAAGTACATATGGCGTAAAGGCCAAACCGAGCAGAGACTCGATGACTTTACCGTGTGAGCCACCTCTAGAATCCTTTGGGAACTAAGTGCTGCACGTGTTCTGATGTATTAGTAAAGGCCCAACCGAGCAGAGACTCGATGACTTTACCGTGTGAGCCACCTCTAGAATCCTTTGGGAACTAAGTGCTGCACTTGTTCTGATGTATTAGTAAAGGCCAAACCGAGCAGAGACTCGATGACTTTACCGTGTGAGCCACCTCTAGAATCCTTCGGGAACTAAGTGCTGCACGTGTTCTGATGTGTTAGTAAAGGTCTAAGTTCTGATGGGAATGCGACAAATGTCGAAGGATGAAATAGATCTTGTGCACATGACATATGATGTGTGTGATATAACGGATTTTGTTTATATATGCCACTCAAACATGTGCTACTTGAATGTTCATCTCGTTCACACTTAATCATACTGATAAAAAGAATGATACCTTGTGAACTTAAGAATGGAATAGATTTTAATAGCTTATTTTGCTTTTTAAAGGACGGTACTAATTAATAGAGTACATTAAAACATGAAATGAATTTTAAAGAAATAAAATGATGATTTAACTAACATTCTTTTCAAGGAATATACGAATATTAATTATTTTATAGAAATGCTTTATTTCATAGAAGCATTAATTTGAAAAGAATATGAAAAAGGTTATGAAAGATTGAAAACGAAAAAGGATTTATTAATTCAAAACAAAATGAAAATTTCTCTCTACAGTTGCTTCTAGGTTCCGTAACAAGTATGGTATTCTAAAATACCTACCTTACTCCATTCGGATCCATAGCCGACTGTAGTATCCTTCCTACATGTGAGCTTAGAGCCCATAGGAAAAATGAAAAAGATTTTTCAGCATATAGGAAGCTGAGTATCAAGTGAGGCATATAATTCTCTTACTGAGCCGTGGTTTTGCTCACCCCTTAATTTTCAACATTTCAGGTTTTGATAAATGTGAGTTCAGTGGATTGTGGATCCTGGCTGTACACGAAGGACAATGTGTCAGACCGACTGTTTATTTGAGGTATGATCATTTATTCTCTGTATTTAGACATGTCAACAGTACTACTTATCTGATAAATTACGATAGGGGATGTGTAAAATATAAACAATACATTGTAAAATTGTTTAACAGTCAGTACAAGTGAAGTATCACAGACAGCCCAACCGATTAAGATGTGTATAAGAAGATGAAAAATGTGGTCACGGGTCGTGACAGATTTAATGGTATCAGAGTAATGGTTGGTCTGATGTCTGTGGATACTTTTGGAAGGAAGAGAATTAAACATCCCCTGTAGTACTGTGTCGTCTGAATACATAGAAGAAATAAATGATTGTAAATGGAGTAAAATGATTTAAAGGGAGAGAAAGTATAAACTGTGAATGTTAAAGAAGAAAATAGGCTCAGAAATTACCGAATTATTGGTGATTTTTCTAGTCTAAATGAAGGCCTGTTCGGTAAGGAACAGAAATGGACTCGGTGAGGGCCCCACTAGTACCTTTCTGTCCAAATCGAACTGAGACCTGAAAGTGATGGTATAAAGTAGGGGAATGAAATATCATCATTAGATAGACTTTAAGATCACCGATTGAGGGTAATTTGAAGAGAGAGAAAATTTTTAACCAAAAATGACCAAAATACCCCTACCCCAAAATTTTACTTGGAGTCGAAATAGATCACCAGAAGTTGGAATTGATCGATTTGACAGAGAAATTAATGTTATAAAGCTGAATTACAAGTAAATTAATCCCATTGTGGATTTTAGTGAACTTCTCTGTCGAAAATCGAATGAGATCTAACTTGCTGTTATAAGTATCAGAAAGGATACTATCAACACATAGACGATCAGTTCATTGATTTGAATGTATATTGAGGAGATAGAAATAAATGTCGAAATGACGAAAATGCTCCTATATTGGGCGATGTTCGGAATAGTGTTAAAACCGAGCTGAATTGGAATCCATTGATAGTAATGGAATTATTAATGGCATAGAAGATGTCATATGAATCTAACGATCCCTGTTACTGATTCCACTAACACTTAGATTACGGACGCGAAAGAAAAACCCCGAGTGGACTGTGGGTCATAGGGGATAACCGTACGATTGAGTGAGGCGGCCAGGGCCCCTCCACGAGTGGACTTTGGGCCATAGTGGTAAATCCTGGGCTTTACAATAAAACAATCCGTGAGGGACTAAGTGCCACGTCTGTGTGATGGGGGCCACCTCTAGAACCCAGAGCGGACAGTACGTATGAGTAAGATACTGGGGTGGTAAATCCCTGGTTAACGGAGATCCAGGCACTCCCGGTCCTTACAATAAAACGAGTACGGATGAGTGGTGCGGCTCGGGCCCCTCCGGCTTGAGACCGGCAAATCCGAGGCATCACAATAAAACGTGTATAGGCGGACGGCGGACGGGCCGGGGCCTTATATGATGCGATCCAAAGAGTGTAGTGGAATGTCATCAGATGATTGACCCGGTTATTGGCTGTAAAGGTCAAAAAAAATTAAGAGTGTGCTGAACGGGATCGTTAAATACTATGAAAAGTGAAATGATTTCAGGAATTGACTGATGAGGTGAAAAGTACAGATAATGAAATACATACTGGTGTGGTTACTTATGGTTCTGTACGTTTTACTATTTTGAGGTATCAAACTGATAATCTTATATAGAACCGACATATCTTGAAATATGTGCTACAGAATGAAGTACTGTGTGGAGTACTGTAAGTTAGAGAATAATTATAAGAACGGTGAAGTGATAAAAAGAAGATGACAGCTAACTTATGTTCTTCAGGACCCTTGATGACAGAACTGTGACGGGCGACTCAATGATAGACGACCCGTAGTGGATCATGTGTTGTGAGATACAGGTAAATTATATTATCGCCGACTCACTAGTAAGGGTAAACCTGGGCGAAAGGTTCGCCTAGGGGATGCTCGCCGACGGTCGATGTGAACGGGCGGGGCTCTTACAATTGTCTCAATGGTAACATGAGTGTAAGGAACTAGGTACGTAAGGGTGCCAAGGTTCAAACCTCGTGGAGAATATACTCAAGGGAATTAAGTCTGAATTCTGTAAATGGGAATGGTTTTAAAGTGAATAACTGAATTGAAACGGGTAGCTGTAAGGTGTGTTGAGAACCGTTGTACTTGATACAGCTTACCAGAATGAGATTCGTAACGCTGTAAAGCATGACTAGGTGATGAAATCAAGGTAGAATATGTATCAAAATGATTTGAGTATTGAATGTCTCTGCCTTGAAACTACATTGTGAAATGATGGGACACAATGATAAAGGTCCAACATGATAAAAGAAGTGTGGTTAAAGAAACTGTCGGATGAGAATCCCGATAAATTCCAAGGTAACATAGATTGAGAAATCAGGTTAATGTTGACTCGATTGTGGATATGAAATTTATTCTTAAGCTTGTATCGAAGAATATAGAAGAAATCCGACAAGCTTAAGAAAATAATTTTTTGGAAAATGTTATGGATGATGAAATCCACAAGTATCGATGTAAAGGATGGAAATACAAATGATATGATTTGAGGATGAATTAAATGATGTATTAAAATTTTTGTTATACAATAAAGTTCTTATGAAGAACAAATAAATATCATATGGAAGTGATGCCTCAAATATGATTTCATCGGAGATGTATAAGGAGCTTATAAGAGCAATCTTTGTAAAAGGCATCATCAGATGAAAAGTTGAAGAACGATAGTCACAAGATGATAAGAAATGAATGATTAAAGAAAATATCAGATTTGATTTCCGATAAAACTTCCAGAGTATATAAATTAGAGGAATCGAGATAACATTGACTCGATTTTGAATATGATGTTAAATTCTAAGTTCATATCGGAGGATGTAGAAAGAATCCGAAAAGCTTAAGAGAATAACTCTGGAAAATGTGTGAATAATGAAATTCACGTGTAGAGGTCTGGATGACAAAAATACAGATAATGAAAAATTGAGAATAATGGTGTTATCTGTATAAGTGTAAATGAGAGAAATACAAATAATATTGAGATGTAGATGAATTAAAAAGGATGTATTGATTCCCTATCATTAATAAAGTTCTTGTGAAGAACAAGTATCCATCTACATGAAAATAGATGCTTTATGGATCTGATTAGGGATGTGTGAGGAGTTAATAAGACTAGCCTCAGTATAAAGAGTCCTTAGATAAAAGATTGAAGATTGGTGTCCATAAGATGATGATTTGAACTCGGAGTGAATTTCACGAGTTCCTATTGAAGTTATAAGGGTAATGAGTTACCTTGTAAAGTAGATAAGCCTAAAGAATGAGGCATCGTTACATAAGTAATTTGATGAAATACTGATAGAGTCTAAAGTATAAATGGAACATGAGCAGCATTGTGATATGATCCTTAAACTCTTAAAGACTGTGGAATTGTGCTAAGATTTGCAACTAAAGATTTGGCTAGACAGTACCTCCTCTTGAGATATAAGATCTCGAAACGACAGGATGACAGTGAACTTGTCTATGATATAAAATAATGATTGAGATACGAAAGTAATGAGTCTAGCTAAATACTATTGCCAGCTTATAAAAGAGTGATGAGACTGGCTGCCCTATAGACGAGATCTAATTAAAGAAATTAAAGTCGGCAGATGGATAGGTGTAAAGAATAGATGGTATGCGAGATTTTAAAAGATCTTAGCTATATAGTACCATACCAATCGAGAAAACCGACAAAAAAAAAAGAATGAGAGTAAAAATATGAAAACGAAAATGAAAGTGAGATAAGGAAATAAATGGCAAATTTTATTTTTATGGCAATAACGTGTCATTGTGATTTTTATACATAGAAATGATAAAAATCACAATGTCATTATACATAGAGAGTCAAATATTGTACTCTCCTTATCCTTCACTTAGCCTAATTTTCTAATGTTATTATCCTGAGAATATATGGCAAATTTTATTTTTATGTATAATGACATTGTGATTTTTATCATTTTATGAACTAACTGAGGATTTAATTGTTAAAGTGATCTCCATCAACACCTAAGAAATTATTTTGTGAACTATTTTCAAATTGTTGACCCCATAGCTGCTTGCAGACACATGCTTCTATGAGTGTATGATCGTATGACTAACTTATGGGTCGATTGACCTTGATCCCATCATCAGCATCCCGGATGGTGCCTGATCAGCACCATTGAGGACTTTATTTTGACTATGGCTATATGTCCTATTGCATGAGTCTATTGGGTATGATTTCAGAATTCATGATAATTGTAAATTTTTAAATCTTGATTTTGATATGGAATTAGAGAAATGGATTTTTATATGTTTACGGAGTGCTTTGGAATTAATTTATTGAATTTGAATTATGAATTGCATTATGGAAGCTATTTGTTGAATGCTCGTTAAATTTTGTGATTGATTTAATCTTATCGAACTCCTCTTTAGTTGGAATGGATGCCAGGACACGTGAGTTGCTCCAAAGTATCCTTCTGTACTCTACTTGATTATCTAATCCACTATAGTATCATTTCCTATGTTTTGTGCTAAGGAAATTTTTATAATCATGGTTTTAAATTCTAAAAACATGTTTTTGAAATACTTGCATATAAATGCATAACATCAATTCTGTTGTATATATTTCTTACTAGGCCTTAGCTCATCTAATTTTTCCCTTCCTCCTAGATTATTTTTAGTAGGTCTTTGCTTTCACTTAGGAGGACTTTGACGTAGTATCCCTTAGGCGGACCTAACTTACTGTTGAGGTATACAACCTTCTTTATGTAGTTAGACTATGTTTATATAGTACTACTGTCAATAAATTAGTTCATGGGATGTAAATTAAGAACACCTTCATAAATACAAATTAATAGATTTATTTATGTATTTATTTTGTATGTGTGAGAATGAAGGCACTGCAGACGACCTAACCGTAAATGTGATACATTTGTGAATAAATACTGTTTATATATAAATTTGGTATGTGACTTGTATATCCATTCTAATAAAACAACATTTAATGCGAAAGGACTGTCTTGCCAATTAAAAATTATTTCCAAGATAGATACAAAAAGTGCAATTATATAAGGTGGCATCCATCCAATATCAAATAAACAGGTAGCAAGGATTTACAAGAGGGAGTAGAAATTTAAACTTGGCAGAAGAAATTGAATGCCTGTTGGCACTCCGTCTCTTCCCTTAAAGTGCTGCTTACTTCTTTGTCTTTTATGCTTGGCCATCTTCTTTAACAGAGGTGAAAACCTTGCCCATCATCATTAGTAATTCATCAAGTTTTATCATTGAATAATATTCATCATGCATTATTTTTTTGCTTAGGTTTCAGAGAAAACAAGTGCAGCAGCACCGAACAATTGGGGAGCAGTGATAGGGCCATGTTCACTACTCAAAGACTGCAACAACTATTGCCTCACCCACGGATTTCCTTTGTGGGGCGATGCGAAACTTTGATTCCAGGCACTTTAGCTGTCTGTTTATGCAAAACCATATAGCTGGGACTGGTTTCAAACTTGGGTTCTCATCATGGCTTTCAGATTATCCCTTTTCTTTGTAAATATGAATTTTGCATCTTGAATTGGGAATATGAATAAAAAAAAGATTACCAAAAAGGTGTTTTCGTTTAGAATTCGAAATTCTTGTGCCAATGCATATATAATGTTATATTATTCTCAATAAAAGTTTTTTCTATTAGCAATTTTAATGAATTATTTGGTAGTATAGTTTGATTAATCATGATTAGGAAGTGAGCCAAAGTAATATGATACTAGAGTTCGAATTCTATTTGATTCGAAAATTCAAATCATGAAGTTCATTTTGAACTAGATCAAGTTAAATTTTTAAAATTTGTGCTCTAATCGATAAAGCATTTGAATTATAGAAACTCTATTTGATAAAGTCGATTTTTTATTTTTTAATTATATATAAAAATAAAAATAATGAATTAATAATTAAATATTAAAAAAATCATTATTATCCCATCAAAATTTTAACCCAACAAAAAATATTAAAAAATGTATACTAAAAAGGCTTAAACTCGATTAAAAAAATAGATAAAGTAAATTTTTACAATTATCAAATCAAACTAAATAATTCACTAATAGCATGGTAGGTCAAGCCCCTAAACCCAATTTAGGATTGCAGTCAAAATCTAATCTTAATGCATTTTTATTTTTTTAATATAATAGATTTAAAATAATTTTTATTCATTTAAATATATCTCTTTTTAAAATTTAAAATGTAAAAAAACTTGTCTATCCATGTAAAATTTTTTTAACCATCTCTCCACTTCTTCAAATTTTACATGTTTTTAACCACCACTCTACTCTCCCCTATAAGGATTTTTTCATATATTTACTTTATCTAATTTTTAAATCCAATATATTCAAAAGAACTTTTAGTCAATTAAATTGTAACACTCATTTTGCTTTCAAATACCGATTAACGTTTTCAATTTCTTATAACGATTAGGCCGTTTGTTGATGTCACTTACCTTCTTACTCATCGAATGCATATTGAAGTTTTAGTCTCAATTCTTTCAATCCACAAATATATATATATATATATATAACAATAATATTATTAGTAATACCTAATATTCAAACACATTTTCCATTCATATATCAGTAAATATACAAGTCTTAGGTTTCGTTCTCCACTATTGTGCTATTTCTATTAATTTACATCCCTTTTGTTGACTGCGATACATTATATACTTTACAATAATTTGTCTGAAATATATAGTAAATTAAAGTATACCTTTAATGGACTGGCAGGATATCTTGAAGGAGTACCATACAACCAAAAGTCCAAGCTCCTCTTTATCAAGTGGATGTAACTGCAAATAATCTATGAAGAAAAAAGGTGGGGTGAGTTTACACATAGTAAGGATAAGAATATAAAACAGTGGCACTATGTCACAATATGCCATTAAAATCATAAATTTAAAAATCATTAAAATAAAATTGATGGAACTTATATCATATAAACATATATGTGAAAATCATTATTTTCTCTTGTAATTTTTCAGTCTAGTAAAAGACTTCTTTCGAAATTCAAATCAATCAATTCAAACATCTAATTTAAATTATTCATCAGATAAATATCACATATCACTAGAGAAAGTCAATATCTAAGAGATCCAAGCACCTATCTATTATCCCTCCGAGGACTTGTATAGGAATCAGGCGTACCCATAGGGGGCCAAGTATTCGTCCCTAAGCCATTCCTATCTATTATAATGGCTATTATCGAGAGCTCTATAGTGTTCACTAATTAGGTGATAGCTATGGAACTGGAGAAGGAAACAGGGACTTAGCTAAGGTCATGTAACATCCCGAATCCACAGTATAATATAATATTTACTTATAAATCACACATTTTCACCGGTTGGGCTGTCTGTGATGCTTAACCATCCATTAATCACTTTAGTAAAATTAGTACTCTTATTCATCGTACCAATATGGAAGTATGCATTGTTACATTATTTCTTTAAGATATATATATACATTCCCTTCTACTCAAAGTAGTACTATACAAATTCACTGAATATATAAAAGAAAATCATAGACCTTCGATATCGAAAATCTGTTGACTCTAGCAATCGACAATCTCTGGAAGGTAATTCTCTTAATACAAGATCAACAACCTATGGAGTGGAAAATCAGGGGTGAGCGACGACGTGCTTAGTAAGGAAGGTATATGTTGCTTTATAAAAATAAAAACTATATCCCCCAAAACATTTATTTTCCCTAACAACATACCTAGTAGGAAAAACAGTGGATATAGTAAACGTCTTTAATAGTCAAATCACTGGCTAAACAGTTTACAATAAATTTTAGTAACCAGTAAACAGGATTCAATAAATGCTTTTAGTAAACAGACTTCAGTAAGTTGAGACTAGGCATCACCCTACAATTAAATCATGCTATCATCATTCCCAAAGGAACATAGTAATCATCCCCACAGGGATACAGTAGATCTATGGCTATGGTCTATATTGTGACGCCCTAGGGTGCACCCGCTGGTCCACCGACCCGAGCCATCGCCCCAGGCGGGTCACTCAGCTACGTGAATAGTAATGCATGAAACTCGGGGCCTAAAGTCTCAAAAATCACTTTAGATCTCATAAAGAACCTTTAAGGAATATTTCACATATTTCATCATTTTCTCAAAATGATTGTTTTCCAAAAAGGTATTATATTTTCTGTTTACAAAACATAGTAAAAACAGCTCGTAATCTCACCAATTTACGCGTGAGAAAAACATGAGTTAAACTGGCTCGCCCATGGTCAGCTCGCCCACAAAAATATTCGCTCGAAGGTTGAAATATAACTCACTGGTTCGGGGTCACCCATAAGATTATTAGGGGTCGCCCATAAACACTAGTATTTCAAAACCAAGGGGTCACCCCCTTTTGGCTCTCCCGAAATATCACAAAAGGGGTCGCCTATCTTTGGATTGCCCAGATTTTTATTAAAACATGGGTCGCTTTTCTTTGGCTCGCCTAGAAACAACATAAGGGTCGGCTTTATAGCTCGCCCAAATCATGGTCTGTGAAAATAGTTTATCAAACCAATGCATGTTTCAAACCAAATCATTTTCTCAATATTTCCATAAAATTTAACTCCACAGAACATGCATTCACTTCACACACATCTCTCTTACCTGGTCTTATGAAGCCTAGCTTCCCGATCACCTTTATCAATTTTCAATTCTTGGCTGCAAAATAAATTATCAAGACTATCAATATATTCTGTTCAAATCTTTCCAACACTTTGGCAAGACTTGAGGCTAATCCTCTAGTTCGCCCAATATAAATCGCCATTCATATATTGGCCTATACGTAGGAGCTCACCCAATATTACTCGCCATTCGTATATTGGCTTATACGTGGGAGCTCGCCCACAATTCAACTTGCCATGCCTATGCATGAGAGTTCGCCATACACGGCTTTTTATTCAGAGGTGGACATGCCTATGAATTAGACTAGCATATGGCGACCTTGCCCACTATACCATGCTCCATATTATTTAGCTCGCCCATAATAGCTGAGCTCACCTGTTTCTCATCACTTTTACACCATTTCCAGCACTTTCCATGTTTGTTCTCGATTATTTTCTAAACCACATCTTGTTCTAGTTTTCTTATATCCTATCAAGATTTAACTAAAACAAAGCTATATCTATGTTTCTTACGGTGTAAAATATAGAAATATACCAATAAACATCAAGAGAACCAACAAAATATGGAACTCACGTTAACTGAGTTGCACTTTCAGAACATAGTGTTTTCTGTCTCACGTTAGCTTTGCTTTGCTTATTCCTTAGCTCTTCAACGATGGAGAAAAGGTTTAGATAACTAAAGGATGAAGTTTCATGGCTCACGTATGAAAGGAATGGAAGAAACGAGATTGGAGCTTGCAGTGAAACAGAATGGGCGAGAAGCAGTGGAGTGATTTTCGAAGAAGATGAAGTTTGCTAATGTCGGTTTTCTCATGAAGTCTTCTTATATAGTCCTGTTAATCCAATCAGAGCCTACCATCTGTATCTTATCCTGTTTTCTTTCATCATTTCACGTCTTTCATGCATCAAAAACTTGAAGAAAATTGTGACAAAAAGGAACCGTGGTGAAGCTTCTTGCTGCAGTCCGTTTTTTTTTTTTACTAAGTTTTCTCTTCTTTTTATAACTTCCAGCCAATAATATTTAACTTTATATTACACCTAGATTCCTCTTCCATTTTATCTCATCTATACTGCATTTCATTATCCTTTTTCAATCATGCATTTCACGGCAACTAGGGTGGCATACAGTCCACCATTTTCAACTGTTGTTTCATGACTTCACTTTGCCTCTCTTAAGGCATACTTTCTTTAAGTTATATTCCAACCAATAAAATAACACCTGTACACTAAATAATTTCCTCTTCAGTTCATATACCCAAGAATTATAGTTCCAATAAATTCCATAATGGAAAGTGGAAATTCAAATTCAATATTTATTTAGTCTTACTAAAAGAATTTATTTCCACTATCAATCATGTACAAATATGGTTTACAGTGAAATAAAATCGGGTCTCACAGGTCATCCAGCCCTAATCATCATTTCATTTGTATGCATGATCATTAAGGATTCAACAATCCCCAAAACATTTTCATATAGATCATCTTTAGTCAATCCATATTCATATAAACAGATAAACATTTCATTTGGATTCAAATAAATTTCATAAAACCTCTTAATGCAAACTTAACTATTCAAGTTTTTTAATTGCATAAAATACTAATTCTTTCATGTGCTAATATTATAAAAATAATTAAAATAATTCTTATGCAAATCATATAGTTCAAACCATATTTTCATAAAATAAGTTTTTCTATTTCTTGTTTAAGAAATTGTACGGGTGGATGTTTAAGAGTGGGTTTTCTAAAATTTCAACGGTATAAAGTTTTGATTCTATCCTAACACCCTACATAAAACCACAATTTATAATTCTCAAATCACCTAGTTCTCCCACATGCAGGCTGTGAGACCCGATTTTATTACACTGTACACTATACTTGTAAATTATTGATAGTGAAATTTAATTATTTAGCGGAATTTAAATAAAGATTGAATGAATTTCCACTCTCAACTTGCAATTTTTGGATTAATGAATTTTAGTATAGTGTATAAGTTGAAACAAATATGAAAAGATGAATTAAAGAGCATAGAAAATGAAATCAGAATATTGTTGAATGAAAGTGATATTTTATGGTACAAAGATACCAACAAATATGTTATAAGAGAAAGGAAAATTTTATTGTATATAAAATTTTATTAAGTAAAATATTATTGGAATTATTGGCTTAATAGCAACCAAAGGAAATGAAGAAAAGCCAAGGAAGAAGGAAATACGCCAACAAATTTTGTTGGCTTAGTGTGTTCGGCTGGAAGCAAATTCAAGGAAAGAAAATTTGTTTCATGGATAAAATAATATATAATAAGCCAAATTAACACATAAAATAAAAACTAAGAGCTCATGAGTTGAAGCTTTGGAAAGAGAAGTGTGAAAAAGTTAAGGAGAGGTGCAACCGAAATTGAAGTGCCATGTGCGTGCTCAGTTGGAGAAATTTGGCTGAAATTGTAACCACATGTTAAAAAAATAAAATGCTAAACAAATAATAATAGGAAGAGGTAATTAATGTTAACAAATGAGCCAATATGATTGGCTAAAGTAAGCAAAGAAAGTCCACAAAATCAAATAGCAAAGAGGACTCCAACGTCACTTGTGGCTGCTCTTGTACCATCTTCTGCCCAGCCATAAAAAGGCTGATGAAGCATGATTTTATAGTGTAAAATAAGTGAAAAATGGTGTTTAAAGATAAAGTAATTGAGGATATTTTAAATTATAACTCTATTGGCTGAAATAAAGCAAAGAAAAAGTGAACATAAGACTAAGCCAATTGGTCAAGAAGAGTCCACGCCAATTGTGCTGCTTGGACACGTTTTATCTAGCCTTTTTAAAGGCTGTTGAAACATGACTTTAAGAGTATAAATATTAAGAATATATTATAAAAGAAACATGAAAGTAATATATTATAAATGACTGGAAATTTTTCTGCTGAAGTATAAAATAAAGGCAAAAGTAAAGTGGTCAATGACGTGTGGAAAGGAAGATTTCCACGCCACCTTGTGCTGCGGTTTTCTTCATTCATTTTGTCACGCCCGATCTTTCTTAATATCTTACGGAAGCCCAAATTGCGGAAATAAAATTTTTTTTTCCTTATATCACTATTCATTTGTAGGTGAATATGTAGGCCAATCTCAATTTCATATAACTCCCTTGATATATCTAGGCACATCTACCAACATACATAATGACAATTCAAAAAGTATATTGATCGTCATATTCCAATAATACATAATCTAGCTTACATCCCAGACTCATCACATAAGTATATATATGTACAATCAAAAGAATTTCAATACACTGTGCCATCATCCATCTCTATCTATACAAACCGCTGGGAGCCATATACCTTAGACTGTGCAGGGAAGTCCACTCTCAAGAAGCTTCCCAAGCCAAAAAGAACAGTCGCTGTATCGATCACTCTGAAAGGGAGGGGAAAGAAGAGGGGAGTGAGTCATAAACTCAGTAAGTAACAACAATAAGCAACTAAATTATACCAAGCATCCCTCATTTATGAAAGCTAATTCAAATCACTTTCAAATAAATCAAATCAATTATGCTGCATCAAACTTAAAACACAGTATGGAACTTAATAGCAAATCATAATCAAATATGGAGTTCCATCATTAGACTAGAAGTCTTAATATCAAACCATACTTAAAGTATGCAGTGAAGTCAATAAAACAAATCATAGTACCAAGAGAGTTCACAGAGTATCAGTCGATGCTACTTAGAGCGAACAAACCCACGGTAGCTAATCGTAGCAAACTCCCATAAAGGGCGCTGCCTATGCATAGACCAATCAAACCCCGGCTCATTGCACATATGAAACCGGGACCTGTCCAAACGTAATATACAGGACAAGCCAAACGTCTCCGAGGCTAATGCTCGAGAAACAGTGCTCTAAGTCAATCAAATGTGTCTACAAAGTTCTCAAGGTACAATGCCCTGAGGTCTTAATACCTTGGGTCTAAAACAAATATCCGGTAGTCTTAAAACAAATCTCATTCTTCCCTGACCTCATAGCGATCATTGTAGTTTATAAGGAAGTAATTCAACAAACAAGACTCACAAGGCATTTAAAAACATTAACAAGGTTACAACACAAGGTATAAAATCATATTAAGTCAGAATTTAATTTGAACCTTTAAAACATTTAAAATATTTCTTGTGTATATAATACGCGCAAACAATACATTTCTTGTGAGCCCATCACTTGTTTACAAACCATTTCTAGTAAAGCAAAATCAACAATCAAGGGAAGACATCTTATATGCAGCATTCATTTGGTTTCAATTGCCAAATTCCAAGAGTTTATAGCATTAAGCAAATTGGATGCAAGTAGTCACTTAGGGTTACTTACAGTACTTCCTTAGCTTCTGAATCAGTTCTCCCTCACCTACCAAGTCTTGGAGTATCGATTGATTTTGGGTCTATCTTAGTCCTTAGGACAACCCTCTACATAACAAATGGTAGATTGAATCAATCTCTATACATCCATCGATCTTAGTATTT
Organism: Heritiera littoralis; assembly: GCA_031772115.1. NCBI lineage: Eukaryota > Viridiplantae > Streptophyta > Magnoliopsida > Malvales > Malvaceae > Heritiera > Heritiera littoralis. The sequence continues at coordinate 4,256,598 of JAPDPK010000059.1, read as the reverse complement.
CAAATCATAAGCTAACATTAAGCATTGTATAATTCAACAAGAAACAATACTTGGCTGTGTTTTCAGAGTTATTTCAAACGTTACTAGCACCGTTTATTGTCTTTTCGTTCATTTGAACTACTTATGACCCATTTGGTCTATTTCTGTCCTTTAAGGTTTTGGACCTTATGGTATTGTGCTAGCCTTAGGTATAAATTTCAGAACTTGGTTGTCAAACCGACATTTTTATATCACTTCTAACTCAAATCCCTATTTATACATAAAAGGCTCATTTTCTAATTCATTTTGTGCCATTTCCCATAAATTTTTAGACCTTGATCCAAATCTGTCACAGTAGGCAGGAAATTTCCTGACCTGTGTACAGTAAAATGCCTACTACCAACTATAGGGATATGAGATCTTTACAAACTCAATACCATGTAAATCATGACTCATTTATCTTTCTGAACATGTAAAGTTTGCAGTCATATATGATCTGGACAATTTTCTATGAATATTTGAAGTTTGCATTAAAAATCTGTCCCCAGCAGTGAGTATCCTGCATGCATTCATACATATCTTACGCCAAGAAGTTCCAAATCTGGAATTTTCAAAACTAGATGAAAGTTAACTCATTTACCTATCTATAAGTGTAAGATTCATAATTTAATTCCTCCTACATCAATACCAGAAATTTCCCAAAGTTCAGTATGTCCAGCAGTTTCCTGACACAGTAAACACTGACCAATATGCACAAACTGTCTCATATCTGGTTATAGGAGTATCCAAATGATGCAAACCCAAAACCATCATGTTCCTAACTTAATTATCCTTTCTAGACATGTAAGGCTTGCACCCTAATTCAATTTAGGCCATTTTCTATGATTTTCCAAAGTCAGGACTGTGATTCACGTTTCTGGACAGAACACCCTGCACTCATTTGGGCATAACTCAAGCTACAGAAATCCAATTCAAGAAATTCCAAAACCAACTTTCTTGTAACTTAAAGGGACATAACTCATAATTTTTCCAGAATTTTCCTGCATGTAGAACTATTAAACTGCTCATTTTAATTTCCACTCAGAACAGAACATAAATTTCCAGATTCAACATCAAGTCAGAATTTCAGTTAATCCTTTATCTAAAAATAGCCATTCAATGTAGTTCATCACAATTTCATTTTTCATGCATAATAATCAAGTATAATAAGGTTAGAACCTTACCTCCTTATTTGAATGTAAAACCATAATCTGTTGAACAATCTCAGACCATTCCTCACAGCTTGCTTGCTGTTACACCTAGACACATCAATGCCCATCCAATAACCATATTACATTCTATTTTCATAGCTTAATTCCAGCAGAATACATTAACTCACTCAATTTCTTACCTCTGATATCTTGGCTGGAAGTCCCCCAAGTCAGTTTTGCTTCAGTCTAGGGTTTCACTTCTTCACTTTCTCAATCATCCATTGTGGAACACTCTTCTCACTTCTTCTCTTCCTCTTCCAATGCCCAAATCTTGTTGAACAAAAGCTTTCTTTGCATCTATGGCTGATTTCCTTGGCCAGCTTATACCCAACCCACATTGTTCTCCTTCATCTCGTTACTACCTCCTTCACCATGGAAATCTCTACATCAGTTTGTGTGTTTGGGCGAAATGGATGAGGGTTAGAAGAGAAGTTCAATCTATGGCTGGAAATGAGGGAGGAGGAAGAGGGTTTTCTTGATGGTGGCTGTCGACAATTGCTGGAGAAGTTTTGCTCCTCTCTTGTCTCTGTTTGAAGGGTTAAAACAGAAAAGAAATGTGGTTCATTATTTTCCAGCCCTTGACTTTATTTACCAGCCCTTTAGTCTTATGTTTCCAGCCCTTGATTTATTTGTTAGCCCTTTACTCTTGTTTCCAGCCCTTGATTTATTTGACAGCCCCTTTACTCTTGTATTTCCAGCCCTTGATTTATTTGACAGCCCTTTATTCTTGTATTTCCAGCCCTTATTTCATTAGCTTCTAATAACTCAATTTAACTTTAATGGATTAGTAGATAAATAACTATTGTTTCAAGCAAATAATAATGTCTCCCATTTTTTCTATTGTCTTAATAATTCTAATTTCCATAACTTATATATGTGTGTGTGTATATATATATATATATATATATATATATATTTTATACACATATATTTAATTCTCTTATAATATATCTTAATCAATTTAATTTATTTCCTACTTCATATCTTAGTACTTACATACTCACATTTACATATCCATCGCTTCTTGACCAAGATGGCCCGAATATTCTCAACTTCCATAGTCTGTCCAAATTCCAAAATAACCTCAAGTCAGTCAAAATTACTCTAGTATACTTATGATAGATATCGAAATTAAGGGTTATTACACATTTAATGAATTTTAATGCAACAAATGATGAGAAGAATTAGATAAGAAGCTAAGTGGCTGAGTATTATTGGATGTCTTGTATATATGGAAAAATAAAAGAGCAAAAACCTTGGCAAGAAACCTCCTTCATCACCGAACTTGCCATCTTACGAGAACTAGAAAATTGTCTCGGTTGTGTGCTCTGTTTTAGCTATCATGCATCCAAGAAAAATTCAATAAAAATCCTACTAGGATATCTAACCATCTAAGCCTTCACCATAATCCGTCATCCATCAATTAAACCATTAAAGGAACAAGAAACTAAGGGCTGGAAGTGAAACAGAAATCTGTTCTGTTTTGAAAGCTACAATCGGTCAAGGTAATCTCAATAACCTCCATAGTTTCTTGATATTACATGGTATATTTTTATGTTTCTAAGTATGAGGAGCATGGTGTAAGTATTAGTTTTAGTTAAGTTCAATTAAATCATGGAGTTAGCATAAATTTAGATCTTGAAATAGATTTAGAGAAAAAACAAGGAGTTAAGCAAAAGAAAATGGTATATTGATGATGATGAAAGGAAATTATGGAATATAAAAGAATAGAAGAAGAAGCTTGGAAAGGTTGAAAAGAGAATCTTGGCTAGTATATGAACCTTCGGTTGGACATGGAAAAAATGAAGACTTAAAGACTCCATGCAAGAAAATACCAAGAGTGGTTCACGTAGATAAGGAGAATTAAATGGGGACCAAGAAAATGGAAAGAAAAAAATTAGAAAGTCAATAAAAGTGGCCAAGATGGTGTTCGGCCATGACCATTGGAGGCATAATAATACGTTGAAAATTGAGGATTTTGGTAGAGAATAATTCTAGAAATTAAAAGAGATTGGTTGGTGAAATTAAAACCGAGAAAGAAGCTAGAATGAACAAATTGAGTTTTAACACCAGTATAATTTATACTGGTTGTACTCATAACATGAAGTTAGTGCTGCATTTTATGAATACTAGTGGCTTAAAAATAAGAAGAAAAAATATTAATAATTTTTGATAAAATTATTTTGCAGCCCGAGTTGACGGATTTTGGTTAGCGTAACTGGGAAGATCGGCTTCATAAGACAGGTAAGGGATGCGTGTGTGAACCGTAGGGATACTGTAAATGCATAGTTGGGTTCACACTATTTTTCTAAAATAATTTGGATATAAATTGCCTTTGAAAGTGGTGAAATTTAGTGAAATTGTGGCTGCTATTAAAATTATAAACTGTAATTTTCGTACAAGAAGGCTAGGTTAGAAATAGCCGTCATTCTACTGAAAATTATAGAAATATTTAGAAAATATTTCTAGTATTTTTCTAAAGTGGAAATAAGTGGAATTTTGGGGAATTTCTATGAAATTCATTAAATTGCATAATTTTATAGTTTACCAAAAAACTATATTTAAAGATTCCTGTTAAGGAAATTTTAATTATGTGAAAGTACCAGCATGTGATTTATACTGTTCTATAAATATTTAGAACATCTTCTGAATCGATTATCACAGTATGAATATTTTATAAATTGTTATTCATAAGATGAAAATATTTTTCTTATGAATATTTATGGATTGATTTGAAGATATATTCGGTGAAATTGATTACATAAATGGTGTTTATATCATGTGTTTACTATTTTGAGATTGTTAGGCCCCATATCATGCTCACATGTCACGTGTTAATGCTGATAGATACTGATCCTATTATCAGCATCCCAATGGACACTTGATCAGTGCACACTGTGGACCCCATAGACTATGACCATAGATCTCATGTGTTATTATTTTCCCTATTCAGGATATTATTATAGCATGATATATTTAGGGTGTTGCCTGGTCTCCATGATACTGTACTGATGATTGTACTTTTCACTGAACCTTTTGCTGGTACTAAATTATTTATAGCTGCTGAGTTTTTGATATATTACGTGTTGAACTAAATATTATACGGAGTTTTACAAGTGTGAAAATGAGTATTTGTTAAAGGAATATTAATTCCTTATTTATTTACTTAAGTGTTTTATCATGTGAATATTTAATGTTTTACTTGGATTTGAATATCAAAAGAAAACGATTACTCCCTATAGTTGCTCCTAGTCAGCTATAGCATCCATCCTATTTAGTGAATTGTCTAACAATCTGAGCACCCAATATTTACTCAATTTTACACAATTTTCTTCGGTTGGGCTGTCTGTGATGCTTTTAACACTTGCACAATAGAGTAATAAATGATAAACATTTACTCATTTAATTGATTCGGAATATAAAATTTTTACAATATTCCTTACACTTTACATCCCCTGTTTCAAATTTTCAATAAAGTAGTATTGTGTACGTATGTTTGAATATAAAAGAAATGTGACTTTACCTTTAAAATTGATGCACTTCGCCCCAGTGTACAATTCATAGCTCTATTATATGAGGAAGCTCTCAAATCATCCTTGAAATTAATATGAAATGTTGGGAAATAAAGGAGTGAGCGAATCACGTGCTCAGTAAAGGAGTCGTATGCTGCTTGATATAATGAAATCTATATACAGCAAAAACATTTATTTTCCTAACGATGCACTAGGCACTGTAAAGAAGGATACTATAGTCAATCGGGAAATCTAGATGGAGCATGGAAGGTATTTTGAAATACCTGTATTGTCTCGGAAACCCAGAGCGACTATAGAGAGTAATTAAATAATTTGTTTTCTTTTAAAACAAATTAACTTCCATTTCTCGTAAGTAATAAATGGTATAAACCATAATCCTTTTCAAAACACGTGATAATACTATAGTCAATCGGGAAATCTAGATGGAGCATGGAAGGTATTTTGAAATACCTGTCTTGTCTCGGAAACCCAGAGCGACTATAGAGAGTAATTAAATAATTTGTTTTCTTTTAAAACAAATTAACTTCCATTTCTCGTAAGTAATAAATGGTATAAACCATAATCCTTTTCAAAACACGTGATAGTACAGTGAAACAACAGTTTAGTAAACAGTCACTTTAAAACTGTAGAAACAGTAAATATCTTTTCAATTCAGTAACTTATAAGAATCCAAATCGTTGGATAAACAGTTCAGTAATTATTTCCATTTTAGAAATAATTTTCATAATATTCTTTCCCAGTTAAACACTAATTCTCATCTCAGTTTAGTAAACAGTATTCAGTACAGTTCAGTTCAGTAAACAGTATTTCACAATGTTATTCATTGCAAAAGGATAGTTTTCAGTAAAATTCATTTCAGTAAAGATGAAAAGTTTTTAGTAAACCTTTTTACTTTAGGAATAATAAAATGTTCATTTTAGAACATTTTAAATTTATAAAACACTTAAATCCTATAGGACAGTAATAGTAGATGTAAAACCGTAGAAACCGTAGTAGTCATATCTGGTGTGGTAGTTTCCAAATATCCAAATAATGGATTAAACAGTATAATAATAATTTCTAAATTTAGAAATAATTTCCATCATTCTTTTCTCCAGTAAACAGTAGTATTCATTTCTTTTCAATAAACAGTAAACAGTATTTTTCTAGTTCAGAAATCAATAAACCACAATACAGTACAGTAAATAGAAATCAGCAATTTCTCTTCAGTAAACAGTAACGGTTCAGTAAAACGGTTAACAGTAGTTCTAAGTTCAAAAACCGTAAATCGTAATTCAATAAAATAGAACTTGTAGTTCTCAATTCGATAAAGCACTAAACAATGAATCACAGTTCAATAGTAATAAAAAGTAGTTCACAGTTTCAGTAAAGCATAAATCAGTGATTCACAGTGCAGTATCAATAAACAGTAAGTTGAGACTAGGCATCACCCTACATGGTATCATGCTATAATTGTCAACTAGGGACACAGTATAGTAAACAGTCTAGATCTATGGCCATAGTCTAAGGTTGTCCTTGGATACACTTGCCAGGTGGCACCGGGACCGTTGATGACTTGGCGGGTCTATCAGCACACGTGAACAGTAACAATATAATAGTGAGCATGAATCTCGGGGCCTAAAGTCTCAGAAAAATCAATTTATTTTCTCATAAAATACTTTCAAGGAATTTTATAAATCAAATCATTTATTTTCATGATTATTTCCAAAAAGGTATTTTATTTCTCTTTTCAAACACAGTAAACCAGTCGGTAAATATCCATGTATATAGTGAGAAAATAAATAAATATTCATTTTGAGTATTTAACATTTCATAAACCATAAATAATTTCTCACTAATTCAAAATATTAAAACATGAATATTTAAATTTAGAAATTTTCTCATAAATTCCATTTTTATGGGGAATTTGTGTAAATAGTCTCCAATTATGTCATTTGACCAAATTAATCATCTAAAATATTTATAATATTTTAGAATATTTTTGGTAAATTTTCGGCAGCATAACGACTACGGATTCCTAACCTCCTGCACAGAACTTACAGTATATAAACCAGCTTTTCAACCACAATTCATGCATGTTTCAAACCAAATCATGCTTCCAACATTTTCATAAGATTTATCTCAATAAAACATGCATTCATTATATCTCTAAAACTCATACACTTCTCCCTTACCTGTACGGTGTCATTTCATTCAAACCGTACACTTTGTGACCTTGAACCAATGATTAGGTCCTTACTCGTCTCCTTTCTCATTTAGTGGATTTAGCTTCGGAGCTGCAGAAGATGAGTCATACAAGTTCAATTTCGAAACATACATATACACTAAGCATTCTTAGAAATCCTACTCATTAAGGTAGAATTATTCTTTATAAGAATTTCCGACTTATCAACGCCTTTCTATTTATAACCGAAAATATTGAATTCCGATTAATGCACCGTCAATTTTATATGTAATCTGACTTAATTCCCTATCCAGATGTATAAAGCCCATTTTCTAGTTCATTCCATATTGTTCCTCACAATTTTCCCAAAATTCAGCCCAATTCTGACCCTTATGGCAGGATGGTTTTCTGACCTTTGTGCATTAAAATTAATATTACTAATTATAGGGATATCCAAAATTATAAATCCCAAAACCATATGAATATTAATCCAATTCCATATTCTGAATAGCAAGTTTCACAATTTTATCATTTCGAAATTAGTTTTAATAATTCCTCGAAGTTACCCTGTTTCCAGATGCATTCTGTCAGATTGTCTACTGACCTCTATGTACAAATTGGGCCATATCTCAAGATAGATTTGTCCAAATTGTGTAAACTCAAAACCATATTATTCTTAACTCATTTACCTTTCCAGAAACATAATGTTTGCAGTCAAATTCAATCTGTCCTATTTTCCACAAATTTTCAAAGTTGACACAGAGCATCTCGCCTACTGCACTGAGTGCCCTGTGTTCAGCTGCCTATATCTCAGGCTATACAACTCTAAATTAGGTAATTCCAAAACTGAATTTTTCCTAATTCGTAAGGATATCTTCCATAATTTTTTCATAATTTATATCATTCTAAAACCCCCAAACTGAATTTATTAAATTGGGGCTCTGACAGGACAGAATTCCAGCAGAGTTGAAATCTATCCTTAACATTGGTTTCTCTTCTTTTCTCAACTCTAACCTTATGAATATTTTCTATTCACTTAGTATATTCGTCAAACACCTTCCATCCATTAAGGATTCATCATTATCATCTACTTCACACCAAGGCCAAATGGCCCTTGTCATGGAAATTTCTTGATTTTCAATCTTTTTCTAAATCTAATGTTTCTATCTTTATTTATCCATCTTAAGCTTTCATTTCCTACCATTTTTATGCATCAAAATGCATGGATTCATCATGAACCATGGCTGGTCGAAACCAATAAATATGACACATTTTTATTTAGCCATTTTTAGGTAAATCCAATGCCATAATCTTTTTCTACACCTTGAATACCCTAGGAATACAACCTTGAAATGAATCAAAACTTCAAGATTTGCCATAAATCTTACCTTGGCCGAAACCTTCATGAGCTCCTATCTCCTTGTTTTCTTCCTCTTTTGATGAGATTTTGGTGTCTATGGAAAGAGGATGTGACAAGGAACAATTTTGCTAGAAATGGTTGTCTTGAATTTCTTTTTATTTTTGATGTTTTTGAAGCTTTAAAGTTTTTATTTTCTTTGGGTCATGGGTGTCGTGGGAGAGGTTGAAGAAGAGCTATAGGAGTGTCAGCTGTAGCTTCAACTATAGGAGTGTCAGCTGTAGCTTCAAAATTCTGCTAAAATTTGTCTTCTTCCAACCAATAGAAAGTGACCACTTGTCACCACTATAAAATTCCTTTCCATTTTCCACCATTTATTCCTTTATCACACAATTACTATTACTATTAATATTTTTCCAGCTTATAAATTTATTTAAATTCAATTTAATTTATTTTAGTCAATTTCTGGTCATTATTGACTAATTTGACCAGTCTCCTTTCATGTTAAATGACCATTTTGCCCCTGGTTACTTAAAATATTAACGGTTTTGCCATTTAGCTTTCGATTTCGTCAAAACTGTGCAAATGAACTCCAAAAATTATGATTCTAGTACCAATAAATCACATTTAATGTAACTTGATGAATGGAAGCGATTTCGTTACCGCACGATGCACCGATAATGAGAACGATTTTACCCTTCACGAATCGCCAGTGAAATTTTTCCATCAAACCAACTTTTTCATCAAATCTTTTGACACCATGAAATTCCCCTTTTTATGTAGTTTATTATGATATTTTTACTTTGTCCCAACTCATTTTATTATGGGTAAAATTTACGAAAATGCCCTTAGGACATAACCATTATTTTCCAATTTGTTTTCCAAAATTCTTAAAATAATCCCAAATAAACCAAAGATTATTTTTATGCCTCCAAATATTTGTTTAATATTTATTTCACCTTCTGAACACCGTATTTCATTTATATCCTCAATAAAACAATAAAATTCAAGGTAAGGCCCACATACCCAATTCACTTAATTTCACCAAATAAACTTTATTTTAATAATCAAATAATTACAAATATCTTATACAGTGTAGTAGAATTAGGTTTTACAAACTACTAGGATGCAAATGTTTTTAGCATATAGATTTCATAGTATCAGTTTTACATACAATTCTCTTACTGAGCGCGTTAGCTCACCCATTCATTCTCTCACTCCACAGACTATCTTCAGTGATTTCGTTCCACGGATCTAGCTGCGTTGTAGTTGACCCCTAAGGCAACACTTAGTGGATCCTAGAGGTAGTATTTCTCATACATGTTTTCAGACATAGTTGTTGTCACAGCCCGTGACCCTATTTTTTCACCTTTTTCTATACATCTTATTTGGTTTGGTTGTCTACGATACTTTACTTTTCTTTTACATATAAACAATTTCATATTAAATTATAATATGAATTACATCCCTTATCTTAGTTCATAATGAAATAGTACTGTAGGTAAGTCTAAATACAGAAAATAAATGATCATACCTTATTAAATAAATCAAGCTGTCACGACCCGTGACCACATTTTTACCCTTCTTATACACAACTTAACCGGTTGGGCTGTCTGCGATACTTCACTTGTACTGACTGTTAATAAATTTTACATAATATTGTTTATATTATACACATCCCCTATCGTAACAAATCAGATAAGTAGTACTGTTGACGTGTCTAAATACAGAGAATAAATAATCATACCTCAAATAATCAGTCGGTCTGACACATTGTTCTTCGTGTACAGCCAGGATCCACAATCCACTGATCTCACATTCATCAAAACCTGAGATGTTGAAAATTAAGGGGTGAGCAAAACCACGGCTCAGTAAGAGAATTATATGCCTCACTTGATACTCAGCTTCCTATATGCTGAAAATCTTTTTCATTTTTCCTATGGCTCTAGGCTCGCATGTAGGAAAGATACTACAGTCGGCTAGGGATCCGAATGGAGTAAGGTAGGTATTTTAGAATACCATACTTGTTACGGAACCTAGAAGCAACTGTAGAGAAAATTTTTTTCTTTTGTTTTGAATTAATAAATCCTTTTCCTTTTTAATCTTTTATAACCTTTTTCATATTCCTTTCAAAATAATGCTTCTACGAAATAAAGCCTTTAAATAGAATAATTAATATCCGTATATTCCTTGAAAGAATATTAGTTAAATCATCATCTTATTTCTTAAAAACTTATTTCATGTTTTAATGTACTCTCTTAATTAGTTCTGTCCGTTAAAAAGCAGAATAAGCTATTAAAATCTATTTCATTCTTTGACATTTGTCGAATTCACGAATCACACTCACTTACTTATCGTTATAATATCCTACGATTTCTCATACTAACATCGGAACACGTGTAGCACTTAGTTCCCGAAGGACTCTAGAGGTGGCTCCCACGGTTCAATCATCGAGTCTCTGCTCGGTATGGCCTGTATTGAAACATCGGAACACGTGTAGCACTTAGTTCCCGAAGGACTCTAGAGGTGGCTCCCACTGTTCAATCATCGAGTCTCTGCTCGGTATGGCCTGTACTGAAATATCGGAACACGTGTAGCACTTAGTTCCCGAAGGACTCTAGAGGTGGCTCCCACGGTTCAATCATCGAGTCTCTGCTCGGTATGGCCTGTATTGAAACATCGGAACACGTGTAGCACTTAGTTCCCGAAGGACTCTAGAGGTGGCTCCCACTGTTCAATCATCGAGTCTCTGCTCGGTATGGCCTGTACTGAAATATCGGAACACGTGTAGCACTTAGTTCCCGAAGGACTCTAGAGGTGGCTCCCACGGTTCAATCATCGAGTCTCTGCTCGGTATGGCCTGTATTGAAACATCGGAACACGTGTAGCACTTAGTTCCCGAAGGACTCTAGAGGTGGCTCCCACTGTTCAATCATCGAGTCTCTGCTCGGTATGGCCTGTACTGAAATATCGGAACACGTGTAGCACTTAGTTCCCGAAGGACTCTAGAGGTGGCTCCCACGGTTCAATCATCGAGTCTCTGCTCGGTATGGCCTGTACTGAAATATCGGAACACGTGTAGCACTTAGTTCCCGAAGGACTCTAGAGGTGGCTCCCACGGTTCAATCATCGAGTCTCTGCTCGGTATGGCCTGTATTGAAACATCGGAACACGTGTAGCACTTAGTTCCCGAAGGACTCTAGAGGTGGCTCCCACTGTTCAATCATCGAGTCTCTGCTCGGTATGGCCTGTACTGAAATATCGGAACACGTGTAGCACTTAGTCCCCGAAGGACTCTAGAGGTGGCTCCCACGGTTCAATCATCGAGTCTCTGCTCGGTATGGCCTTTTTCCGTTTGACATATTCCATGTCATGTAAAATATTTCCCTTTTTAACATATTACCTATCATTTATGGATTTTAATATAGACGTTAATCTTGTCGTACTATAAACCCTGGAGGGTAAAGGACTAACCCGGTCAAATCTATGACCATAATCTATATTGTCCTCGGTGGATCACGGATCAGGTGTCGACCGGGACTAAACATGTCACATATCATGTATCAGCATGATAAGAATACCAACCAGTCTCAAAACCGTATTTTTTTTTTTATCGGAAAATACACCTTATGGAATTTATACAATTATATAATTCCATGATTTAAAACCATAAGGGTTATAATCCTTTAGTGAATATTGATAAAAATGTCCATAAAATATTTACTATATTTCACTTCATCTTTCGTCTCGTAATTCGTGTAATTTATCTATTTCAAGAATTTTCGGTGATTTCATTATCACCATTCTCGAATACATGAATATTCTAAAGTTCCATCTCATTATATTCATATTTTATGAAATTTAGAAATTTCCTCATGTCTCGTGATTTACTATCGAAATTCGGAAAGAAATAAATAATTTAATATGATTCTATAAAGTTTTTCTAAAATTTTCGGCAGCATAACGGCTGCCGATTCACTAACCTCCTGCACAGAAAATACAGTTTAAAATCTTTCAGCCAGTACTTCTTCCCAAATTATTTTCAGCAATTCATGCATCATAATAATCTTCATAAAATAATTGCATAAAATATTTCAAATTAAATTATGCAGACTGAGTATCCTTACAGTGCTGCACATGCATCCCTTACCTTTTCCCGGGTCGGCGACTTCCGCTTATCGATCGCGCCCGCGCTCCATTTCTCCCGATTTCCTTATCTCGATGCTGAAAATAATTTCTGGAATTAAAATTCTAATTTTTAGAATTTTTCATAATTTATTTAATTTTTTTCTGAAATTAAATTCTCGGGAAATTTCTTACCGAATTTGTAAAAATCCCGGGTTGTCGAATTTTCGGGAATTTTCCGAATTCCCAAATTTTCCTTTTTCCTCTTTTTCTTCCTTTTTTTCTTTTCTTTTTTCCTTTCTTTGGCCGGACCGGTTCAGACCGGTTTGTGACTCATCCCGCCGGTTCGGTCGCCGGCGGTCCTCCTTTCCGCCGGTTCACGCCTCCCTCAGCTTGCCGGAGTTGCGGAGACGCCAGATCTGGTCTCCGTTTCTCCCCATTGCCGGCGACGGTGCCGGACCTAGGAGGGTGGGTTTCGGCTCCTTTCTCCTCCGTTTCTTCCTTCCTCCGCCGTTTCCTTCACCGCCGGTGGTCTCCTTCACCTTTGTTGGTCCTTGCCGGTGGCGTTGTTGGCGGTGGCGGTGCCCGGATCGGCCGGCACCGCCGATCTCCCTTCTTTTTTTTTTTCCTTTCGGTTTTTCCCCCCTTCGTTTCGCGTCGTTTTCTTCTCTTTCCGCCTCGGGCCGCAGCCGTTCGCTTCCCCTCTCGCCGGCGACGTCATCCCTTCCTTCTCCCCTCGCCGGCGGTGGCAGCTCCGCCACCGGCGGTCTGGCTGGGAGGGTCGGGCTCTGTCCCGATTCTCCCTTTCCTTTTTCTGTTTTCTTTCCCTTTTTGGTTTATTTTCCCTTTCTATTTTTAGTATATGTTTTACTATATATTATATACTATATCATATAATTTATACACATAATATTTACCATATATTACACATATAATATTATTTCATATATATTGTAATACAATATATATATATATAATTATATATATTGTACATTACAAAAAAATATATATCTAGTATATATATATATATATATTTATATTTATATACTTTAGAATAAATAACATTTATATATAAATTATATAAATGTTATAATAGAATATATATATATACCTATAAACTTTAATATAAAATAACATTTACATTTTCTATATATGTATGTATATATATATTTATATATACATAAAATATTATGTTTATATATATATATATATATATGTATTAATTAAATTCATGAAATAGTTTATATATATATACACCAACGTATATTAAAATATACCATATAGTATTTTAAATACATACGTATTTGTATAAAATACACTTATATAAAATTTGAAATTATATAAACATATTTTATTTTCATTTTCTCGTTTTCCTTATTTAATTTGGATTTTAATTTATCCAATTTAATTCTTTTCCTCTCTCTATTATTTTTATTTTCACTTCCACTTTAATTTCCTTTACAACACTTTTTCGATTCTTTCACTTCCTTAATTCTCGGGATTTTCACCAATATCCCGTTCTCGCAAATTTTATTTCCTCTTATTTATTTTCTCCAATATTTATAATTTCCAATAAATGGAAAATTTGCAGTTATCACACAAGCTGTCGCATCATCCCCAAATGTGTAGCCAAAATCCTTTTGGTGTTAAACTCTCAGTCTTCGAAAACCTGAAATGTTAAAATTAAGGGGTGAGCAAACCACGGCTCAGTAAGGGAATTATATGCCTCACTTGATATTCAGCTATCTATATGCTGAAAAACTTTTTATTTTTCCTATAGGGGCTCTAGGCACACATGTAGGAAGGATACTACAGTCGGCTAGGGATCCGGATGGAGTAAGGCCGGTATTTTGAAATACCTGTCTTGTCCCGGAACCTAGAAACAACTGTAGAGAGTAATTTTCTTTTCGTTTGGAATTTAAATCCTTTTTCTCTTTTATTCCATATCGTTTTCGTATTCTTTTCAAAATAATGCTTTTATAAAATAAAGCATTTAAATAAAATAACTAATATTCATATATTCTTTGAAAATAATATTAGTCAAATCATCATCATTCTCATTTAAAACTCATTTCTTGTTTTACTGTATAATCGTAATTAGTACAGTACTTTAAATTCCAAAATAAGTTATTTAAATCTTTTTCATATAAAATATACATCATTTAAATCTAATATTCAATTTAAGAAATTATAATAAGAATATTAGATTTATTTTCCTTCTCTTTCCTTTTTGAAAACATATCACATATTCATATTACATGTCATATGAAAATCATCTTGTAGTACTAAAAACAGTACCGAAATGAGCATTTTAGAAAATGCTATAAATCATTTCATTTTCTTCTCATATCATATGAAACATAATCATTTTACATGTCACATATCGTAAAAACATTTTTATTTCACATATCATAAATCATATATGGAGACAGTGGCAACCACCGAGTCCTATCATGCAATAATACCCGAAGGTATAAAATAATCATGTCAGATCTATGGCCATAGTCAATAATTGTCCTCGACGGATCACTGATCAGGTGTCGGCCAGGACTACATATCACATATCACATGTTACATATTACATATCACGTATCACATGTCGACATGATAGAGGTGCCAACTAGTCTCAAAACCGTGTTTTTATTATAAAATAACCTTTATGGAATTTATAAAAATATATAATTTCATAATTTAAAACCATAAAGGTTAAAAATCATTTAGTGAATATTTATAAAAATATTCATAAAAATATTCACTTTATTTCTTTTCATTTTTCATCTCGTATTACGTTTAATTTACATATCAAGAGAAATTTCGGTGATTTCATTATCACCATCCTCGAAGAGAATTTTCGATGATTTCATTATCATCATTCTCGAAAATATGAATATTTTAAAATTAATTCTCATTATATTCATGTTTTATGAAAATTAGTAATTTTCTCATTTTTCGTGATCGCATATCGATTTTCGGAAATAAAATCATTTAATATGATTTTACGTAATTTTTCTAAAATTTTCGGCAGCATAACGGCTGCCGATTGACTAGCCTCCTGCACAAAAAATACAGTTTATAAATCCAGCCAGTACATCATCACAAATTTTCAATTGATAAATCACCACAATATTTTCATAAAATATTTCGTAATGAAAAACAATATAGACTGAATATCCTTACAGTGTTGCACATGCATCCCTTACCTTTTTCGGGTTGGTGACCTTCGTGTTATCGGTCGCGCTCGTACTCCATCTCTTCCGATTCCAACCTCTCATTCGCCAAGAATAATTTTCTGGAATTCAAATTCTAAAAATTAAATTTTTTCATAATTTATTTAAATTAATTACTCGGAATTTATATTCGAATTCCTTACTGAATGTCCGAGATTTTTTGAATTTTCGAATTCCAAGAAATTTTTCGAATTCCTGAAAATTCCTTTTCTTCTCTCTTTTCTTCTTTTCCTCTTTTCTTCCTTTTTCTTTTTCTTTCTTTTTCTTTTCGTTTCTTTTTCTTTTCCCTTTTTTTGGTCTGAACCGGTTCGGACCGGTTCAGATCGGTTCAACCCAATTCGCCTCCTCACCGCCGATTCAGCCTCATCCTGCCGGCATCACCGTCGGTTCATGCCTCCCACAGCTTTCCGAAGTTGCGAGGATATTTTATAAATTTTTATATATTTTTATAAATTTCATAAAGGTTATTTTACGATAAAAACACGGTTTTGAGACTAGTTGGCACCTCTATCATGTCGACATGTGATACGTGATATGTAATATGTAACATGTAACATGTGATATGTGATATGTAGTCCCAGTCGACACCTGATCAGTGATCCGCCGAGGACAATTCTTGACTATGGCCATAGATCTGACATGATTATTTTATACCTTCGAGTATTATTGCATGATAGGACTGATCAGGTATAAAATAATCATGTCAAATCTATGGCCATAGTCAAGAATTGTCCTCGGCGGATCACTGATCAGGTGTCGACTGGGACTACATATCACATATCACATGTTACATGTTACATATTACATATCATGTATCACATGTCGACATGATAGAGGTGCTAACTAGTCTCAAAACCGTGTTTTTATCGTAAAATAACCTTTATGAAATTTATAAAAATATATAAAAATAACCATGTTTTTACCGTAAAATGATTTTATTTCATGAGAAATAATTTTTAACCACGAAAATCGAGAAAATGAATATTTTTCATAAAAACATGAATAAAATGAAAGTGATTTTAAAATATTTATATTTTCGAGAATGGTGATAATGAAATCACCGAAAATTCTCCTGATATGTAAATTACACGTAATACGAGATGGAAAATGAAAAGAAATAAAGTGAATATTTTTATATATATTTCTTAAATATTCACTAAATGATTTTATAACCTTTATGATTTTAAATTATGAAATTATATATTTTTATAAATTCCATAAAGGTTATTTTATGATGAAAAATACGGTTTTGAGACTAGATGGCATCCTATCATGCTGATATGTGACATGTGATATGTGATATGTGATATGTGATATGTGATATGTAGTCCCGGCCGACACCTGATCAGTGATCTGCCGAGGACAATTATAGACTATGGCCATAGATCTGACATGATTATTTATACCCTTCGGGGTCTATAGCATGATATGAGTAACGACCCAGTGGACGGGCTGGGCGTGCGTGCCTAAGTCTCCATATATGAGAAATGTTTTATATGATATGTTATATGTTATATGTAAACGTTTTACATGATGTGTGATAAGTTAAATGAAAGTGATTTACAACATTTTACATAATGCTTATTTCAGTACTGATTTTAGTACTACGAGATGATCTTCATATGACATGTGATATGAAAATGTAATATGTTTTCAAAAGGAAAAAGAGTTTATAAGTCTAATATTCTTACTATGATTTTAAATTGAATATTAGACTATGTGTGACATGAATATGTGATATGTTTTCCAAAAAAAAAAAGAAGGAAAGAGGAGGAAAATAAATTTAATATTCTTATTTTAATTTTTAAATTGAATATTAGATTTAAATGATATATATGTTATACGAAAAAGATTTAATAGTTGATTTTGCTATTTAAAGTACTGTACTAATTATGGTTGTACAGTAAGACATGAAATAAGTTTTAAATGAGAATGATGAGAATTTAACTAATATTCTTTTCAAAGAATATATGAATATTAGTTACTTTATTTAAATGCTTTATTTTATAAAAGCATTATTTTGAAAAGAATATGAAAATGTTGTGGAATAAAAGGTAAAAAAGGATTAAAATTCCAAACGAAAAGGAAATTATTCTCTACAGTTGCTTCTAGGTTCCGGGACAATATAGGTATTTCAAAATACCTACCTTACTCCATCCGAATCCCTAGCCGACTGTAGTATCCTTCCTACATGAGAGCCTAGAGCCCATAGGAAAAAATGACAAAGTTTTTCAGCATATAGATAGCTGAGTATCAAGTGAGACATATAATTCCCTTACTGAGCCGTGGTTTGCTCACCCCTTAATATTAACATTTCAAGTTTTCGAGGACTAAGAGTCTAACATCTAAAGGACTTCGGCTATGCATTTGGGGACGATGCGACAACTTGATTTATTTAATAAGGTATGATCATTTATTTTCTGTATTTAGACTTATCTACAGTACTACTTCGTTATGAATTAATAAAATAGGGGATGTAATTCATACCATATTATAATTTAAAATGTAATTGTTTATATGTAAAAGAAAAGTAAAGTATCGCAGACACGCAGACAGCCCAACCAAATAAGATGTATAGAATAAGGTGAAAAATAGGGTCACTGTCTGTGACAGATTTAATGGTATCAGAGTAAGGTTGGCCTGATGTCTGTCGATACTTTTGGAAAGAAAATGTGTTGGAAAGGTTAACATCCCCTGTAGTACTGTGTAGTCTAAATACATAGAGAAAATAAATTATTGTAAATTGAGTTAAGTGTTTAGAAGGGATGAGAATTATGAACTAAAGATGTCAAAAAAGGGAAAACGGCTCAGGAATGTTAACTGAAATGGTGATCTTATAATCTAAATGAAGGTCGGTTCGTAAGGAACAGAAATGGACTCGGTGAGGGCCCCACCAGTACTTTTTTATCCGGATCAAACTAAGACCTGAAAGTGACGATATAAAGGAGGGAAATGAAATATCATCATTAAATAGACTTTAAGATCACCGATTGAAGGTATTTTGAGGAGAGAGAATATTTTTGACCAAAAATGACCAAAATACCCCTACCTTCGAAATTTTACCGGGAGTCAAAATAGACCAAAAGAAGTTGAAATTGATTGATTTGATAGAGAAATTGATAATGTAAAGCTGCATTTCATGCAAAATAATTCAATTATTGATCCTAGTGGACTTCTCTATCGAAATCGAATAACTCTTAAAATGCTGATATTGGTACGAGAAAGGGGTACTATCAGCAAATTGATAATAAGATTACTGATTTAAATGTATAATGAGGAGAAAGAAAAAAATGTGAAATGACGAAAATGCCCCTATGTGGGATTATGTTTTGAATTGTGATAAATCAAGTCGATTTTGAACTTATTGATAGTAATGGAGTTATTGAGGGTATAAAGGACATAATATGAGTATAACGATCCCGATTATAAATTTCACTACATTTGGAGTGCTGATGTGACCCGAATGGTTCTAGGGAAGTCGTAGGATGAGCGACTCTATTATTGATTTTTGAGGGTCTGAATTAAAAAGTGTATTAACAGGATATGATTACCGGATCATGGGATATGATGAAAAGTAATATGATTATAGATGATGAATAAGAAAGAGATCAGTACAAAGGATGTAATCCATAGCAGTACGATTAATTCCAGTTCTATACTGTTATTCTAGTTTCTGAAGTATTTAATGGATATTTATAGAACCGAAATATTTTGAAATATGTTTTATAGAATAACGTACTATATGGAGTATATGAAATTGGAGAATATGCATAAGAATAGTAAGTGAAGATAAGCGATGAGGAAGACAACAGCTAACCTGAATTATTAAATGAAAATGACTGTAAAAGTAAATTACAGTAGTAATAAATCGGTTAGCTGTGAAAGGTGTTAATCAAATGATGACACTTGATATAGTATATTCATTAAGATGATCAATATGCTGTGAAGTATGAGGAAATAAGTGAATCAAGGCGGAGTAGATGTTAAAATGATTTAAATATTAAATGTCTCTGCCTTGAGGATATACAGTGGAAATGATAGGACACAAAGATGAAATGTCCAAAATGATAAAAGATGTGTGATTAAAGGAAGTATCGGATGAGATTCCCGATAAATTTTCAGAGTTATATAGATTGAAAAAATCAAGCTAACATTGACTCGATTGTGAATATGAAAGTTATTTCTAAGCTTATATCGGAGAACGTAAAGGAATCCGAAAAGCTTAAGAAATAATTCTGAAAAAATTAGTGAATAATGAAATTCACTTATATAAGGATAATTGATAGAAATACAGATGATATGATTTGAGGATGAATTAAATGGTGTATTAAATTCCTATTAATTTATAAGTTCTTATTAAGAACAAATAATCATCTATATGGAATTGATGCCTTAAATTGATTTAATCGGAGATGTATAAAGAGTTTATAAGACCAATATCTGTACAAGGCATCACTAGATGAAAAATTAGAAACTAGTGATCATAAGATGATAATGATTTGAACTCGATAAAATTATCACGAGTTCCTGTTGAGGTTTACAAGGTTAATGAAATTCCTTATGAGATATATAAGCCTAATGAATGAGGCACCTAGATATGATAAAGTAATGATATACTGATACAATATAAGACATCAATGGAAAATGAGCAGCATAGTGGTATGACCTTACGGACTCTCAAAGATTGTAATCTATATGTTAAGATTGGCAAATAGGAGATAGGCTAGACAGTATCTTTTTCTAAGATATATGATCTGGAATGACAGAGCAATGCAGATCTGTCTATGATGAAGAGATAGTTATCGAGATACGGAAGGTACTAGGTCTAGCTAAATACTATTGCCAGTCTATAGGACAGTTTATGGGTTAGTTGCTTTACTGACATGACAAATAAGTAAAAGGTTAAAGTCAGTGGATGAATAAACATAAAGATGATATGTAAAAGGTTAAAGGAATTTAATAGTGGATGTCACAGCCCGTGACCCTATTTTTCAACTTATTCTATACATCTTATTTGGTTGGGCTGTCTGTGATACTTTACTTTTCTTTTACATCTAAACAATTTCATATAAAATAATAATACGAATTACATCCCCTATCTTAATTCATAAAGAAGTAGTACTGTAAGTAAGTCTAAATACAGAAAATAAATGATCGTACTTTATGTAATAAGTCTAAATACAGAAAATAAATGATCGTACTTTATGTAATACCTCAAGCTGTCGCATCGTCCTCAAATGCGCAGCCATAATCCTTTATGTGTCAGGTTCTCAGTCTTCGAAAACCTAAAATGCTAAAATTAACGGGTGAGCAAACCACAGCTCAGTAAGGGAATTATATGCCTCACTTGATACTCAGCTATCTATATGCTGAAAAACTTTTTTTTTTCATTTTTCCTATGGGGCTCTAAGCACATATGTAGGAAGGATAATATAGTCGGCTAGGGATCCGGATGGAGTAAGGCAGGTATTTTGAAATACCTGTCTTGTCCCGAAATCTAGAAGCAACTGTAGAGAATAATTTCCTTTTCATTTGGAATTTTAATCCTTTTTACCTTTTTATTCCATAACATTTTCATATTCTTTTCAAAATAATGCTTTTATAAAATAAAGCATTTAAATAAAGTAACTAGTATTCATATATTCTTTGAAAAGAATATTAGTTAAATTCTCATCATTCTCATTTAAAACTTATTTCATGTTTTACTGTACAACCATAATTAGTACAGTACTTTAAATAGCAAAATCTGCTATTAAATCCTTTTCGTATAACATATATATCATTTAAATCTAATATTCAATTTAAAAATTAAAATAAGAATATTAGATTTATTTTCCTCCTCTTTCCTTTTTTTTTTGAAAACATATTACATGTTCATATCACATGTCATATGAAGATCATCTCGTAGTACTAAAATCAGTACTGAAATCATCATTATGTAAAATGCTGTAAATCACTTTCATTTAACATATCACATATCATGTAAAACGTTTACATTTAACATATAACATATCATATAAAACATCCCTCATATATGGAGACTTAGGCACGCACGCCCAGCCCGTCAACTGGGTCGTTATTCATATCATGCTATAGACCCCGAAGGGTATAAATAATCATGTCAGATCTATGGCCATAGTCTATAATTGTCCTCGGTGGATCATTGATCAGGTGTCGACCGGGACTACATATCACATATCACATATTACATATCACATGTCACATATCAGCATGATAGGATGCTATCTAGTCTCAAAACCGTATTTTTCATTATAAAATAACCTTTATTGAATTTATAAAAATATATAATTTCATAATTTAAAACCATAAAGGTTATAAAATCATTTAGTGAATATTTAAGAAATATATATAAAAATATTCACTTTATTTCTTTTCATTTTCCATCTCGTATTATGTGTAATTTACATATCAGGAGAATTTTCGGTGATTTGATTATCACCATTCTCGAAAACATGAATATTTTAAAATCACTTTCATTTTATTCATGTTTTTATGGAAAATATTCATTTTCTCGATTTTCATGGTTGAAAATCATTTCTCGTGAAATAAAATCATTTATTATGATTTTATGAAATTTTCTAAAAATTTTCGATAATTTTCGATAATTTTTAGACAGTATAACGACTACTAATTGGCTAAGCTCCTGCATGGAAAATACAGTTTATAATTTCAACCAGTACTTCACCACAATTTTCCAACCAATCATTCATCGCAATATTTTCATAAAATATTTCATAATTAAAATCATGCAGACTGAATATCCTTACAGTGCTGCACATGCATCCCTTACCTTTTTCCGAGACGGCGACTTCCTTTTATCGATCATGCCCGTACTCCATCTCTCCCGATTACTCATCTCGATCGCCGAGAATAATTTCTGGAAATTAAAATTCTAAATTTTAGAATTTTCATAAATAATTTATTAAATTTTTACTCGAATTCATTTTCCGGAATTCTTACCGTAATTTTCGTAATTTCCGAGTTGCCAACTTCTTGGGAATCTTTGAATTCCCGAAATTTTTCTTTTTTCCTCTTTTTCTTCCTTTTTCTCTTTTCTTTTTCTTTCTTTCTTTTTCTTTTCTTTTCTTTCTCTTTCTTTTCTTTTTCTTTTTCCTTTTTCTTTTCTTTTTCTTTTCTTTTTCCTCTTCCTTTCTCGGTTAGATCGGTTCAAACCGGTCAGTGTTCCTCCTCGCCGGTTCCTCACCGGAGGCCGGTTCACCGGCGGTTCAAGCGCCCTTCAGCTGGTCGGCACCACGGCGAAGCTACCGGTGCCCTTCGTTTGCCCTGGATCGGCAGCATGGTGGAGAATCGAGTCGATTTTCCTTCGGTTTCTTCTGCCTCTTCGCCAGCCCTCCTCCGCAGTTCACCGCTCCTCGGGTGGCCTCCATCCTTTTCCTCTCGCTTCGGCGGTACTTCGATGGCAATGATGGTGCCTGGATCGGCCGGCACCGCCGTCTCCTATTTTCTTTTCTCTTCCGGCTTTTTCCGTGGATTCTCCTTTCTCTTTTCGTTTTCCATTTTCCTTTCTACCGCCGGTCGATTTCTTCCACTTCTTCCCTCGCTGGCGACTGTCTCGGCTCCCTCGTCTCTTCCTCATTCGGCCGACGGTGGTTGGCCCCTTCGAGAGGCAGAATCGGGAGTCTTCCCGATTCTGTCTTCTGTTTTCTGTTTTTTTTATTTACTATTATATTTATAAACTACACTTTATAAATATAATATTATTCTTTTATTATATTATATAGTATTTTATACTATATATCATATAAATATATATTATATATTAATAATATATATATTTTCACTTAGTATATCTCTTTTCATATACTTTAAATTAGATAACATATATATATATGTGCTTTAATAAAATTAATATATATTTTATATATATTTATTTATATACATAGTTGTGTATATATATATATATAAATATACACATGTATTTATTTAATATAAAATAGTATATTTATATATTTAAATATATAATCATATGAATATACTCATTTTATTCCTTATAATTTGGATCTCTTAATATCCAAATAATTTCCCATTTTCATTTCTTATTTAATTTATATTTCAATTTCTCCAAATTAATTTCCTCAACATTATCACTGCACCAATTTCGGGAATTTTAACGATATTCCCTTTTTCGTAAATAAATTCATTTATTTACTTTTATTTATTTATTTCCTCGTCTATTTTCTTTAATATTAATTTTCAAAAATAGAAAATTTGCGGTTATCACAGTGGAATATTTTACCACTGATGAAAAGTGACTGAAATAATGATGAAGGAAAAGATGAATATGTCATAAGAGGAAAGTACATGATGAAAAGGGAACACTAATATGAAATAGTTCTCGAATTTAAAACTAAAAGTGATTTTGTGATTATCACATGATTATGGTTAAATGTAAGATCGAGCCAAACTCGATAGAGAAAAAATAATTATACTCACAGGAGTAAAGAAATGATTTATATTTTACTGCCAGTCATATAAATGAAAAAAGGATATATATATATATATATACACCACCTCGAAATGATGGAAATAATGGACTTATATGGATAATGAGGTGATTAAATTGATAATTATAGATTCAATGATGAATTTAAATAATGAGGAGATTAAATTATAATTTGATTATGCCATTATGGAATCTAAATTATCAAAAGCGTATAATTTTGGGTATATTCTAAAATTAAAGAGATAATAAATATACCATAAGAATAAAAGAGGTAATAAGAATGCTACATGAAAATACGATATGGAGAGAAAATGATTGTCTCCTGATTCAATTATGGTAAAAGATGGTGAATAGTAAAGTCTGCAAATGAGTTGCAGCATTTGATGAAATAAATATGAAAAGAGTATTAGGGATAATAATGAAGAATTTAAAAGAGATACGATAATGTCACATCCAGATTTTCACTTAATCCTTACGGAAGCCTAAATTTGTGAGCTAAATTTTTTTTTTCTTATTTCATCGTTTGTAGGTAACTACATAGGTCACAATTCGATTTTAAGCGATTCTTGATCACTAAGGTCCCATTTCTATCCTTTAATAGTTGAAGCATAATCATCTAGCATAATTATTATCCATCCAAATTCAAATTATCATCTTTAGCCATTCGCCAACTTAAAATCATAGGTAAATCGATTCTTGTCATTACCTTCAGTGCATCAAATTAAATTCATTTATGTCACGCACTTCAATCTTGCGTAAACACATATATTTGTAAACATATATTACCATATCATTTTTATCTCAAACAAGCATAAATTCAGTATCAATTCAACAACATTAAAACCTAGCCTTCATCCCAGACTCGATGTATAAATATGTGTATACAACCAACTAAAACCAAAACACACTGTACCATTAACCAACTGTGTCTATATAGTCTGTTGGGAGCCATATACCTTACAATGTACGTGATGATGCACTCCGGAGGAGCTCCTCAATGGAAATAGTGTGACAGAAATCCTCAATCTGAAAGGGAGGGAAAGAAGAGGGGAGTGAGTTATAAACTCAGTAACTACAGAAGCAACTTAAAAATCAGAACCTGCATCTCTTAGTTTTCAAACTCATAAATCATGCGCATTCGATAAATCAAATCCAGTATGCTGCAGTATAAAACATGACTGCATTTTAAACATAAAGAATAGCAGTCTCATAACTAGATTTTGAATCTCATTTCAATAATCGATAAATTAGATTCGATATGCAGCATTGTAAAACATATTCTCAAATCATAAGGCAAAAGCCAATCATCAATCGTCAAACAGTATGGAAACTCAATAACAAATTGTAGTCAAATGTAGAGTTCCATTATTAGACTAAAAGTCTCAATATCAAACCATACATAAAGTATGCAGTGCAATCAATAAAACCAATCTTAGTACCAAGAGAGTTCACATAGTATCAATCGATGCTACTCAGAGCTAACACTTAACGATCCACGGTAGCTAACCGTAGCAATCATCCCATAAAGGGACGCTGCCTATGCATAGACCAATCCCCGGTGCATTGCGCATATGACACCGGGACCTGTCCAAACGTAATTATACAGGACAAGCGGATCGTTTCTGAGACTAATGCTCGAGAAACAGTGCTCCAAGTCAATCAAGAGTGTCTACACATTTCTCAAGGTACGATGCCCTAAGGTCTCAATACCCCGGGTCTAAAACAGAAATCCAGTAGTCTTAAAACCAATTTCATTCTTCCCTGACCTCATAGCAATGATCTTAATTCATAGGAGGTAATTCCACCAAAACAAGGCTCACAAGCATTTAACATATCAACAAGGTTACAAAACGAAATAAGAAATGATTTTAAGTTAGAACATAATTTAAACCTTTAAAACATTTAAAATATTTCTTGGTTTTATAATACGCACAAACAGTACATTTCTTGCGAGCCATCAATTGTTTACAAACCATTTCTAGAAAAGCAAAATCAACAGTCAAGGGAAGACATCTCATATGCAGCATTCATTTCATTTCAATTGCCAAATTCCAAGAATTTATAGCATTAAACAAGTTGGATGCAAGTAGTCGCTTAGGGTTACTTACGGTACTTCCTTAGCTTCTGAATCAATTCTCCCTCGCCTAATAAGTCTTGCAGTGTCGATTGATTTCGGGTCAAGCTTAGTCCTTAGGACAGCCCTCTACATAACACATAGTAGATTGAATCAATCTTGGCACTTCCATCAATCTCGGCACTTCCATCAATCTCAATACTTCCAATTATAAGCTAGCATTAAGCATTGTATAATTCAACAAGAAACGAGACTTGGCAGTGTTTCCAAAATTATTCAAACATTACTAGCACTGTTTATTGTCTTTTTGTTCACTTGAACTACTTATAACCCACTTGGTCCATTTCTACCTTTTAAGGTTTTGGACCTTACGGTATTGTGCTAGCTTTAAGTATAAATTTCAGAACCTAATCGTCAAACCGTAATTTTTATATTACATCTAACTCAGATCCCTATTCGGACATATAAGGCTTGTTTCCTAAGTCATTCTGTGCCATTTCCCATCAATTTTTAAACTTTGGTTCAAATCTGGCACATTAGGCAGGATAGTTTCCTGACCTGTATTCAGAAAAATATATATTACTGACTATAGGGATATGAAATCTGTACAAACCCAATACCATGTCAATCATGACTCAATTATCTTTCTGGAAGTGTAAAGTTTGCAATCAAACTCCATCTGAATTATTTTCTATGAATTTTTGAAGTTGACATTAGGTAATCTGTCCCCAGCAGTGAGTGTCCTGCATTCATTTATGCATATCTTAAGCCACAAAGTTCCAAATCTGGAAATTCCAAAATTAGATGAAAACTAATTCATTTCCATATCTATAAGTGTAAGGTTTATAATTTAACTCTTCCTATATCAACACCAGAATGTTTCCAAAGTTTCAGTATGTCCAGCAGTTTCCTGACACAGTATAACACTGACCAATGTGCACAAATTATCTCATATCTGGTTATAGGAATATCCAAATGATGCAAACACAGAACCATCATAATCCTAACTTAATTACCTTTCTAAGAATGTAAGGCTTGTAACCTAATTCAATTTAGGCCATTTGCTATGATTTTTCAAAGTCAGGATCATGATTCACGTTTCTGGACAGAACACCCTGCACTTATTTGTGCATAAATCAAGCTACAGAAATCCAATTCAAGAAATTCCAAAACTGACTTTCTTGTAACTTAAAGGGCCATAAATCATAATTTTTCCAGAATTTTTTTCCATGTAGAACTATTAAACTGATCGTTTTAATTTCCACCCAGACAGAACATCAATTTCCATATTGAACATTGAGCCAGAATTTCAGTTAATCCTTTATCTAACAATAGCCATTTGATTTAGTTCATCACAATTTCATTTCCATGCATAATAATCAAATATTATAAGACTAGAACCTTACCCCTTAAACCAATGTAAAACCCAGAATTTTGTTAAACAATCCCAGAACAGAACATCAATTCCAAGCAATCCATTGAAATTTAAGTTATAATTAGCTTCTAATATATTCAATTAACTAAAATGTAACTTTAATTTCATGAGAATTTAACTCACCCAAAAATCCCCAATTTCATCATGTTGGGCGAAATCCCTAGGTCTCCATTCTTGAACAATTTCTTCAATTGAAACCATAAAAACACTTAGAATCAGTCTTTAAACAACATATTACGGGATCAAAACAAACAACCAAACAATTCTTTATAAATCTAGTAAAAACCAAATTCCCTTACCCATTCTTCATTTTCGGTGTTCTTCCTTAATTTCCATGGAAGCAACTTGCAAAAATGGAAGGATGGGCTGGTTTGGTAGTTAAGAATATTCAGCTAGCACCGATTTTATCCATTCCCACTTGAGTTTTTGAACTTAAAGAAGGGAAAAAGGGAGAATGGCGTGAAGAGGAACACGGGAGCAGAAGGCTCACGTTTGTTGCTGAGATAGAAAGCCAAAATTGGCTTTGAAATAACTAAAGTTCAAGGTATTTACAATTATGCCATTCATGAAGCATTTTAGCGCATGTCAATTTCCTTTACACTTAGTTTTTCTTCTAATTTCATAAGCTCAAGTAAGTTAACTTGAATATTTATGACTTTAAGGATAAAATATTTAATTTAAATCCTTAATTCTATTCCCATAGGTCTTTTCAGATTATGTTAAATCGAATTAAACCTCAAGTCCCATAAACTTCTCCGGCAAACCAAATTTCATCGATAAATCTTGCAATTGCTCACTTTTGAGCCTAACTTCCAATAAGTAACTGTATCGATCTACAAGGATTCTAAGAGCATGCCATACCTGATCGGAAGGGTTTCCAAATTAGCTTTTCAACAAAATTTGAATCACTTGAATCGGAGTTCTCTATCAAAAGTTATGCTCGATTCTTTACCAATTGCTCACAATCAGAATTTCCAGTCTGTGACGTAAATCTATAAATTCATTGCTGCTGATCCACATTGAATTAGATAGCAAGCCTTATATGGTCAAAATGCTTATCGAGTTAGCCTTTCATAAAAATTTGAATCGCCTTAATCGGAGTTTCCTACTAAGAGATATGCTCGATTCTTTACAAAGGTGTCAATTGACAGGTTTCACTGCACATTGTTCAACTTCAGAATTTTTCTGGTATTAATCTGTAGGGGATTAAATTGTGAGCTTTTTATGGCTAAAAGACCTTTAAGTTAGCTTTCATAAAAATTTTACGGTTTATCCTTTCGATGCTCCAATCAAGAGATATAACTGAAACAAGGCAGATTGGTCATAAGCCAAAGGCTGAAATTTTCGATTTATTGTCCAATTCTCGGATTAGGCCCAAATCATACTGAATGAGTGCGCGGTCCCGTGGGATCCACCAACTTGTTTGTACGAAAGCCTGCATTCCTACGCCAAAATCCGAATGTGTCACAATTTAGCCTCTAAACACCTCAAAGCTCATTTAACACTATTAACATGTAGAAGAAATTGTGGTTATTATAGATAATATAGAAGTGATTATAGATTGATAGTCTAATGAAATCACTTCTCCATTATAAAACTCTTAGATTCCTTAGTGCCATAGTCGAAATATGATTATACAATGAAGAGAATGTATGTGAAGTTCCAGTGAGCCCTATATGTGATGGGAATCTCTGAGTAGCTATATGTTATGGGAAATAGCAAAAGGTTCAGAGATTCCAAATTTATTGACAGCATCGCTTTATACTGATGTAAATATCTGAGCATAGAATGGAAATGCTCGAAGATATGTTGAGTGAGCGGATGCACAAGATGTGAAAGCTGCTGGACAATTACATATAATTGATTAACTGGTTTAAATGATAGTTACCAAACTATATCGACTTGGCACCAAATAAGAAAGATGGATGATGAACAATATGAATCATATGTGATATGAAAAGGAGTGAAAATGGATAACTCCTAATTGATAAGAAATTTAAGGGAGTATAAGTATATGATGAAAAATGATATGTAATAATCTAAAAGTGATATGATATTGAAAGTATACTGACAGTATTAATTAGAAGATGATTAAGAGGTCGAAAATAATGAGTACACAAACTGGTACCACCTTTAATTTAATTTAAATTCGGAGGACCAAATTTCTTAAGGTGGGGAGAATGTGATAATCGTAAATTTTCTATTTTTGAAAATTAATATTAAAGAAAATAGATGAAGTGATAAATTTGAGGAATTTAATTTGAATAAATGGAAATTCAAATTAAATAAGAAATGAAAAGGAGAAATTAATTGAATATTAAGAAATCCAAAAATTAAATGAAATAAAAATGCGTATATTATATATTTATATAATTAGATTATATAAATATATTTTGATATGTTTTATATAAATACTATATATATATATATATAAACTATAGTATATATTATAAAATGATATATATACTATTTTATATTAAATAAATACATGTGTATATTTTTATATACAATTATGTATA
This sequence comes from Heritiera littoralis, assembly GCA_031772115.1. NCBI lineage: Eukaryota > Viridiplantae > Streptophyta > Magnoliopsida > Malvales > Malvaceae > Heritiera > Heritiera littoralis. The sequence continues at coordinate 4,226,450 of JAPDPK010000059.1, read as the reverse complement.
TAAATAAATATACATATATATATATATGAAATATATATATATATATATATATATATATATATCAACTTTAATTAAAGTATATAAAAATATATATTGTTAAAACAAAGTATATATATATATATATGTATGTATGTATATTGTTAATAATAAAAGTAATATATATAATTATAAATATAATTATATATATTATATATGATAAATATGTAATATAATTATATTTATATATGATTATAAATATAATTATAATATAAAAAAAAAGGAGAAACAGAATGGGAATCGGGTATTCCCGATTTTCTATTCTTCTCCGTCGAAGGGGAGCCGACCCTGTCGGCGGTGAGAGGAGATGATGGGGGGCGAGGTAGCAGGTCGACAAGGAAGGGAGATGCCGTCGGCGACAGCCACAAAAAAAAAGAAAACAGAAACGAAAAGAAGCAGAACCGAATGGAAAACCGAAAGAGAAGAGAGGAGAAAGAAACGGCGATGCCGGCCGATTTGGCCACCGCCAGTGCCACCGAAGCACCGCAAGAGGAAGAGGAAGGATGCCACCCGAGGTGCGGTGAACGGCGGAGGAGGGCCGGCCAAGAGGCGGAAGAAACTGAAGGAAAATTGACTCGATCCACCGCCGCATCGCTGATCCAGGGCAAACAGAGGGCACCGGTAGCTTCGCCGTGCCGTCGACCAACTGAAGGGCACTTGAATCGTCGATGAACCGGCCGCCGGTGAGGAACCGGCGAGGAGGAACCGGTCTGACCGGGAAAGGAAGAGGAAAAAGAAAAGAAAAAGGAAAAAGAAAAAGAAAAAGGAAAAAGAAAAAGAAAAGAAAGAGAAAGAAAAGAAAAAGAAAGAAAGAAAAAGAAAAGAGAAAAAGGAAGAAAAAGAGGAAAAAGGAGAATTTTGGGAATTTGAAGATTCCCGGGAAGTTGGCAACTCGAAAATTACGAAAATTCGGTAAGAATTCCGTAAAATGATTTCGAGTAAAAAATTTAATAAATTATTTATGAAAATTCTAAAATTTAGAATTTAATTTTCAGAAATTATTCTCAGCGATCGAGACGATGGATCGGGAAAGATGGAGTACGGGCGCGACCGATAAGAAGAAGTCGTCGACCCGGAAAAGGTAAGGGATGCATGTGCAGCACTGTAAGGATATTCAGTCTGCATGATTTTAATTATGAAATATTTTATGAAGATATTGCAATGAATGATTGGTTGGAAAATTGTGGTAAAGTATCGGTTGAAATTATAAACTGTATTTTCCGTGCAGAAGGCTAGCCAATCGGCAGCCGTTATACTGTCGAAAAATTATCGAAAATTATTGAAAATTTCTAAAAAATTTCATAAAATCATAATAAATGATTTTATTTCACGAGAAATGATTTTTAACCACGAAAATCGAGAAAATGAATATTTTTCATAAAAACATGAATAAAATGAAAGTGATTTTAAAATATTCATGTTTTCGAGAATGGTGATAATGAAATCACTGAAAATTCTCCTGATATGTAAATTACACGTAATATGAGATGGAAAATAAAAAGAAATAAAGTGAATATTTTTATATATATTTCTTAAATATTCACTAAATGATTTTATAACCTTTATGGTTTTAAATTATGAAATTATATATTTTTATAAATTCCATAAAGGTTATTTTATGATGAAAAATACGGTTTTGAGACTAGATGGCATCCTATCATGCTGATATGTGACATGTGATATGTAATATGTGATATGTGATATGTAGTCCCGACCAACACCTGATCAGTAATCCGCCGAGGACAATTATAGACTATGGCCATAGATCTGACATGATTATTTATACCCTTCGGGATCTATAGCATGATATGAGTAACAACCCAGTGGACGGGCTGGGCATGCGTGCCTAAGTCTCCATATATGAGAAATATTTTATATGATATGTTATATGTTAAATGTAAACGTTTTACATGATATGTGATAAGTTAAATGAAAGTGATTTACAGCATTTTACATAATGCTTTATTTCAGTACTGATTTTAGTACTACGAGATGATCTTCATATGACATGTGATATGAACATGTAATATGTTTTCAAAAGGAAAAAGAGTTTATAAGTCTAATATTCTTACTATGATTTTAAATTGAATATTAGACTATATGTGACATGAATATGTGATATGTTTTCCAAAAAAAAAAGGAAGGAAAGAGGAGGAAAATAAATCTAATATTCTTATTTTAATTTTTAAATTGAATATTAGATTTAAACAATATATATGTTATACGAAAAGATTTAATAGCTGATTTTGCTATTTAAAGTACTGTACTAATTATGGTTGTACAGTAAGACATGAAATAAGTTTTAAATGAGAATGATGAGAATTTAACTAATATTCTTTTCAAAGAATTTATGAATATAGGTACTTTATTTAAATGCTTTATTTTGTAAAAGCATTATTTTGAAAAGAATATGAAAATGTTATGGAATAAAAAGGTAAAAAAGGATTAAAATTCCAAACGAAAAGGAAATTATTCTCTACAGTTGCTTCTAGGTTCCGGGACAAGATAGGTATTTCAAAATACCTACCTCACTCCATCCGGATCCCTAGTTGACTGTAGTATCCTTCATACATGCGAGCCTAGAGCCATAGGAAAAAATGTGTAACGACCCGTTACCACATTTTTCACCTTATTTTACACAACTTATCCGGTTGGGCTGTCTGTGATACTTCACTTTCCACTTAATGTTAAACAATTTCATAAAATAATTAATATTATATACATCCCCTATCTTAATCTATAAGTAAGTAGTACTGCACACATGTCTAAATACATAAAATAATTGATCATACCTCATAAATCTTAGTCGGTAGTCGTAATCCACAAATGTCAGATCTCACAATCATCAAAACCTGAAATGTTAATATTGGGGAGTGAGCAAACCACGGCTCAGTAAGAGAGTTATATGTCACACTTGATATTCAACTATCTATATGCTGAAAATATTTTTTTTTGTTCATTTTCTTTAAAATCTTCCTAACTAGCTCTAGGCTTACATGTAGGAAGGATACTACAGTCGGCTAGGGATCTAGATAGAATAAGGTAGGTATTTTAGAATACCATACTGGTTTTGGAACCTAGAAGCAACTGTAGAGAATATTAATTTCGTTGTTTCCAAAACGATGTAATTTTCATTTTTCCACAGAGTAAACCACTGATTTCTTTTCACTTTAAGTATACTTTAAAACACATGGCAGTTCAGTAATAAAAACAGTGGTTTACTTTTCTTCTCTTCAGTACAGTAAAAACAGTACAGTACAGTGATTTGTAAATATCCAATCATTGGATAATTACTTCTTCGATTATCTCTATCTTAGAAATAATTCTTATGTTATTCTTTTAGAATAAACATTTATTTCTCTTTTCAAATCAGTAACTGTATCGTACTAAAGCCACATAAGAAATGCATTTAAAATAGTCATAGTATCGATATATGCAGAAAGCAAATGCCATAATAATGCATTTCATACTTTAAATCATTGTATGAATTCTTTAATACATATATCAAAAATTCATACTTATTTCAAACATGCATCATACTTTAGAAACTTAACATTATAATTAATAAAACTTATCATACAGTTCATGGAGACTAGGAAAAATCATATAGCCAGTATACGGGTCATGACACTTGCTTCATCCTCCGAAGAGGGAACAGAACATCATCCTCCGAAGAGGGAACAGAACATCATCCTCCGAAGAGGGAACAGAATATCTATGGCCATGGTATGGGCTATAGACCTGATCAGGGTCGTACAGCGAACATGCACCACGAAGGACCAACATACCCACAAGGGATGAAAACATGCACAATGTGGGCGAGACATGCACGACGTGGGCTAAACATATGCCATAAGGGATGAAAACATGCACGATGTGGCAAGCATGACAAGCAATAACATAAACTATAAGAAGGCCTTAGTCTCAAATCTTACTTACTTATGTAACTTCTTAAATTATACATTTGGTACAAAATAGTAAGGACCGGGCGTGCCTGGGTCTAAGTTAACCAGGGGTTTGCCACTCCGATCGCTGTTTCAGAAAACATACTTATTTACTTTCATACATAAAAAGCTTATTGAAAAATATGCATAGAAATCATAAGGTTCGTTTAGCTCATTATCAAAAGACTATGGGAATTAATTTCAGAATGAAATTCATGCTTAAAACATTTCTTTATAAATTGCGATGAAGACAGTTTGCAAAATCATCACTGAAAATATAGAAGGGCAAAACTGTCCTTTTTCCACCATAAAACACATATGTATGCTTTTCCGTGCATTTAATCGAAAACATGGTTTTATAATTATCGGAATTCAAATAGATTATTTTTATAATTTATGAAAATAAAATATTTATTTTCTAACTTTAAATTCCCATCACCATGTTTTCTTCTAAAAACACGTGTAGAGACCTCTAGTCTCGAAAACATAGTTATTCATCATTTCTTAACCTTTATGGAATTTTCATAATTAATTATTTCCATAATTAAAACTATAAAGATTTTATATGAAATCTAGTGAATATTTAAGAATATTTACAAAAATATTCACTTCAGTCTCTTTTTCATTTTCTTCTCATTTCACGTGAAATATCACCTACAGGATGAAATTTCGGTGATTTCCTTTTTTACCATTCACGAAAACATGAATATTTTAAAATCAATTATCATTATATTCATGTTTTATGAAATTTACTTAATTTCTCGATTTTCGTACATAAAAATCGTTACACGTGAAATCAAATCATTTATTATGATTTTCGGTGATTTTCGGTAAATTTTAGTAATTATTCGATAATTTTTCGGCAGTATAACGGCTGGCAATTTGGCTAGCCTCCTGCACGGAAAATACAGTTTATATTTCTCAATTGGTATTTCACCACAATTTGAAACCGATAAATCACCACAAATTTCAAAACTAATCATTGTCAATTGCATCTCTAAATTAAATGCATAATTTAAAACATGTGGCCGAATATCCTTACAGGCGCCATATGTCTCCCTTACCTGTTTCGGGTCGGCGACTGCCTCTCGAAGGTCGCGCCCGGGTTCACCTCGCCCGATTCCATCGGCTCGGTCATCGAGGGAATTTTTTGGAAATTAAATTCTAAAATTTAGAATTTTTTCATAATTATTTAAATAAATAAATTATTTAAATAATTTAACATTTTCCGGGATTTCTTACCAATTCCCGTAATTCTTAGGATTTCCCGGAATTCCTATTTCTCTTTCTCTCTCTCTTTCTTCTTTTCTTTTTCTTTTTCCTTTTTCTTTTCTTTTTCCTCTTCCTTTCCAGGTCAGACCGGTTCAGACCGATCAGTGTTCCTCCTCGCCGGTTCCTTGCCGACGACCTGTTCTCCGGCAGTTCGACGGCTCCTCAGCTGGCCGGTGTTGAGACGAACTTGCCGGTGGCCTCAGCTCGGCCTGGATCGACGGCACGGCTGCGGATCTACTCGGTTTTGCCTCGGCTTCTTCTCCTCCTCCGTCGGCCTTCCTCCGTCGTTCACCGCGTCTCGGGTGGCCTCCATCCTCTTCCTCTTCCTCCGGCGATGCTTCGGTGGTAGTGGCAGTGGCCAATTCCGCCGGCACCGCCAGATCCTCTTTCTTTTTCTTTTCCGGCTTCCTCTGGTTCCGATTCTGTTTCCTTTCTCCTTTCTGCCGCCGGTCGATTTCTTCCTCTTCTTCCCTCGCTAGCGATGGTCTCGGCTCCCTCGTTTTGCCCTCGATCGGCCGGCCGGCCGATAGTGGCCGGCTTCCACGCAGGAGGCAAAATTGGGAGTTCCCGATTTTGTTTCTTCTTTTTTTTTTCTGTTTTAATTTTATTATATACATATTATACTATATATATTATACTATATATATAATTTTATATATAGTATAGTACTATATATATGTATTATATACAAAAATATGTATATATATTATATATTACAAATATATATCTAATATATATTATGTATACATATATACTTTAAAATAGAATAACATTTATATATACTTATATAATGAAATAATACAATATATATTGTATGTACAATATATTTTTTTTCCTCATTTTCTTATTTAATTTGGATTTCCATTTATCCAAATTAAATTTCCTCTATTCCTTATTTTATTTCCAACTTAATTTCTTTTACTCGAATTTCCCAATTCCGTCACTTCCTCCATTTTCGGAATTTTCACAATATTCCGTCTTGTAAATAATTCCTTTATTTACTTTAATTTATCTTTCGCATTAAAAATTAAATTTTCAAATAAGTAATATAAAGATTCAGAAATTTGCGGTTATCACATTCTCCCCACCTTAAGAAATTCTGTCTTCCGAATTTAACTTAGGTTAAAGGTGGCACTGTTTCGTATACTCATCATTCTTGTCCTCTCAATCATCTTTTAATTAATACTGCCAATATGCCATTGGCCTCGGAATCATTTTCACTATATATCATTTCTCATCATATTATTTTTTTTATACTCCCTGTGAATTGCTTATCAATTTGGGAGTTATCCATCTCCACTCCTTTTCATATCACATATTATTCAGACTGTTCATCATCTATTTTCCTTATTTGGTGCCAAGTCGATACATTTCGATAATTATCATTTACCGATTTAAATCAATAGTATGTAATGGTCCAGTAGCTTTCACATCTCGTGCATCCGCTCACTCAACATATCATCGAGCATTTCCGTATTGCGCTCACACATTTTTACATCATGTACGGAGCAGTGCTGTCTATAAATTTTGGAATCTCAGAGCTTTTGCTATTTCCCATAACATATAGCTACTCAGAGATTCCTATCACATATAGTGCTCACTGGAACTTCACATACATTCTCATCATTTTATAATCATATTTCGACTATGGCACTAAAGAATCTAAGAGTTTGATAATGGAGAAGTGATTTCATTAGACTATAAGTCTATAATCACTTCCATATTATCATATTTCTTTTAGATTCTTCATTATTATCTCCAATACTTTTTTCATATTTATTTCATCCAATTGCTGCAGTTCATTTGCAGACTTTACTATTTACCATCTTTTACCATAATTAAATCAGGAGAAAATCATTTTCTCTCCATATCATCTTTTCATGTAATCTCATCATTACATCTTTTATTCTTATGGTATACTCTATATCATTTAGGTTTTAGAATATACCTGAAATTATACTCTTCTGATACTTTAGATTCTTAATGGCAAAATCAAATTATAATTAATCTTCTCCTTATTTAACTTTATCATTAAATCTATAATTATCAATTTAATCACCTCATTATCCATATAAATCCACTCTTTTCATCATTTCGGGGTGGTATATATATATATATATATATATCCTTTTTCCATTTATATAACTGGCAGTAAAAATATAAATCATTTCTTTATTCCTTTGGGTATGATTACTTTTCCTCCATCGAGTTTGGCTCGATCTTACATTTAACCATAATCATGTGATAACCACAAAATCACTTTTAGTTTTAAATTCGGAAACTATTTCATATTCATGTTCCCTTTTCATCATGTACTTTCCTCTTATGACACATTCATCCTTTCCTTTATCATCATTTCAGTCACTTTTCTTTAGTAATAAAATATTCCACTATTAAATTCCTTTAACCTTTTACTTATTAGTCACGTCAGTAAAGCAGCTAACCAATAAACTCTCCTATGGACTGGCAATAGTATTTAGCTAGACCCAGTTCATTCTGTATCTCAATCATTATCTCTTCATCATTGACAGATCCATATCGTTCTGTCATTAGAGATCATATATCTTAGAAAGAGATACTATCTAGCCCATCTTCTATTTGCCAATCTTAACATATAGATTACAGTCTTTAAGAGTCTGAGGGGTTATACCACTATGCTGCTCATTTTCCATTTATACTTTAGATTCTATCAGTATTTCATCAATTTACTCATGTATGGATGCCTCATTCTTTAGGCTTATGTACCTCACAAGGCAAATCATTAACCTCGTAAACCTCAATAGGAACTCGTGATAATTTTATCAAGTTCAAATCATTATCATCTTATAACCATCAGTCTTCAACTTTTCATCTGATGACGCCTTGTACAGAGATTGGTTCTTATAAACTCCTTATACTTCTCTGATTAAATTAAATAAGGCATCAATTTCATACAGATGATTATTTGTTCTTAATAAGGACTCATAAATTACTAGGAATGTAATATTTCATTTAATTCATCCTCAAATCATATTCATTGGTATTCCGTCAATTATCCTTATATATAAAGTGAATTTCATTATTCACAAATTTTTTTTTCCGAGTTATTTTCTTAAGCTTTTTGGATTCTTCTATGTTCTCCAATATAAGCTTGAAATAGATTTCATCTTAATAATCGAGTCAATATTAACCCGATCTCTCATATCTATATTGCTATGAAAATTTATCGGGAATCTTATCCGATACTTTCTTTAACCATACATCTCTTATCATTTTGGACATTTCATCTCTATATCTTATCATTTCACTGTACATTCTCAAGGAAGAGACACTTCATATTCAAATCATTTTAACATCTACTCCGCCCCAATTCACTTATTTCCTCATATTTCACAACACATCGATCCTCTTAATTAGTATGCTGTATCCAGTATAATAATTTCATTAACACCTTTCACAGCTAACCAATTTATTACTATTGTAATTTACTTTTACAATCATTTTCATTTAATAATTCGGGTTAGCTGTTATCTTCCTCATCTCTTATCTTCACTTACTGTTCTTATGGATATTCTCCAATTTACAGTACTCCATACAGTACATTATTTTATAAAACATATTTCAAAATATTTCGGTTCTATAAATGTCCATTTAATACTTCAAAAATTGTATGATTGTATAGAACTAGGATTAATTGTATTGTTATGGATTTCATCATTTATACTGATCTCTTTTTCAGTCATCTCCAGTAATCAGTTTTCTTTTCATCATATCCAACGATCGCGTAATCAACATCTCATCGATACACTTTAACTCCGACCCTTAAGAATCAATAACTGAGTCGCTCATCCTGCGACTTCTCTATAACCATTCGGGTCATATCACTAATCTAAGTGCAGTGAAATTTATAATCGGGATCGTTATGCCCATATTATGTCCTTTATGCCATCAATAACTCCTTTTCTATCAATGGAATCAAGATTAACTTGATTTTATCACTATTTGGAACATCACCAAACATAGGGGCATTTTCGTCATTTTGACATTTATTTCTTTCTCCTCAGTATATTTTTAAACCAAGGATCACATTATCTATGTGCTGATATTATCCTTTCTGGTACTTATATCAGCAATTTAGATTTCATTCGATTTCGACAGAGAAGTTCACTAAAATCCATAATTGGATTATTTTGCTTGTAATTCAGCTTTATATCATCAATTTCTCTGTCAGATCAATCAATTCCAACCTCTGTTGGTTTATTTTAACTCCCTGTGAAATTTTAGAGGCAGGGGTATTTTGGTCATTTTTTTGGCCAAAAATTTTCTCTCTCCTCAAAATACCTTCAATCGGTGATCTTAAGATCTATTTAATGATGATATTTCATTCCCCTCCTTTATATCATCACTTTAAAGTCTCAATTCGATCCGAACAGAAAAGTACTGATGGGGCCCTCACCGAGTCCATTTCTGTTCCTCACCGAACCAACCTTCATTTAGATTATAAGATCACCAATTTTTTTAGGTAACATTCCTGAGCCGTTTTCCTTTTTGGCATTTCTTATTTCATAATTCTCACCCCCTTCTAAACACTTAACTCAATTTGCAATCATTTATTTTCTCTATGTATTTAGACTACACAGTACTACAGGGGATGTTAACATTTTCAACACATTTTCTTTCTAAAAGTATCGACAGACATCAGGCCAACCTTGCTCTGATACCATTAAATCCTGTAACGACCCGTTACCACATTTTTCACCTTATTTTACGCAACTTATCCGGTTGGGCTGTCTATGATACTTCACTTTCCACTTAATGTTAAACAATTTCATAAAATAATTAATATTATATACATCCCCTATCTTAATCTATAAGTAAGTAGTACTGTACACATGTCTAAATACAGAAAATAATTGATCATACCTCATAAATCTTAGTCGGTAGTCGTAATCCACAAATGTCGGATCTCACAATCATCAAAACCTGAAATGTTAATATTGGGGAGTGAGCAAACCACGGCTCAGTAAGAGAGTTATATGTCACACTTAATATTCAGCTATTTATATACTGAAAATATTTTTTTTTCATTTTCTTTAAAATCTTCCTAACTGGCTCTAGGCTTACATGTAGGAAGGATACTATAGTCGGCTAGGGATCCAGATAGAATAAGGTAAGTATTTTAGAATACCATACTGGTTCCGGAACCTAGAAGCAACTGTAGAGAATATTAATTTCGTTGTTTTCAAAACGATGTAATTTTCGTTTTTCCACAGAGTAAACCACTTATTTCTTTTCACTTCAGTATACTTTAAAACACGTGGCAGTTCAGTAATAAAAACAGTGGTTTACTAATCTTCTCTTCAGTACAGTAAAAACAGTACAGTACAGTGATTTGTAAATATCCAATCATTGGATAATTACTTCTTCGATTATCTCTATCTTAGAAATAATTCTTATGTTATTCTTTTAGAATAAACATTTATTTCTCTTTTCAAATCAGTAACTGTATCGTAATAAAGCCCCATAAGAAATGCATTTAAAATAGTCATAGTATCAATATATGCAGAAAACAAATGTCATAATAATGCATTTCATATTTTAAATCATTGTATGAATTCTTTAATACATATATAAAAAATTCATACTTGTTTCAAACATGCATCATACTTTAGAAACTTAACATCATAATTAATAAAACTTATCATACAGTTTATGGAGACTAGGCAGAATCATATAGCCAGTATGCGGGTCATGACACTTACTTCATCCTCCGAAGAGGGAACAGAACATCATCCTCCGAAGAGGGAACAGAATACCTATGGCCATGGTATGGGCTGTAGACCTTATCAGGGTCGTACAGCGAACATGCACCACGAAGGACCAACATACCCACAATGGATGAAAACATGCACAATGTGGGCGAGAACATGCACGACGTGGGCTAAACATATGCCACAAGGGATGAAAACATGCACGATGTGGCAAGCATGACAAGCAATAACATAAACTATAAGAAGACCTTAGTCTCAAATCTTACTTACTTATGTAACTTCTTAAATTATACATTTGGTACAAAATAGTAAGGACCGGGCGTACCTGGGTCTAAGTTAGCCAGGGGCTTGCCACTCCGATCACTGTTTCGAAAAACATACTTATTTACTTTCATACATAAAAAGCTTATTGAAAAATATGCATAGAAATCATAAGGTTCGTTTAGCTCATTATGAAAAGACTATGGGAATTAATTTCGGAACGAAATTCATGCTTCAAACATTTCTTTATAAATTGTGATGAAGACAGTTTGCAAATCATCACTGAAAATATAAAAGGGCAAAACTGTCCTTTTTCCACCATAAAACACATATGTATGCTTTTCCATGCATTTAATCGAAAACACGGTTTTATAATTATCGGAATTCAAATAGATTATTTTTATAATTTATGAAAATAAAATATTTATTTTCTAACTGTAAATTCCCATCACCATGTTTTCTTCTAAAAACACGTGTAGAGACCTCTAGTTTCGAAAACATAGTTGTTCATCATTTCTTAACCTTTATAGAATTTTCATAATTAATTATTTCCATAATTAAAACTATAAAGATTTTATATGAAATCTAGTGTATATTTAAGAATATTTATAAAAATATTCACTTCAGTCTCTTTTTCATTTTCTTCTCGTTTCACATGAAATATCACCTACAAGATGAAATTTTGGTGATTTCCTTTTTTACCATTCACGAAAACATGAATATTTTAAAATCAATTATCATTATATTCATGTTTTATGAAATTTACTTAATTTCTCGATTTTCGTACATAAAAATCGTTTCACGTGAAATCAAATCATTTATTATGATTTTCGGTGATTTTCGGTAAATTTTAGTAATTATTCGATAATTTTTCGGCATTATAACGGCTACCAATTTGGCTAGCCTCCTGCACGAAAAATATAGTTTATATTTCTCAATTGGTATTTCACCACAATTTGAAACCGATAAATCACCACAAATTTCAAAACTAATTATTGTCAATTGCATTTATAAATTAAATGCATAATTTAAAACATGTGGCTGAATATCCTTACAGGAGTCACATGTCTCCCTTACCTGTTTCGGGTCAGCGACTGCCTCTCGAAGGTAGCGCCCGGTTCACCTCGCCCGATTCCATCAGCTCGGTTATCGAGGGAATTTTCTGGAAATTAAATTCTAAAATTTAGAATTTTTCCATAATTATTTAAATAAATAAATTATTTAAATAATTTAACATTTTCCGGGATTTCTTACCAATTCCCATAATTCTTAGGATTTCCCGTAATTTTCGAATTCTCGGGAATTTTTCAAATTCCCGGAATTCCTATTTCTCTTTCTCTCTCTCTTTCTTCTTTTCTTTTTCTTTTTCCTTTTTATTTTCTTTTTCTTTTCTTTTTCCTCTTCCTTTCCCGGTCAGACCGGTTAGTGTTCCTCCTCGCCAGTTCCTTGCCGGCGATCGATTCTTCGGCGGTTCGGCAGCTCCTCAGCTGGCTGACATTGAAACGAACTTGCATGTGGCCTCAGCTCGGCCTGGATCTACGGCACGACGGCGGATCTACTCGGTTTTGCCTCGGTTTCTTCTCCTCCTCCGTCTGCCTTCTTTCGCCGTTCACCGCTCCTCGGGTGGCCTCCATCCTCTTCCTCTTCCTCCGGAGATGCTTCATTAGCAGTGGAGGTGGCCAATTCCGCCTGCACCGCCAGATCCTCTTTCTTTTTCTTTTCCAGCTTCTTCTGGTTCCGATTCTGTTTCCTTTCTCCTTTCTGCCGTCGGTCGATTTCTTCCTCTTCTTCCCTCGCCGGCGATGGTCTCGGCTACTTCGTTTCGCCCTCGATCGGCCGGCCGACGGTGGCCGGCTTACACGCGGGAGGCAGAATCAGGAGTTCCCGATTTTGTTTCTTCTTCTTTTTTTTCTGTTTTAATTTTATTATATACATATTATACTATATATATTATACTATATATATAATTTTATATATAGTATAGTACTATATATATATGTATTATATACAAAAATATGTATATATATTATATATTACAAATATATATATCTAATATATATTATGTATACATATATACTTTCAAATAGAATAACTTATTTATATATATTTATATAATGAAATAATACAATATATATTGTATGTACAATATATATTTTCTTCCTCATTTTCTTATTTAATTTGGATTTCCATTTATCCAAATTAAATTTCCTCTATTCCTTATTTTATTTCCAACTTAATTTCTTTTACTCAAATTTCCCAATTCCGTCACTTCCTCCATTTTCGAAATTTCCATAATATTCTGTCTTGTAAATAATTCCTTTATTTACTTTAATTTATCTTTCGCATTAAAAATTAAATTTTTGAATAAGTAATATAAAGATTCAGAAATTTGAGGTTATCACAAAATGAAAAAGTTTTTCAGCATATAGATAGCTGAGTATCAAGTGAAGCATATAATTCCCTTACTAAGCCGTGGTTTGCTCACCCCTTAATATTAACATTTTAGGTTTTTGAGGACTAAGAGTCTGACATCTAAAGGACTTCGGCTGTGCATTTGGGGACGATTCGACAGCTTGATTTATTTAATAAGGTATGATCATTTATTTTCTATATTTAGACTTATCTATAGTACAACTTCCTTATGAATTAAAATAAGAGATGTAATTCATATTATAATTTAATATGTAATTGTTTATATGTAAAAGAAGAGTAAAGTATCGCAGACAGCCTAACCAAATAAGATGTATAGAATAAGGTGAAAAACAGGGTCACGGGCTGTGACAATTCTATGTAGATGATTATTTGTTCTTCATAAGAACTTTATTTCATGATAGGAATTTAATTCACCATTTGATTCATCCTCAATCACATCATTTGTATTTCCATCAATTCCTTTTATACAAGTGAATTTCATTATCCATAAATTTTTCAGAGTTATTTTCTTAAGCTTTTCGGATTCCTTTACGTTCTCCGATATAAGTTTAGAATAGATTTCATATTAACAATTGAGTCAATGTTAGCTCGATTTCTCCAATCTATATAACTCTGAAATTTATCGGGAATAACATCCAATACTTTTCTTTAATCATTCATCTCTTATCATTTTAGACATTTCATCCTAATGTCTTGTCATTTTCACTGTAAATTCTCAAGGCAGAGACAATTAATAATCAAATCATTTTAACACATACTCCACCTTGATTCACTTATTTCCTTATATTTCACAGCACATCGATCATCTTAATTAGTATGCTGTATCCAGTATAATAATTTCATTAACACCTTTCACAGCTAACCGATTTATTATTAATGTAATTTATTTTTACAATCATTTTCATTTAATAATTCAGGTTAGCTGTTGTCTTCCTCATAGCTTATCTTCACTTACTGTTCTTATGCATATTCTCCAATTTCATATACTTCATACAGTACATTATTCTATAAAACATAATCCAAAATATTTCGGTTCTATAAATATCCATTTAATACTTCAGAAACTGTATGAATGTATAGAACCAGAATTAATCATACTGCTATGGATTTCATTATCTATATCTCCAGTAATCATATTACTTTTCATCATATGCAATGATCCTGAAATAATTATCCCATCAATACACTTTTTAACTCAGACCCTTAAGAATCAATAATTAAGTCGCTCATCCTGCGACTTCCCTATAACCATTCGGGTCATATCAGCAATATAAATGTAGATGGAAGTTTATAATCGGGACCGTTATAAACATATTATGTCCTTTATACCCTCAATAACTCCATTACTATCAATATATTCAAAAACAACTTGATTTACCACTATTCAAAACATAATCCCACATAGGGGCATTTTTGTTATTTCACATTTATTTATTTATCCTCACTATACATTTAAATCAAGGATCTTATTATCTATGTGCTGATAGTACCCCTTTCTCATACCAATATCAGCAATTTATGATCTTTTTCGATTTTGACAAAGAAGTCCATTAGGATCCATAATTGGATTAATTTGCATGTAATGCATCTTTACATCATCAATTTCTCTGTCAAATCAGTCAATTCCAACTTCTATTGGTCTATTATGACTCCATGTAAAATTTTGAAGGTAAGGGTATTTTGGTCATTTTTGGCCAAAAATTTTCTCTCTTCTTAAAATGCCTTCAATCGGTGATCTTAAGGTTTATTTAATGATGATATTTCATTCCCCTCCTTTATATAATTGCTTTTAGGTCTCAGTTCGATTCGGACAGAAAAGTACTGGTGGGGCCCTCACTGAGTCAATTTCCGTTCCTTACCGAACTGACCTTCTTTTAGACTATAAGATCACCATTTCAGATAATCTCTAGAGCTGTTTTCCCTCTTTGACATCCTTAGTTCATAATGCTCACTCCCTTTTAAAACATTTAATTCAATTTGCAATCATTTATTTTCTCTATGTATTTAGACTGTACAATACTACAGGGGATGTTAACCTTTTCAACACATTTCTTTCCAAAAGTATCGACAGACATCAGGCCAACCATACTCTGATACCATTAAATCTGTCACAGCCTGTGACCCTATTTTTTCACCTTTTTCTACACATCTTATTTGGTTGGGCTGTCTGCGATACTTTACTTTTCTTTTACATATAAACAATTTCATATTAAATTATAATATGAATTACATCTCTTATCTTAGTTCATAATGAAGTAGTACTGTAGGTAACTCTATATATAGAAAATAAATGATCATACCTTATTAAATAAATCAAGCTGTCGCATCGTCCCCAAATGCGCAGCCAAAATCCTTTAGGTGTCAGACTCTCAGTCTTCGAAAACCTAAAATGTTAAAATTAAGGGGTGAGCAAACCACGGCTCAGTAAGGGAATTATATGCCTCACTTGATATTCAGCTATCTATATGCTGAAAAACTTTTATTTTTCCTATAGGGGCTCTAGGCACACATGTAGGAAGGATACTACAGTCGGCTAGGGATCCGGATGGAGTAAGGCAGGTATTTTGAAATACCTGTCTTGTCCCGGAACCTAGAAGCAACTGTAAAGAGTAATTTTGTTTTCGTTTGGAATTTAAATCCTTTTTCTCTTTTATTCCATATTGTTTTCGTATTCTTTTCAAAATAATGTTTTTATAAAATAAAGCATTTAAATAAAATAATTAAAATTCATATATTCTTTGAAAATAATATTAGTCAAATCATCATCATTCTCATTTAAAACTCGTTTCTTGTTTTACTGTACAATCGTAATTAGTACAGTACTTTAAATTGCAAAATAAGTTATTTAAATCTTTTTCATATAAAATATACATCATTTAAATCTAATATTCAATTTAAGAAATTATAATAAGAACATTAGATTTATTTTTCTTCTCTTTCCTTTTTGAAAACATATCATATATTCATATTACATATCATATGAAAATCATCTTGTAGTACTAAAAACAGTACCGAAATGAGCATTTTAGAAAATGCTATAAATCATTTCATTTTCTTCTCATATCATATGAAACATATTCACTTTACATGTCACATATCGTAAAAACATTTTTATTTCACATATCATAAATCATAAATCATATATAGAGACAGTGGCAACCACCGAGTCCTATCATGCAATAATACTCTAAGGTATAAAATAATCATGTCAGATCTATGGCCATAGTCAAGAATTGTCCTCGGCGGATCACTGATCAGGTGTCGACTGGGACTACATATCACATATCACATGTTACATATTACATATCACGTATCACATGTCGACATGATAGAGGTGCCAACTAGTCTCAAAACCGTGTTTTTATTGTAAAATAACCTTTATGAAATTTATAAAAATATATAATTTCATAATTTAAAACCATAAAGGTTAAAAATCATTAAGTGAATATTTATAAAAATATTCATAAAAATATTCACTTTATTTCTTTTCATTTTTCATCTCGTATTACGTTTAATTTACATATCAAGAGAAATTTCGGTGATTTCATTATCACCATCCTCGAAGAGAATTTTCGATGATTTCATTATCACCATTCTCGAAAACATGAATATTTTAAAATTAATTCTCATTATATTCATGTTTTATGAAAATTAGTAATTTTCTCATTTTTCGTGATCGAATATCGATTTTCCGAAATAAAATCATTTAATATGATTTTACGTAATTTTTCTAAAATTTTCGGCATCATAACGGCTGCCGATTAACGAGCCTCCTACACAGAAAATACAGTTTATAAATCCAACCAGTACATCATCACAACTTTTCAACTGATAAATCACCACAATATTTTTCATAAAATATTTCGTAATGAAAAACAATGTAGACTGAATATCCTTACAGTGCTGCACATGCATCCCTTATCTTTTTTGTGTTGGCGACTTCCGCGTTATTGGTCGTGCCCGTACTCCACCTCTTCCGATTCTAGCCTCTCATGGAATTCAAATTCTAAAAATTAGAATTTTTTCATAATTTATTTAAATTAATTACTCGAAATTAATTTTCGAATTCCTTACCGAATGTCTGAGATTTTTCGGATTTTCGAATTCCCAGAAATTTTCCAAATTCCTGAAAATTCCTTTTCTTCTTTTCTTCCTTTTTCTTTTTCTTTCTTTTTCTTTTCCTTTCTTTTTCTTTTTTTTCTTTTCCCTTTTTCTGGTCTGAACTGGTTCGAACTGGTTCAGACCGGTTCAACTCGGTTTGCCTCCTCACCGCCAGTTCAGCCTCATCCCGCTGGCATCACTGCCGGTTCGTGCCTCCCACAGCTTGCCGGAGTTGCGAGGATGCCGGATCTGGTCTCCGTTTCGCCCCATCACTGACGACGGCACCGGATCTGGAAGCTTGGGTTTCGACCTCTTCTCCTCCTCTTTTCGCCTTCCTTCGCCGGTTTCGTCTTCGCCGGTGGTCACCCTCATCTTGGTCGGCCTTTGCCGGTGGCGGGAGTGGTGGTGGAGGTGCCTGGATCAGCCGGCACTGCCGATTTCCCTCTCTTTTTTCTTCTTGGGTTTCCTCCGTTTCCTTCGCTTCTGTTTTCCATTTCTTCATGTCGTCGGCCTCCTTTCCTCACGTCGCCGGCGCCTTCTCTTCCTCTCTTCGGTTCGTCAACCACCTTCTCCCTTCTCTCTCTCTTCCTTTCTTTGCTCCAGCCAACAAGCTCCCTCCTCATTTTTCTACAAAAACAGGATCCAATTTCCCATTTCTGTTTTAGTTTTTTTTTTTATATTATACTTATTTTATATATATATACACACACATATAATACATATAATATTATTATTATATATATAGTATAGTACTATATATATTATTGTATATATAAAATATATATTTTGTGTATTAAAATATAGATCTAGTATAGATATATATATATATGTATATTTATTTACTTTAAAAATTACATAACATTCATATACATTTTTATATAAATGTAATAATAATATAATATATATTGTATTTACGATATATATATTTTCAAACTTTAATGTAAATTAATATTTACATTTCTCATATATGTATATTTTTATATATATACACAAAATGTCATAGTCATATATTTACATACGTATCATTTAAATTTATAAAATAGTATATACGTATATATATACCAATGTATATTACTATATACCATATACTATACAGTATTTAAATACATATGTATTTGTATAAAAATACATTTATATAATATATAATTATATAAATATATTTCATATTTCTTCTTCATTTTCTTATTTAATTTAGATTTTCATTTATCCAAATTAAATTTCCTCCTTCGTTTCTTATTTGCAATTTAATTTCACATCTTATTTTTATTCCAATTTTTAATCTTCCTTCATTCTAATTTCCTAGTCACTTCCTCACTTTTCAAAATTTTCACCAATATTCCATTCTCACAATTCCATTTATTTATTTCCACTTATCTATTTTCTTAAACATTAATTTCCAATAATACTGATTTTTCCAAAAATGAAAAAATTTACGGTTATTACAGTTGGACAGTACTACATTTGTATAATTCATGTACTGGGGATGTAGAACATGTGTACATACTGTATATATATATATATATTACAATAAATATTTTCATCGACTACTAATTTAATTTAAGTATAATAGTAGTTAATATTTTTAATAAGAGAGTGATAAAGGCATCGCAGACAGCCTAACCGTCACGTGTGGTATTATAATATGGTAAATACTGTACATTTTGGGATGTGACACAGACATAGTATTTCCTACACTACTTCCATATATTTTCCTTCTCGTAGGCTACAACGCAGTGTAGCAATCCGATTGCACCATTTTTACAACTCATACCTCCGAATTTAATGCTGCAAAAATAATATAAACAGTGGTCAAAATTCAACATTCCAATTTATAAAATATATTGTACTCTCCTTATCCTTCACTTAGCCTAATTTTCTAATGTTATTATTACTGATTACTAACCAAATTCACCATCAACCGGTATCCTTTCTTCAAACCAAATTAAACATTAATCTTTCTAGCAATTATATATTATTTCCTAACCTATAAACCATTGAAAATCAACATGAAATCTCACAATTCCTCTTTGGCCGAATGCTTTCCCATATGCAATGCTTGTTATTTTCCAATTTTAGCTTCATGATTAATCTTCATCCACTTCCTACAATATGGAATTTATGAAATCATCACTAGCATGATTTGGAATAGAAACGTATATATTGGAAAATGCAAGTTAGTTGATAGCTTCTAAAATCTCCTTATGTGTTTAAATTTTACAACTTAATTTTCAATGGGATTTTTACTAGTTTTTACTTATTTTCTGGTACGTGCATGTTTCTATATTATTATCATGTGAAAATAAAATATTTTGAGCATTTGTTATTATCCTGAGAATATTTGGCAACTTTTATTTTTAGGTATAAGGAAATTGTGATTTTTATCATTTTATGAACTAACTAAGGATTTAATTGTTAAAATGACCTCCATAAACACCTAAGAAATTATTTTGTGACCTATTTTCAAATTGTTAGCCCCATACCTACTTGCAGGCACATGCCTTTATGAGTGTATGATCGTCTGACTAACTTGTGGGTTGATTGACCTTGATCCCATCATCGGCATCCCGGATGGCACCTGATCAGTACCATTGAGGACTTTATTCTGACTATGGCTATATGTCCTATTGCATGAGTCAATTGGATATGATTTTAGAATTGATGATAATTGTAAAATTTTAAATCTTGATTTTGACATGGAATTAGAGAAATGGATTTTTATATGTTTACGAAGTGCTTTGGAATTGATTTATTGAATTTGAATTATGATTTGCATTATGGAAGCTATTTATTGAATGCTCGTTAAATTTTGTGATTGATTTAATCTTATCGAACTCCCCTTTAGTTGGAATGGATGCCAAGACACGTGAGTTGCTCCAAAGCATCCTTCTGTACTCTACCTGATTATCTAATCCACTATAGTATCATTTCCTGTGTTTTGTGCCAAGGAAACTTTTATAATCATGGTTTTAAATTCTAAAAACATGTTTTTGAAATGCTTGCATATAGATGCATAGCATCAGTTCTGTTATATATATTTCTTACTAGGCCTTAGCTCATCTTATTTTTCCCTTCCTCCTAGATTACTTTCAGTAGGTCTTTGCTTTCACTTAGGAGGACTTTGACGCGGTATCCCTTAGGCGGACCTAACTTATCGTTGAGGTATACAACCTTCTTTATGTATTTAGACTATGTTTATACAGTACTACTGTCAATAAATTAGTTCATGGGATGTAAATTAAGAACACCTTCATAAATACAAATTAATAGATTTATTTATGTATTTATTTTGTATGTGTGAGAATGAAGGCACTGCAGACGACCCAACCGTAAACGTGAGATATTTGTGAATAAATACTGTTTATATATAAATTTGGTATGTGACTTGTATATCCATTCTAAAAAAAAACATTTAGTGCCAAAGGACTGTCTTGCCAATTAAAAATTATTTCCAAGATAGATGCAAAAAGTGCAATTATATAAGGTGGCATCCATCCAAATCAAATACAGGTAGCAAGGATTTACAAGAGGGAGTAGAAATTTAAACTTGGCAGAAGAAGTAGAATGGCTGTTGGCACTCCTTCTTGTCACGACCCGTGACCACATTTCTTACCTTATTGTACACAACTTAACCGGTTGGGCTGTCTGTGATACTTCACTTATACTTACTGTTAAACAATTTTACATAAGATTATTTATGTTATACACATCCCCTATCGAAATTAATCAGTTAAGCTGTACTGTTGACATATCTAAATACAGAAAATAAATAATCATACCTCAATTAACTTAGTCGGTCTGTCACATTTTTCTTCGTGTACAGCTAGGATCCATAATCCACTGAACTCACAAGCATCAAAACCTGAAATGTTTAATATTAAGGGGTGAGCAAAACCACGGCTCAGTAAGAGAATTATATGCCTCACTTGATACTCAGCTTCCTATATGCTGAAAATCTTTTTCTTTTTTTCCTATGGGCTCTAGGCTCGCATGTAGGAAGGATACTACAGTCGGCTAGGGATCCGAATGGAGTAAGGTAGGTATTTTAGAATACCATACTTGTTACGGAACCTAAAAGCAACTGTAGAGAGAAATTTTTTTTTGTTTTGAATTAATAAATCCTTTTCCTTTTCAATCTTTCATAACCTTTTTCATATTCTTTTCAAAATAATGCTTCTACGAAATAAAGCATTTAAATAAAATAATTAATATTCGTATATTCCTTGAAAAGAATATTAGTTAAATCATCATCTTATTTCTTTAAAACTCATTTCATCTTTTAATGTACTCTCTTAATTAGTACCGTCCTTTAAAAACAAAATAAGCTATTAAAATCTATTCCATTCTTAAGTTCACAAGGCATCATTCTTTTTATCAGTATGATTAAGTGTGAAAGAGACGAACATTCAAGTAGCACATGTTTGAGTGGCATATATAAACATAATCCGATATATCACACACATCATATGCCATGTGCAGAAGATCTATTTCATCCTTCAATATTTGTCGCATCCCCATTAGAACTTAGACTGATTACTAACACATCAGAACTCGTGTAGCACTTAGTTCCCAAAGGACTCTAGAGGTGGCTCACACAGTACAGAAATTTCTTATTAATATATTAGAACACGTGTAGCACTTAGTTCCCGAAGGACTCTAGAGGTGGCTCCCACGGTACAGAAATTTCTTACTAATATATCAAAACACGTGTAGCACTTAGTTCCCGAAGGACTCTAGAGGTGGCTCCCACGGTACAATCATCAAGTCTTTGCTCGGTTTAGCCTTTACTACCACACCAGAACACGTGTAGCACTTAGTTCCCAGAGAACTCTAGAGGTGGCTCACACGGTACAATCATCGAGTCTTTGCTCGGTTTGGCCTTTACTAACACATCAGAACACGTGTAGCACTTAGTTCCCGAAGGATTCTAGAGGTGGCTCACACGGTACAATCATCGAGTCTTTGCTCGGTTTGGCCTTTACTAACACATCAGAACACGTGTAGCACTTAGTTCCCGAAGGATTCTAGAGGTGGCTCCCATGATACAGAAATTTCTTATTAACACAACGAAACTCGTGTAGCACTTAGTTCCCGAAGGATTCTAGAGGTGGCTCCCACGGTACAGAAATTTCTTATTAACACATCGAAACTCGTGTAGCACTTAGTTCCCGAAGGATTCTAGAGGTGGCTCCCACGGTACAGAAATTTCTTATTAACATATCGAAACTCGTGTAGCACTTAGTTCCCGAAGGATTTTAGAGGTGGCTCCCACGGTACAGAAATTTCTTATTAACACATCGAAACTCGTGTAGCACTTAGTTCTCGAAGGATTCTAGAGGTGGCTCCCACAGTTCGGAATTCGAGTCTTTGCTCGGTTAGGCCTTTAGCACATCGAAGCTAGTGTAGCACTTAGTTCCCGAAGGATTCTAGAGGTGGCTCCCAAGGTTCGGAATTCAATTAATTCCTATGCATAATGCATTCCTCAAAATGCAAGCACTAAAAAGTATACAATTTATACCTTCAATAACCACAACCAAACTATAACATATAACATGCAAGTCATAAGCAAGATTTCCTTTCTAACAACTATTATTCAAAATGCAAGCACCAAAAAGTATACAATTTATACATTCAATAACCACAACCAAACTATAACACATAACATGCAAGTCAATAGCAAGATTTCCTATCATGTAAAACACTATCCTTTTTGACATATCACCTATCATTTATGGAGTCTAAGATAGACATCAATCTTATCGTACTATAAACCTCGAAGGGTACAGAAATAAACCGGTCAAATCTATGACCATAATCTATATTGTCCTCTGTGGGTCGCGGATCAGGTGTCGACCGGGACTAAACATATCACATATCATGTATCAACATGATAGGAATGCCAACCAATCTCAAAACCGTAGCTTAGTTTTCATCATAAAATAAACTTTTATGGAATTTATATAAATATAAAATTCCATAATTTAAAACCATAAGGATTAAAATTCTTTTAGATAAAATTTATAATTATTCATAAAAATATTCACTGTATTTTACTTCATCTTTCACCTCGCAATACATGTAATTTATTTATTTCGAGAATTTTCGGTGGTTTCATTATCACCATTCCCGAATACATGAATATTTTAAAATTCTATCTCATTATATTCATGTTTTATGAGATTTAGTAATTTCCTCATGTTTCGTGATTTAATATCGACTTTCGGAAATAAAATCATTTAATTTGATTTTATAAAGTTTTTCTAAAATTTTCGGCAGCATAACGGCTGCCGATTTACTAACCTCCTGCATGAAAATACAGTAATAAATTTGCAGCCAGTACTTCATCTCAAAATTTTCAGCAATTCATGCATCATAATAATTTTCATAAAATATTTGCATAAAATATTTCAATTTAAAATATGCAAACTGAGTATCCTTACAGTGCTGCACATGCATCCCTTACCTTTTTTGGGTAGGCGACTTCCTCTTATCGATCGCTCCCGCACTCCTTTTCTCCCGATTCCTTATCCCGATCGCTGAACATAATTTCTGGAAATAAAAATTCTAATTTTTAGAATTTTTTTTCATAATTTATTTAAATTTTTTCTGAAATTAAATTTCCGGGAATTTCTTACCGAATTTCCGTAAATTACGGGTTGTCGAATTTCCGGGAATTTTTCAAATTCCCGAAATTCTCCTTTTTTCCTCTTTTCTTTTTCTTTCCTTTTTTTTCTCTTTCTTTTCTTTTTCTTTTTCTTTTTCCTTTTTCTTTTCTTTCTTTTTTTTTCTCCTCTCTCTGGCCGGACCGGTTCAGACCGGTTTGTGACTCATCCCGCCGGTTCGGCTGCCGGCGATCCTCCTTTCCGTCGGTTCATGCCTCCCACAGTTGGCCGACATTGCGAGGATGCCGGATCTGGCCTCCGTTTCACCCCATCACCGGCGACGGCGCCGGATCTGGGTCCGTGGGTTTCGGCCTCTTTCTCCTCCGTTTCCTCCTTCCTCCGCCTTTTCCTTCACCGCCGGTGGCCTCCTTCTCCTTCGTTGGTCCTTGCCGATGGCGTTGGTGGCGGTAACGGTGCCCGGATCGGCCGGCACCGCTGATCTTCCTTCTCCTTTTTCCTTTCGGTTTTTCCCCCTTCGCTTCGCGTCGTTTTCTTCTCTTTCCGCCTCGGGCCGCCGTCGTTCGCTTCTCCTCTCGCCGGCGACGCCACTCGTTCCTCCTCTCTTTCATCACTCGGCCGGCGATGGCAGCTGTTGCTACCGCCGGTCTTTGCTGGAAGGCCCGATCCTTCCTTTCCTGTTTTTTTTTTTGTTTATTTTCTATTTTTAGTATGTAGTATACTATATATTATACAC
Source organism: Heritiera littoralis (assembly GCA_031772115.1). Lineage (NCBI taxonomy): Eukaryota > Viridiplantae > Streptophyta > Magnoliopsida > Malvales > Malvaceae > Heritiera > Heritiera littoralis. The sequence goes on along the minus strand of JAPDPK010000059.1, from coordinate 4,201,300 downwards.
AATATAATATATTGTATGCATATAATATATACTATATATTATACATATATTATTTCATACATAATATAATATAATATATATTATATATAAATTATATATATTTTATATTATAAACATATCTCTAGTATATATATGTATTTTTATATATTTTAAAATAAATAACCTTTACATATACAATTTATATAGATATTATAATACAATATTTATACATATAAATTTTAATATAAAATCACATTTACCTTTCTTCTATATGTATTTATATGATTATATATACACATAAAATATTATGTTCATATACATATGTATCATATAATTTTATGAAATAGTATATATTTCTATATATATACCAACGTATATTAAAATATACTATATAGTATTTTAAATACATATGTATTTGTATAAAATACATTTATATAATTTGTAATCATATAAATATACTTTATTTTCATTTCTCATTTTCTTTATTTAATTTGAATTTTAATTTATCCAATATAATTCTTTTTTTCCTCTCTCTATTATTTTTATTTTCACTTCCAATTTAATTTCTTTTATACGAATCTCCCAATTCTTTCACTTCTTCGATTCTCGAGATTTTCACCAATATCCCGTTCTCGCAAATTTTTATTTATTCCCTCTTATTTAATTTCTCCAATATTTATTTTCAATATTTCTAATTTCTAATAAATGAAAAATTTACGGTTATCACACTCCTCTTCCCTTAAAGTGCTGCTTACTTCTTTGTCTTTTATGCTTGGCCATCTTCTTTAACATAGGTGAAAACCTTGCCTATCATGATTAGTAATTCATCAAGTTTTATCATTGAATAATATTCATCATACATTATTTTTTTTCCTGGGTTGCAGAGAAAACAAGTGCTGCAGCACCGAACAATTGGGGAGCAGTGATTGGGCCATGTTCACTATTCAAAGACTGCAACTGTGATAACCGTAAATTTTCCATTTATTGGAAATTAGAAATATTGAAAATAAATATTGGAGAACTTAAATAAGGGGAAATAAATAAAATTTTGTGAGAACGGGATATTGGTGAAAATCCCGAGAATTAAGGAAGTGAAAGAATCGAAAAATTGTTGTAAAGGAAATTAAAGTGGAAGTGAAAATAAAAATAATAGAGAGAGGAAAAGAATTAAATTGGATAAATTAAAATCCAAATTTAATAAGGAAAACGAGAAATGAAAATAAAATATGTTTATATAATTTCAAATTTTATATAAGTGTATTTTATACAAATACGTATGTATTTAAAATACTATATGGTATATTTTAATATACGTTGGTGTATATATATATAAACTATTTCATGAATTTAATTAATACATATATATATATAAACATAATATTTTATGTATATATAAATATATATATATACATACATATATAGAAAATGTAAATGTTATTTTATATTAAAGTTTATAGGTATATATATATATATTCTATTATAACATTTATATAATTCTATATATAAATGTTATTTATTCTAAAGTATATAAATATATATATATACTAGACTTGTATTTTGTAATGTACAAGATATATTTTATATATAATAAATATTGTATAACATTATGTATGAAATAATGTATGTATAACATATAATATATATTATATGTATAAAATATATTGTATAATATATAGTATATAGTAAATACTAAAAATAGAAAGAGAACAAAAATAGAAAGAAAGGTAAAACAAAAATGGAAAGAAGAAACAGAATCGGAAGACCCGATTTCTGCCTTCCCCAGGCGAGATCGCCCCCGTCAGCGGCCGCCGGAGAAGGAAAAGGAGAGAGGAGAAGAGAAAGTCGTCGCCGGCAAAGGAAGAGGAAGCTGATGGCAACGCCGGCGAAGCGAAACGGAGAAGGGATCGACGCGAAACGGCGGAAAACCGAGGAAGAAAACGGAACTAGATCTGGCGGTTGCCGGCGGAATTGGCCGCCGCCATTACAACCGAAGCATCGGTGGAAGGAGAGGAATGGGATGGAGGCCACCGGTGAGGCCAACGACGGCGGAGGAAGGCCGACGGAGGAGGAGAAGTGACCGAAGGTAAACCGAGTGGATCCGCCGCCGTGCCGCCGATCCAGGCCAAGCTGAGACCACCGGCAGCTTCGCCTCGACGCCGGCCAGCTGAGGGACCAACGAGCCGCCGGAGAACCGGCCGCCGGCGAGGAACCGGCGAGGAAAGGCTCTGAACCGGTCTGACCGGGAAAGGAAGAAGAAAAAAGAAAAGAAAAAGAAAAGAAAAAGGAAAAAGAAAAAGAAAAAGAAAAGAAAGAAAGAAAAGAAAAAGAGGAAAAAGGAAGAAAAAGTAAGAAAAAGAGGAAGAAGGAGAATTTCGGGAATTCGGAAAATTCCCGGAAATTCGACAACCCGGGATTTTACAAATTCGGTAAGAAATTTCCCGAGAATTTAATTTCAGAAAAAATTAAATAAATTATGAAAAATTCTAAAAATTCTAAAAATTAGAATTTTAATTCCAGAAATTATTTTCAGCAATCGAGATAAGGAATCGGGAGAAATGGAGCGCGGGCGCGATCGATAAGCGGAAGTCGCCGACCCGGAAAAAGGTAAGGGATGCATGTGCAGCACTGTAAGGATACTCAGTCTGCATAATTTAATTTGAAATATTTTATGCAATTATTTTATGAAAATTATTATGATGCATGAATTGCTGAAAATAATTTGGGAAGAAGTACTGGCTGAAAGATTTTAAACTGTATTTTCCGTGCAGGAGGTTAGTGAATCGGCAGCCGTTATGCTGCCGAAAATTTTAGAAAAACTTTATAAAATCATATTTAATGATTTATTTCCGAATTTCGATAGTAAATCACGAGACATGAGGAAATTTCTAAATTTCATAAAATATGAATACAATGAGATGGAACTTTAGAATATTCATGTATTCGAGAATGGTGATAATGAAATCACCGAAAATTCTCGAAATAGATAAATTACACGAATTACGAGACGAAAGATGAAGTGAAATATAGTAAATATTTTATGGATATTTTTATCAATATTCACTAAAGGATTATAACCCTTATGGTTTTAAATCATGGAATTATATAATTGTATAAATTCCATAAGGTGTATTTTCCGATGAAAAAATACGGTTTTGAGACTGGTTGGTATTCTTATCATGCTGATACATGATATGTGACATGTTTAGTCCCGGTCGACACCTGATCTGTGATCCACCGAGGACAATACAGATTATGGTCATAGATTTGACCGGTTTAGTCCTTTACCCTCCAGGGTTTATAGTACGACAAGATTAACGTCTATATTAAAATCCATAAATGATAGCTGACATGTTAAAAAGGGAAATATTTTACATGACATGGAATATGTCAAACGGAAAAGGCCATACCGAGCAGAGACTCGATGATTGAACCGTGAGAGCCACCTCTAGAGTCCTTCGGGAACTAAGTGCTACACGTGTTCCGATATTTCAGTACAGGCCATACCGAGCAGAGACTCGATGATTGAACCGTGGGAGCCACCTCTAGAGTCCTTCGGGAACTAAGTGCTACACGTGTTCCGATATTTCAGTACAGGCCATACCGAGCAGAGACTCGATGATTGAACCGTGGGAGCCACCTCTAGAGTCCTTCGGGAACTAAGTGCTACACGTGTTCCGATATTTCAGTACAGGCCATACCGAGCAGAGACTCGATGATTGAACCGTGGGAGCCACCTCTAGAGTCCTTCGGGAACTAAGTGCTACACGTGTTCCGATATTTCAGTACAGGCCATACGAGCAGAGACTCGATGATTGAACCGTGGGAGCCACCTCTAGAGTCCTTCGGGAACTAAGTGCTACACGTGTTCCGATGTTTCAGTACAGGCCATACCGAGCAGAGACTCGATGATTGAACAGTGGGAGCCACCTCTAGAGTCCTTCGGGAACTAAGTGCTACACGTGTTCTGATGTTTCAGTACAGGCCATACCGAGCAGAGACTCGATGATTGAACAGTGGGAGCCACCTCTAGAGTCCTTCGGGAACTAAGTGCTACACGTGTTCCGATGTTAGTATGAGAAATCGTAGGATATTGTGACGATAAGTAAGTGAGTGTGATTCGTGAATTCGACAAATGTCAAAGAATGAAATAGATTTTAATAGCTTTTTCTGCTTTTTAACGGACAGAACTAATTAAGAGAGTACATTAAACATGAAATAAGTTTTAAAGAAATAAGATGATGATTTAACTAATATTCTTTTCAAGGAATATACGGATATTAATTATTCTATTTAAAGGCTTTATTTCGTAGAAGCATTATTTTGAAAAGAATATGAAAAAGATTAGGAAAGATTAAAAAGGAAAAGGATTTATTAATTCAAAACAAAAAGAAAAATTTTTCTCTACAGTTGCTTCTAGGTTCCGTAACAAGTATGGTATTCTAAAATACCTACCTTACTCCATTCGGATCCCTAGCCGACTGTAGTATCTTTCCTACATGCGAGCCTAGAGCCCATAGGAAAAATGAAAAAGATTTTTAGCATATAGGAAGCTGAGTATCAAGTGAGGCATATAATTCTCTTACTGAGCCGTGGTTTTGCTCACCCCTTAATTTTCAACATCTCAGGTTTTGACGGATGTGAGATCAGTGCATTGTGGATCCTGGCTGTACACGAAGGACAGTGTGTCAGACCGACTGATTATTTGAGGTATGATCATTTAATTCTCTGTATTTAGACATGTCAACAGTACTACTTGTCTGATTTATTACGATAGGGGATGTGTATAACATAAACAATACATTGTAAAATTGTTTAACAGCTAGTACAAGTGAAGTATCACAGACAGCCCAACCGGTTAAGATGTGTATAAGTAGGGTAAAAATGTGGTCACGGGTCGTGACAGATTTAGTGGTATCAGAGCATTGGTTGGCCTGATGTCTGTGGATACTTTGGAAAGAAAAGAGTTAAACATCCCCTGTAGTACTGTGTCGTCTGAATACATAGAGAAAATAAATGATTGTAAATGGGGTAAAATGATTTAAAGGGAGTGAGAAAGTATAAACTGAGAATGTTAAAGAAGAAAATAGGCTCAGAAATTACCGAAAAATTTGTGATCCTTCAAATCTATATGAAGGCCTGTTCGGTAAGGAACAGAAATGGACTCGGTGAGGGCCCCACCAGTACTTTTCTGTCCGAACCGAACTGAGACCTGAAAGTGATGGTATAAAATAGGGGAATAAAATATCATCATTAAATAGACTTTAAGATCACCGATTGAGGGTAATTTGAAGAGAGAGAAATTTTTAGCCAAAAATGACCAAAATACCCCTACCCCCAAAATTTTACTGGGAGTCAAAATAGATCACCAGAAGTTGGAATTGATCGATTTGACAGAGAAATTAATGATATAAAGCTGAATTACAAGTAAATTAATCCCATTGTGGATTTTAGTGAACTTCTCTGTCGAAAATCGAATGAGATCTAACTTGCTGTTATAAGTATCAGAAAGGATACTATCAACACATAGATGATCAGTTCATTGATTTGAATGTATATTGAGAAGATAGAAATAAATGTCGAAATGACGAAAATGCCCCTATATTGGGCGATGTCGGAATAGTGATAAAACCGAGCTGAATTGGAATCCATTGATAGTAATGGAATTATTAATGGCATAGAAGATGTCATATGAATCTAACGATCCCTATTACTGATTCCACTAACACTTAGATTATGGACGCGAAAGAAAAACCCCGAGTGGACTGTGGGCCATAGGGGATAACAGTATGGTGAGTGAGGCGGCCAGGGCTCCCCCCACGAGTGGACTTTGGGCCATAGTGGTAAATCCTGGGCTTCACAATAAAACAATCCGTGAGGGACTAAGTGCCACGTCTGTGTGACGGGGGCCACCTCTAGAGCTCAGAGCGGACAGCACGGATGAGTGGTGCGGCTCGGGCCCCTCCGGCTTGAGACCGGCAAATCCGAGGCATCACAATAAAACGTGTACAGGCAGACGGCGAACGAGCCGGGGCCTTATATGATGCGATCCAAAGAGTGTAGTGGAATGTCATCAAATGTTTGGCCCGGTTATTGACTGAAAGGGTCGAAAATTAAGAGTGTATTGAACGGGATCGTTAAATACTATGAAAAGTGAAATGATTACAAGAATTGACTGAGGAGGTGAAAAGTACAGATAATGAAATACATACTGGTATGATTACTTATGGTTCTGTATGTTTTCATTTCTTTGAGGTATCAAACAGAGAATCGTACATAGAACCGACGTATCTTGGAATATGTGCTACAGAATAAGGTACTGTTTGGAGTACTGTGAATTAGAGGATAATTATAAGAACAGTCAAGTGATAAAAAGAAGATGACCGCTAACCTAAGTTCTTCAGGACCCTTGAGACAGAACTGTGATGGGCGACCCAATGATGGGCGACCCGTAGTGGATCATGTGTCGTGAGATATAGGCGAACTATCTCATCGCCGACTCACTAGTAAGGATAAACCTGAGGCGAAAGGATCGCCTAGGGGATGCTTGTCGATGGTCGATATGAACGGGCGAGGCCCTTATAAGTATCCCAACGGTAACACGAGTGTAAGGAACTAGGTACGTAAGGGGTGCCAAGGTTCAAACCTCGTGGAGAATATACTCAAGGGAACTAAGCCTGAATTCAGTAAATGGAAATGGTTTTAAAGTGAATAACGGAATTGAAACGGGTAGCTGTGAAGTGTGTTGAGAATCATTGTAATTGATACAGCTTACCAGAATGAGATTCGTAACGCTGTAAAGTATGACTATGTAATGAAATCAAGGTAGAGTAGGTATCAAAATGATTTGAATATGGAATGTCTCTGCCTTGAAACTACACTGTGAAATGATGGGAAACAATGATGAAGGTCCAAAATGATAAAAGAAGTGTGGTTAAAGAGACTGTCGGTTGAGAGTTCCAATAAATTCCCAAAGTAACATAGATTGAGAAATTAGGTGAATGTTGACTCGATTACGGATATGAAATTTATTCTTAAGCTTGTATCGAAGAATATAGAAGAAATCCGACAAGCTTAAGAAAATAATTTTTGGAAAATATTACGGATGATGAAATTCACAAGTATCGATGTAAAGAAAGGAAATACAAATGATATGATTTGAGGATGAATTAAATGATGTACTAAAATTTTTGGTTATACACTAAAATTCTTATGAAGAACAAATAAATATTATATGGAAGTGATGCCTTAAATATGATTTAATCGGAGATGTATAAGGAGCGTATAGGAGCAATCTTTGTAAAAGGCATAATCAGATAAAAAGTTAAAGAACGATGGTCACAAGATGATAAGAAAAGTACGATTAAAGAAAGTATCAGATTTGATTTCCGATAAAACTTCCAAAGTTATATAAATTAGAGGAATCGATATAACATTGACTCGATTTTGAATATGAAGTTAAATTCTAAGCTTATATCGGAGGATGTAGAAAGAATCCGAAAAGTTGAAAATAATTTTGAAAATTGTGTGGATAATGAAATTCACGTGTAAAGGTCTGAATGACGAAAATACAGATAATGAAAAATTGAGAATAAAGGAGTTATCTGTATAGGGTAAATGAGAGAAATGCAAATGATGTTGAGTTGTTGACAAATCAAAAAGGATATATTAAATTTCTATCATTGATGAAGTTCTGGTGAAGAACAAGTATTAATCTACGTGAAAATAGACGCTTTATTGATCTGATTAGAGATACGTGAGGAGTAAATAAGACTAGCTGCTATATAAAGCGTCCTTAGATAAAAGATTGAAGGTTGGTGTCCACAAGATGATGATTTGAACTCGAAGTGAATTTTACGAGTTCCGATTGAAGTTATAAGGGTAATGAGTTGTCTTGTAAGTAGATAAGCCTAAAGAATGAGGCATCCTTACAAGAGAAAATTGCTAAAGTACTGATAGAGTCTAAAGTATAAATGGAACATGAGCAGCATTGTGATATAATCCTTAAACTCTTAAAGGCTGTGGAATTGTGCTAAGATTAACAACTAAGAAATTTGGCTAGACAGTATCTCCTCTTGAGATATATGATCTTGAGACGACAGGATGACAGTGAACCTGTCTATGACATAAAGATAATGATTGAGATACGAAAGTAATGAGTCTAGCTAAATACTACTGCCAGCCTATAAAAGAGTGATGAGACTGGCTGCTTTATAGACGAGATCTAATTAAAGAAATTAAAGTCGGCAGATGGCTAGTGTAAAGAAAAAGATGGTACGCAAGATTTTAAAAGATCTTAGCAGTATAGTACCATGCCAATTAAAAAATATATATATGTATATATATATATATGAAGAGATAAATATAGTAGAAATATGAAAACGAAAATGAAAGTGGAATAAGGAAATAAATTGCTTGATGAGAAGGGAACATCAATATAAAACAGTTCCCGCAGTTAAGACTGAAAACGAAGGGTGTTGGTTATCACATAACTGTGGCAAGATGTAAAATCAAAGCCAGAACTGATAAGTGAAAGTAATGATACTCCAAGGAGTAAGATAATTGATATGTTTACTGCCAGTAAAATGATTGTACACATAACCACCTCGAAATGATAGAGATGGTGAAATTGTATAGATAATGTGGTGCTTAAATGGATAATTCGAGGACTCAATCACAGAATCTAAATTATGAAAAGAGTATATTCTCAGGTATATTCAAAAATTTAAATGATATTGAATATACCATAAGAGTAAGCGATGTAATGACCATACTACATGAAAAGAGACATGGAGAGAAAATGATTGTCTCATGACTTATTTCTGTAAGAGATGATTAACAGTAAAATTTGCAATGATATGTAGCCTGGATGGAATAAGTGTGAAAATGAATATTGTGGACAATAAAGAGTCCAAAAGAGAAATAATGATATGGAAGTGATTAAAGACTGATGATCTAAATAGAATCACTTTCCATTATCAGACATCTAGATTCTCTAGTGCCTTAGTCGAAGTATAAGTGTTAAACGGTGTGAATGTGTATGTACAGTTCCAGTGAGCCTTACATGTGATGGGAGTCTCTGTGTTGCCATATGCTAATGAGAGATAGCAAAAGGCTTTGAGATCCCAAGTGTATTGATAGCACCGCTCCATACTGATATATATTTATATATATGAGCGTGAGATGTAACCGCTCCATGATATTGAGAGAGAGCGTGTGCACGAGATGTGAAAGCTACTGGGACACTTACATATAATTGATTGACACGAGTACATGATAGTACCAAATTATGTCGACTCGGCACTAAGTGAGAAGCATGGATGATGAACAGCATAGATCAGCTGTAATATTAAAATATTATTTATGGCTCTTATATGAAAAGAGTAAAAGGGAATAACTCCCGATTTTAGAAATGAACTTACGGGAGTATAGACATATATGATGAAAGACAGCATGTAGTGGTCTAAAGCACTCTTGATGTTGAAAGTGTACTGGCAGTATTACTTGGAGGATGAACTAGAGGTCAGAAGTCGTAAGTGTACGACATGCACCCCCTTTGGATTTAAGTTAAATTCGGAGGACCGAATTTCTTAAGGTGGGGAGGATGTGATAACCGTAAATTTTCCATTTATTGGAAATTAGAAATATTGAAAATAAATATTGGAGAACTTAAATAAGGGGAAATAAATAAAATTTTGCGAGAACGGGATATAGGTGAAAATCCCGAGAATTAAGGAAGTGAAAGAATCGAAAAATTGTTGTAAAGGAAATTAAAGTGGAAGTGAAAATAAAAATAATAGAGAGAGGAAAAGAATTAAATTGGATAAATTAAAATCCAAATTTAATAAGGAAAACGAGAAATGAAAATAAAATATGTTTATATAATTTCAAATTTTATATAAGTGTATTTTATACAAATACGTATGTATTTAAAATACTATATGGTATATTTTAATATACGTTGGTGTATATATATATAAACTATTTCATGAATTTAATTAATACATATATATATATATATATAAACATAATATTTTATGTATATATAAATATATATATATACATACATATATAGAAAATGTAAATGTTATTTTATATTAAAGTTTATAGGTATATATATATATTCTATTATAACATTTATATAATTCTATATATAAATGTTATTTATTCTAAAGTATATAAATATATATATATATACTAGACTTGTATTTTGTAATGTACAAGATATATTTTATATATAATAAATATTGTATAACATTATGTATGAAATAATGTATGTATAACATATAATATATATTATATGTATAAAATATATTGTATAATATATAGTATATAGTAAATACTAAAAATAGAAAGAGAACAAAAATAGAAAGAAAGGTAAAACAAAAATGGAAAGAAGAAACAGAATCGGAAGACCCGATTTCTGCCTTCCCCAGGCGAGATCGCCCCCGTCAGCGGCCGCCGGAGAAGGAAAGGGAGAGAGGAGAAGAGAAAGTCGTCGCCGGCAAAGGAAGAGGAAGCTGATGGCAACGCCGGCGAAGCGAAACGGAGAAGGGATCGACGCGAAACGGCGGAAAACCGAGGAAGAAAACGGAACTAGATCTGGCGGTTGCCGGCGGAATTGGCCGCCGCCATTACAGCCGAAGCATCGGTGGAAGGAGAGGAATGGGATGGAGGCCACCGTGAGGCCAACGACGGCGGAGGAAGGCCGACGGAGGAGGAGAAGTGACCGAAGGTAAACCGAGTGGATCCGCCGCCGTGCCGCCGATCCAGGCCAAGCTGAGACCACCGGCAGCTTCGCCTCGACGCCGGCCAGCTGAGGGACCAACGAGCCGCCGGAGAACCGGCCGCCGGCGAGGAACCGGCGAGGAAAGGCTCTGAACCGGTCTGACCGGGAAAGGAAGAAGAAAAAAGAAAAGAAAAAGAAAAGAAAAAGGAAAAAGAAAAAGAAAAAGAAAAAGAAAAGAAAGAAAGAAAAGAAAAAGAGGAAAAAGGAAGAAAAAGTAAGAAAAAGAGGAAGAAGGAGAATTTCGGGAATTCGGAAAATTCCCGGAAATTCGACAACCCGGGATTTTACAAATTCGGTAAGAAATTTCCCGAGAATTTAATTTCAGAAAAAATTAAATAAATTATGAAAAATTCTAAAAATTCTAAAAATTAGAATTTTAATTCCAGAAATTATTTTCAGCAATCGAGATAAGGAATCGGGAGAATGGAGCGCGGGCGCGATCGATAAGCGGAAGTCGCCGACCCGGAAAAAGGTAAGGGATGCATGTGCAGCACTGTAAGGATACTCAGTCTGCATAATTTAATTTGAAATATTTTATGCAATTATTTTATGAAAATTATTATGATGCATGAATTGCTGAAAATAATTTGGGAAGAAGTACTGGCTGAAAGATTTTAAACTGTATTTTCCGTGCAGGAGGTTAGTGAATCGGCAGCCGTTATGCTGCCGAAAATTTTAGAAAAACTTTATAAAATCATATTTAATGATTTATTTCCGAATTTCGATAGTAAATCACGAGACATGAGGAAATTTCTAAATTTCATAAAATATGAATACAATGAGATGGAACTTTAGAATATTCATGTATTCGAGAATGGTGATAATGAAATCACCGAAAATTCTCGAAATAGATAAATTACACGAATTACGAGACGAAAGATGAAGTGAAATATAGTAAATATTTTATGGATATTTTTATCAATATTCACTAAAGGATTATAACCCTTATGGTTTTAAATCATGGAATTATATAATTGTATAAATTCCATAAGGTGTATTTTCCGATGAAAAAATACGGTTTTGAGACTGGTTGGTATTCTTATCATGCTGATACATGATATGTGACATGTTTAGTCCCGGTCGACACCTGATCTGTGATCCACCGAGGACAATACAGATTATGGTCATAGATTTGACCGGTTTAGTCCTTTACCCTCCAGGGTTTATAGTACGACAAGATTAACGTCTATATTAAAATCCATAAATGATAGCTGACATGTTAAAAAGGGAAATATTTTACATGACATGGAATATGTCAAACGGAAAAGGCCATACCGAGCAGAGACTCGATGATTGAACCGTGGGAGCCACCTCTAGAGTCCTTCGGGAACTAAGTGCTACACGTGTTCCGATATTTCAGTACAGGCCATACTGAGCAGAGACTCGATGATTGAACCGTGGGAGCCACCTCTAGAGTCCTTCGGGAACTAAGTGCTACACGTGTTCCGATATTTCAGTACAGGCCATACCGAGCAGAGACTCGATGATTGAACCGTGGGAGCCACCTCTAGAGTCCTTCGGGAACTAAGTGCTACACGTGTTCCGATATTTCAGTACAGGCCATACCGAGCAGAGACTCGATGATTGAACCGTGGGAGCCACCTCTAGAGTCCTTCGGGAACTAAGTGCTACACGTGTTCCGATATTTCAGTACAGGCCATACCGAGCAGAGACTCGATGATTGAACCGTGGGAGCCACCTCTAGAGTCCTTCGGGAACTAAGTGCTACACGTGTTCCGATGTTTCAGTACAGGCCATACCGAGCAGAGACTCGATGATTGAACAGTGGGAGCCACCTCTAGAGTCCTTCGGGAACTAAGTGCTACACGTGTTCTGATGTTTCAGTACAGGCCATACCGAGCAGAGACTCGATGATTGAACAGTGGGAGCCACCTCTAGAGTCCTTCGGGAACTAAGTGCTACACGTGTTCCGATGTTAGTATGAGAAATCGTAGGATATTGTGACGATAAGTAAGTGAGTGTGATTCGTGAATTCGACAAATGTCAAAGAATGAAATAGATTTTAATAGCTTTTTCTGCTTTTTAACGGACAGAACTAATTAAGAGAGTACATTAAACATGAAATAAGTTTTAAAGAAATAAGATGATGATTTAACTAATATTCTTTTCAAGGAATATACGGATATTAATTATTCTATTTAAAGGCTTTATTTCGTAGACGCATTATTTTGAAAAGAATATGAAAAAGATTAGGAAAGATTAAAAAGGAAAAGGATTTATTAATTCAAAACAAAAAGAAAAATTTTTCTCTACAGTTGCTTCTAGGTTCCGTAACAAGTATGGTATTCTAAAATACCTACCTTACTCCATTCGGATCCCTAGCCGACTGTAGTATCTTTCATACATGCGAGCCTAAAGCCCATAGGAAAAATGAAAAAGATTTTTAGCATATAGGAAGCTGAGTATCAAGTGAGGCATATAATTCTCTTACTGAGCCGTGGTTTTGCTCACCCCTTAATTTTCAACATCTCAGGTTTTGACGGATGTGAGATCAGTGCATTGTGGATCCTGGCTGTACACGAAGGACAGTGTGTCAGACCGACTGATTATTTGAGGTATGATCATTTAATTCTCTGTATTTAGACATGTCAACAGTACTACTTGTCTGATTTATTACGATAGGGGATGTGTATAACATAAACAATACATTGTAAAATTGTTTAACAGCTAGTACAAGTGAAGTATCACAGACAGCCCAACCGGTTAAGATGTGTATAAGTAGGGTAAAAATGTGGTCACGGGTCGTGACAGCAACAACTACTGCCTCACCCACAGATTTCCTTTAGGGGGTGATGCGAAACTTTGATTCCAGGCACTCCAGCTGTCTGTTTATGCAAAACCATATAGCTACAACTGGTTTCAAACTTAGGTTCTCATCATGGCTTTCAGATTATCCCTCTTTTTTCTAAATAAGAATTTTGCATCCTGAATTGAGAATATGAATAAAAAAAAGTTTACCCAAAAAGCATTTTCGTTTAGAATTTGAAATTCTTGTGCCAATGCATATATAATGTTATATTATTCTCAATAAAAGTTTTTTTTATTAGCAATTTTAATGAATTATTTGGTAGTATAGTTTGATTAATCATGATTAGGAAGTGAGCCAAAGTAATATGATACTAGAGTTCGAATTCTATTTGATTCAAAAATTCAAATCATAAAGTTCATTTTGAACTAGATCAAGTTAAATTTTTAAAATTTGTGCTCTAATTGATAAAATATTTGAATTATAGAAACTCTATTTGATAAAGTCGATTTTTTTTGTTTTAATTATATATAGAAAAATAAAAATAATGAATTAATAATTAAATATTAAAAAAATCAATATTATCCCATCAAAATTTTAACCCAACAAAAATATTAAAAAATGTATACTAAAAAGGCTTAAACTCGATTAAAAAAATAGATAAATTAAATTTTTACAATTATCAAATCAAACTAAATAATTCACTAATAGCATGGTAGGTTAAGCCCCTACACCCAATTTAGGATTGCAGTCAAAATCTAATCTTAATGCATTTTTATTTTTTTAATATAATATATTTAAAATAATTTTTATTCATTTAAATATATCTCTTTTTAAAATTTAAAATATAAAAAACCTTATCTATCCATTTTAAAAATTTTTAACCATCTCTCCACTTCTTCAAATTTTACATGTTTTTAACCACCTCTTTACTCTCCCCTATAAGGATTTTTTCATATATTTACTTTATCTAATTTTTAAATCCAATATATTCAAAATAACTTTTATTCAATTAAATTGTAACACTCAGTTTGCTTACAAATACCGATTAACTTTTTCAATTTCTTATAATGATTAGGCCGTTTGTTGATGTCACTTACCTTCTTACTCATCGAATGCACATTGAAGTTTTGGTCTCAATTCTTTCAATCCACAAATATGTAACAATAATATTATTAATAACACCTAATATTCAAACACAATTTCCATTCATATATCAGTAAATATACAAGTCCCAGGTTTCATTCTTTACTATTGTGCTATTTCTATCAATTTACATCCCTTTTGTTGGCTACGATACATTATATACTGTACAATAATATGTCTAAAATATATAGTAAATTAAAGTATACCTTTAATGGACTGGTAGGATATCTTGAAGGAGTACCATACAACCAAAAGGCCAGGCTCCTCTTTATCGAGTGGATGTAACTGCAAATAGTTTGTGAAGAAAAAAGGTGGGGTGAGTTTACACTTAGTAAGGATAAGCATATAAAACAGTGGTACTATGCCACAATATGCGTTTAAAATCATAAATTTAAAAATCATTAAAATAAAATAAATGGAACTTATATCATATAAACATATATTTGAAAATCATTATTTTCTCTTGTAATTTTTCAGTCTAGTAAAAGACTTCTTTCGAAATTCAAATCAATCAATTCAAACATCTAATGTAAATTAGTCAATAGATAAATATCACATATCACTAAAGAAAGTCAATATCTCAGAGATCCATGCGCCTATCTTTTATCCCTCCAAGGACTTGCATAGGAATCTGGTGTACCCACACGAGGCCAGGTATCCGTCTCTAAGCCATTTCGATCTATTATAATGGCTATTATCGAGAGGTCTATAGTGTTCACTGATCAGATGACAACTGTGGAACTAGGGAAGGAAATAGGGACTTAGCTAAGGTCTTCCAACCCTAATCGTCATATCATTTGTATGCATGATCATCAAGGATTCAACAATCCCCAAAACATTTTCATATATCAATAAAATCATGATAAAATCATTTTTATATAGATCATCTACAGTCAATCCATATTCATATAAACGGATAAACATTTCATTTGGCTGCAAATAAATTTCATAAAACCTCTTAATGCAAACTTAACTATTCAAGTATTTTAATTGCATAAAATACTAATTCTTTCATGTGCTAATATTATAAAAATAATTAAAATAATTCTTATGCAAATCATATAGTTCAAACCATATTTTCATAAAATAAGTTTTTCTATTTCTTGTTTGAGAAATTGTACAGGTGGGGTTTTCTAAAATTTCAACGGTATAACGATTTGATTCTATCCTAACTCCCTACATAAAACCACAATTTATAATTCCCAGATCACCTAGTTCTCCCATATGCAGGCATAGTATTTCCTACACTACTTCCATATATTTTCCTTGTCGTAGTCTACAACGCAGTGTAGAAATCCGATTGCACCATTTTTGTAGCCCATTCCTCTGAATTTAATGCTGCAAAAATAATATTAACAGTGGTTAAAATTCAACATTCCAATTTATAAAATATATTGTACTCTCCTTATCCTTCACTTAGCCTAATTTTCTAATGTTATTATTATCGGTTACTAACCAAATTCACCATCAATCGATATCCTTTCTTTAAACCAAATTCACCATTAACCTTTCTAGCAATTATATATTATTTCCTAACCTATAAACCATTGAAAATCAACATGAAATCTCACAATTCCTCCTTGGCCGAACGCTTTCCCATATACAATGCTTGTTATTTTCCAATTTTAGCTCCATGATTAATCTTCATCCACTTCCTACATTCATCTTACACCCCACATTCATCAAGATTCCACCATCACCATGGCCGAACACTAGTCTTAATGCCTAACCTATGATTTTTCTAAGTTATGGTTATGGCTATCATCAACACATCACATACTTCCATTTTCTTCTCCTCATGCATCAAAATCACAATAACAACCCTATAACCCAATCATGGTCGAAACCCTCTTGCATCTATACACATAGTTTGAACTCAAACCAAGGCCATAGACATGTTTTCCATACATTAAATAATCCGAAAGCATGGCTAGAATTAAAGGAAAATGTCAAAACCTATGTCTTACCTAAGGATAGAATCTGCCAACTTCAGAACAACCTTCAATTGTTGGATTTTGGTTCAGCAAATGGTATGTTTAGATAGCTTTAGTGATTAGGAACAATTTTTATGAAGGAAGCTTGATGAGTTATTGAAGGGATGATAGGGTTTCACAAGGTAGAAGAGGGGAGAACTTAGATAAAAATGTAGCGATGGTGGTGTGGCCGGCCAAGGTTGAAGAAAGCTAGAATGTTTTAGGTTTTTCTTGATATTTTAATGATATTTATCAGTCCATGTTGGAAAAGGACATATTTGCCCTTCAAAATTCCAATATTCTCAAATTTGCCATGAAAAGTGCATTATTATTTTAATTCCAGCTTTTTATTTTTTATTTTTTATTTTTATTAAATTTTATTTATTTATGTCAATTTAAGTCAAACTTTGACTAAGAATGGGGTCTGACTAGCAACCATATGAGAAATGACTTAAATACCCTTCCACAATTCTATTATTTACAATTCTATCCTAGCATTATTTTAAAATTTATAATTTCATATTTTATATTTTATTTTTATTATTTTCTATATATTAATGTCAAACATGGTCAAAGGTTAACTGCCAAGGTGGTTTGACCAGCTATGGGTAGTGAAATTACCAAACTACCTCTAAACAAAGGCTTTTGGCTTCGTTCGCATTGTTTTTAACATTTTCACGTAATTCAGTTCATGAGTTGGATCCACTGAACTTTCTTCAAGAGAGAATTTTCCTATGACAGTCTATGGGTCCAAAGTCAATTTGGTTTGACTGTTATTCAGCAAAATTCTTCCCAGCTAAGGACAAAATTGCCATTTTTGAATTTGTTGCATGCAAACCTAGGCATGCATAAATAAAAAAATTTTCAAGAAGTGGTCTTATTATCAATTAGGTATTTTGAGCCCATGATTCACATTTTGCCACTTGGAAATCCATCTGGATTATGATTTATGCTGTGGAGCCCACTTAGCTGTTTCCCAGACACCTACAATATATAAGAATTAGTCATCTCAATTTGAGTTAATATTATAACTCAGCACATCGAATAGGTATAGGAAGAATAAAGAAATTAGGGCTCTCACATAAATATAGGATAATTATTTTATACACCATCAAATAATTATTTAAATATAGGATAATTATTTCATACTTTATCTAATTTTTAAGTCTAATATATTTAAAATATTTTTATTCATTTAAATATATTTCTTTTTAAATTTTAAAAACTTACGAAACTTATCTATCCATTTAAATATTTTTTAACCACCTCTCCACTATCTGTTATAATGAATTTTAACGATTTTTTTTCTTCCCTATAACAAATTTTTAAATTTTCTTATAACATGTTGGGATTTATAAACTATATAATTTGAAATTTTGGATGAATCTTTTAAAAGTACAAATTAATGTGTAAATACACTTATTTAAGGTAAAAAATAAATTATGAATATATATTTTTGAAATAATGTGTCGTAACGTGTCAAGTCCTAGAACCTAACCCACTATACTTAAATTCAATGAGTCACCACCAACTATTCAAACCTATGGTGTGATTGGTCATCTATTCTTATCTAAAGATAAGGCATAGTCCATGTTCAAAGAATCTTAAATTCGGGAGTATGATTACGTGTGGGGAAGAATTAGTACCCCCACAACGCCATCCTAAAATGGTACCACTTAGTTTTAAGTTTATTCTAAATTTGCGTTTATGTTTGTATTAGTTTCGATAATTAAATATTGGGAAAGTTTCTAAGACTATTCCATCAATCTGGCTCCAATCTTAAGAGTTCCTCACCTCAAGATGTTCAAGGAATACCAATCGACTTTCTTGAACTCTATCATCGAATTGATTAAGTATATTATAAAATTCTTATCTTTAAATAATTTCTAATCTTATTTTTAAAATTCCTATCTTTTATTTCTTATCTTACTTTATTTTCTTTTCTTAATTCTATTATTTTATGTCTTTAAAATAAACATGACATATGGGTTATTGACAATTCTTCTTAAGTATCCCATTAATATGGCTCAACTCAAAAAGAATCATCTCACCTAAAAATTTCAAGGAGTACCAATTGACTTTCTTAGAGTTTCATCATTGGCATATTTCATATTTACTTCTTTTATTTAACATATATATTATCTTATTACCTTATTATCGTATTATTTTATATTCTTTATTATTTTATTTTTATCATTATATCCATAAAATGAACGTGAATTATGTTTTCTTGAAAATCCCTCCTTAAGTATTCCATCAATCTAGCTCAACTCAAGAAGAATCCTCTCTCCTAAAAATTCCAAGGAGTACCAATTGACTTTTTTAGAATTTCATTATATGCATAATCCATATTCATCTTTGATAATCAATTAATATTTTTTAATTTTTTTCTTTAGTTATATTTTTTCCTAATTCATCTTTATTTTATTTATCTTATATCTATCATGCTAAGTTGCAATTTATTTATCATATATCCTAAACTAAATTAACTAATTACAATCGTAACATACAAATTAATATTAACACACAAAATTTTTTATTCAATATATATATATATTAATCAATCAAATTATCAAAGTAATTAAATCATGCAAAACCAATCTAATCATACAAGTCATGCAACTAAGTCCATGCAAGTTAGTTTATCTTAAATTAAGTCATGTTATGTTAATTGCATTATTAAATAATGCTGATAGAACTAATTAATCCTAATACAAAAATATCTACTTACAAATAAAATCCAATTATTAGATCATGTTAATGTAGATTATGTAATTTTTAATTTATTTAATCAAATGTTATTAATTATAAACCTAATTAATTATTATCTAATTAATAATACAAATTAAATTACCTTTTACTCACCTTTCTTTTCCTGAGTTTCCCTTTCTTGTTTCCTTCTCTTCTTTTGTTCCACGCAGTTCCCTTTTCTTGTGTAACAGCCCCTATTTTAATGCCACAACAAGCAGCAAACAGTGGCAAGCAGTGAGAAGTAGAAATTTGGTGGTGCCGCTATGGTGGCTGAATGGTGCGGAGGCGGTACAAAGCAGATTTGCTGATGCAGGGATGCAACGGTGAAGATGCAGGCTTGCTGCTGGATAGAAACGTTGCAGCTGGAACGAGAATGAAAGTGCAGTAGAACCATGAGTTGGGCGGTGAAGATCAACAATGGCAGTGAAGGGTGAGGAAGCTTGATATGGGCGTGACGAAGGAAGCGGTAGCAAGCTATTTGATGATAGTAGCTCGATGGAGTGATGATGGTAGAGCCGGATAAGAGCAGGAATTGAGGTAGAAGTGGTGGTGGTGGAGCTTGGATAGGTGTGGAGGAGAAGAAGAGATGAAACAAAGAAGGTTACAGCAGCTGAGATGGTGTATTCGCAGGGAAGGGGTAGCAACAGCGAATGAGGAAGATGGTGAAGTGAAGAAATCGATCAAGATAGATGACCCCGCCGTGATGAAGATATGGGTCCCCTTTTTATGGTCAAAAGAATATTAGAATTTAAATACAATTATACTACTTTAGTTTTTATCTTTTTTTTTAATCTTTTAATTTATTTTAATCCTAATTATCTATCACACTCCTATTCTAATCTAACTCTACTAGTCTAAATTTAATCTAATAATAACTCTCCTAATTAATTCATTAATAAATCCTAATTTAAATAGTTATCCTATTCTAAAATTATTATTTGTTTTTTCATTTTTCATTTTATTTATTAATTATTCCTAAACCTTATTTCTATCCTAATTTTATTTATTAATGTTAATTCTAAATTTAAAAATACTAATTTAATTCTAACCTAATTCTAAAAAATTCTTATATTAAATAATTATCCTAATCTAAGTTGTTAAATTAAGTTAAAAATACTGTCACCTAACCCAATTAATTATTTTTACAAGTTAAAACCACAAACAAAATAGGGTGTCTATATAATGAATTATAAATTTAACCATAAATATAATTTAAAATTAATCTGTGTGTCGCACGGGATACAAACTAATTTAAATTATATTTCTATTAAATATAAGGGTTTGTATATGATGTACTGACAGTGTATAGTTTCTATGCACTATCAATACATCAAAGGTTGACACCTCATCAATTGGCAAATTAAAAAAATATGCCAAGTCCTTAAAGGTAAAAGTAAATATAAATAATTTTTTTTAATTTGCTCATAAAGGCTTATTGATGAGGTGTTAACCTCTAGTGCATTGACAGTGTATAGAAACTATACATTGTCAGTGCATCATATATAAATCCTAAATATAAATGCTATTCATTGTTAGACAACACCAAGCATTAAATAAAATGATGATATATATACATGTTTTAATTTAATTCTAACTATAATTCCAAATTATTATATCCCATTTTGCCCAACAAACTCATCTTATATATATAATTATCATAATTAGGTCACGATATCTTCGTTGCATGGAATTCTATGCCTTGTTGAAATAAGTCATACAAAGTGTTAAGGATGTTCGTTTGGATGCCACGAGAATAAAATATCCATAAATATATATCAGTTTATTAAATTAAATTTAATTAATTAAAACTATTCATCTAAAACAAACAATTTAATTGTGTGCATTAGTACTTCCTTTTCTTTTTTGAGCAATACATTCATTGATCATAATAATGGCACCAGGAAGATATATATCTTCACAGTTACCTTAACATCAAACCTAGCTACAACCAGGGTTTCAAATTGCGGCTGCTATTTGAAATAGTGACTGTTATCTCGCGGTAGTGGCGGTGGCCGCCATCGCTCTTTCCTTAATAACGAGTGTGAGTATGGATCACACCCGTTGCGGCCAATAACGACCGTTATAAAATGTCGTAACGGAGGATAGCGGCAATAGCAGCCCGTTATCGCCGCTATTCTCCATTACCTTTCAGACAATTAAAAAAAAGAATTCAGTTGAACTCAGAAGAATCAAGGACACAAAACAAAAGACAAGCAGTGGCCAGATTTCCCATTCACAGTAGAAATTCACAATCCCATTCCTAGCAAAAACCCACGATCACACAACTCACAACAACAAGCAAATGCGAAGCAACACTTATAGAGAGTCATTGAGGTCTGAGTCGAAGCAATTTTGCAAATAGTCACTACAGCGGGTAACTTGTAAGCAGAGCAAGCAAGTAAATTTTTTTTTTTAGCTTTGAATCTTCGATTTAGATTGTAGATCAGTCATCACTCATCGAAGGGGCGTGCTACGTGCGTGATGGCGAGGGCGGAGTGGGCTATCAGCCTTTCACAGCCTCGGGTGGTGCTGGTGGCTCAGATCTTGCCCTGACGTTGGCGGCTAGTGGCGTGAGGTCATGAAAAGGGGGGGGACTGAGGGAGATGAGGACTGAGGCCACATGAAATCATTTGTGAATGCCGAGCCCTAAAGGAAAGGAGGTGAGGGTGCGAGGGCGACTAACGCAAGGTGTGGGTGATTGATTTGTGAAAGTCGAAGGAGGTGAGGTAAGGGCAAGAAGTGATTGAAATCGTGAAACCGAGGGAGGGAGAGGTGAGGCTGAGGTGACTGGTGCGGACGTCGCCATTACATGAGGCTAAGGGGAGGGGTCAGGGGAGGAGGCGAGTGGTGGTGACTGGAGAGATAAGGGACGAGGGTGTAAAATCCGAATTTTATTATACTGTATGCCATATGTGTACATTATTGATAGTGGAAATAAAAATTTTGTGAAATTAAATCGAATGTGAGTTCCACTTTTCAATCTAAGAGATGATTTATAGTGTAGTGTATAAAGAAAGAATAACAAGAAATTGTTGGAATTAATCGTTTAAGAAAAGTATGAAAGCATTAAATGAGAAGAGTAATGAATATAGGACAAAATGAAGAAAAGATGAGATATTAGCCAATCAACGATGGCGGGAAGAGAGGTTGGCGTGGAGAAGTGCAGAAAAGGAAATAGAAAAGTCCAAGAAAGGGGCGTTGAGGACTTCTCGCCGGTTGCTTTATTTGACAAAGGATATTTGGCATTTAATAGCAAGAGGAGCAAGCCAATAAGAGTGACTGGCAGAGGCGTGGACTAGGAGAAAAAGAGGAAAAAGAAACAAAATTTTCAACACATTGCGGGGAATTTTCTTCTCACCGTAGTCCACTAGCTGCAGTTTTTCCACAGAATTTAATACATGAAATGATGAGTAAAACAGGATAAGGAAACAGGTGTTGAATTTAAGTGAAACGGAACGACTATATAAGAGGAAGAAATGGATTGAAATGAAACTCTATTCTCTCCAGAATCCTTCTCGCCTATTCTGTTTGCTATAAAAATCACCTTGTTCTTCCGTTCCTTTCATAGTCATAGAGTTTTCTCCTTCTATCAGTTAAACCTTTCCTCACCGTTGAAGAGCTAAGGAACAAGCAAACTAAAGCTAAGAAAGACAAGAAAGCATTCTGTACAGTTGGAGGAGTAACTTGGTAAAGGTGAGTTTCATAGCTTTTATAGTTCTCTTGATATTTAATTATAAACATAGCTTGGTTGTGGTTGAATATTGTTGAACAATATAAGAAAATAGATGGAAAAATAACCAAGAAAGAGTAAGGAAACACGACGGGCGAGTAGAATATTGCTAGTCGAATTGGGTTAGTTCTCGCCCAAAGGATGAGACGAGGTTAGGAGAAAGTTTATGTGAGTTCGCCAACATGTGGTCCCGGCGGGCGAGGACCCGTGATCGCCAGTGTGCGAGAATGGCGATAATAGTAGTTGCCCAGGTAAAGTTGATGATAACCAGTAGGGCGAGTAGGTGAAAAAGAAGGCGCCAACGTATTCCATTACAGGGGCGAACTCCCACGAATAAGCCGCTAATGGAAAGCGAGCAATGACGGGCAAATGGCGAACTGAGTTCGCCAAATTGCCATATGTTTTAGGAAAAATATAAGTTTTTTTTTGGAAAATGTTAATAATGTGAATAAATGCTTTGCAGACGGGAATCGAGCAAGGCGGGCGAGAACCTAAGCCGTATCAGACGAGGTAAGGAAGTTGTATGTGATGCAAGTGCATGTCCTGTGGAGTAAAAACGTTAAGAAAATATCGGAATTTGTTTTATTTTCTGACATGCATCGTTTGATAAATTGTTTTGGTTTCGGGCGAGCTACAAGCCGCCATAAGTTCTTTGGTTGGTTGAATTGACTAAGAAGGGCGAGTAGTTTTGTGCTAGACAGAAACTCGGATGAGCCAATGGCGAGCTCTCGGTTTGAGATTTGGGCGAGTGCTTTGTTTTAAAGAGAAATCCGGTAAGCCATAGTCGGGCGAACCCTTTTAAAGTGTTTGGGCGAACGACCCTTGTTTTAAAATTAAAGGCGGGCGAACTGTTATCAGCTAGCCATACTTGTGTTTTGAAAACTTTGAGGCGGGCGACTATTATTCGCCGTCTTGTCGAGTAGTCAGGGCGAGCTGATAAGGGCGAGTAGGCTCTGGCGAACGGTTTTTAAAATGTGATTTCGTAAACGAAAAATAAGTAATTTAATTATTTTTGAAAATAGAAAATATCAAATTTTCGGGCGAGTAGTCCCTCGGGTGAATCGACTCTCGGGCGAGTAGTCCTTGGGCGAATTGGCTAATGGGCGAGCTGACCACGGGCGAACTAGCCGTGGGCGAACCGGCTCCCAACCTGCCTTTCTTTCATAGAAAATGTTGAAAAAGGAGGGTTGTTTTACTTGTTATATACCCTTTTGGAAACTAAATCATTTTATGGAAATGATAACTTGATTTTGAGACATTAGGCCATGAGTTCATGCATTATCACTTATGTACTTTGCGTGACCTAACTAGGGCGATGGCTCGGGTCAAATAGACCAGCGAGTGCACCCTGGGGCGTCACAGGGCTGATTGACCTGCCAAGTCTTCAGCGGTCTCGAGGTCACTTGGCAAGTGGACCCGAGGACCACCTATAGATTATGGCCATACATCTAGATGAGATAGCCGTGAGGGGCGATGGCCTACGGGTGCACCCCAAAAGCGGATGACTTGTGTTCTTTGCATGATTTGAATTACTGCCTAGTCTCAATTAAAAGATTTATGAAAGGATCTGGTGAATCCTGTTTTTATGTTAACTGTGTTTATTATTTCCTAATGAGTGTGATCGTTAGGATGATTAAATGGTTTTGAGATTTTAGCTTTTATTTTTTAAAGCAGCATACACCTTCTTTACTGAGCACATTGTCGCTCACTCCTTATTTTCCACTCCACAGATAACTGATTTGAACTAAGAGACTTACCTTCCAGAGATTTGAGATCGAAGGTATGTTATATTCTTTTATATATTCAGCAAAGTTGTACAGTACTACTTTAACTACGAAGGGAATGTATATACATCTTAAGGAACATACTTTATTAATTCATAATGTAGTAAAAGTTGTTAAGCACCACAGACAGCCCAACCGGTAAATAAGTGTAGTTTACAAGTGAATATTCTGTTGTATAGTGGTTTTGGGATGTTACAGATTTAATGGTATCAGAGCAGGGTTGGTCGGATGTCTAACGATGCTTAAAGTAATTGGTGAAATAGTATACATTCCCCTGTAGTACTGTATAAACTGAATATATAATTGATGTGTTAATGATAAGTGATAAACGATTTCTGTGGTACAGATATGAGTGGAAGGAGGAGGATGCGCTCAGTGAGAGGTATAGGCCGAGGTAGGGCGGCACAGACTCCGGAACCACAGACACCGGAACCTGCCCCAAGACCTCCACGTCCTATACAGCTAGAGAGCATCGATAATCGTGTAACTCAGGTGGAGAGGTTAATAGCAGATTTTATGGCTATGTATCAGGCGGATAGAGCCGCAGATAGGGCAGAGAGGGAGAGAGCTACAGCTCCCGCAGCCCCAGTAGAGGCACCTGCACCGCCACAGCCGGCACCAGCTGTGCCTGAGCCTGAGCCTATTCCACCACCAGCACCTCAGCCACCGATAGCTCCACCACAGCCACTGATTCAGCAGCCACGAAATGCAGAGTCATATTGTAATGTGGCATTGGTGAAATCATTTAAGAAATTGGATCCACCGAAGTTTAAAGGTACTAGGGATCCATTGGTGGCAGAACAGTGGGTTATAGAGATTGATAGATTACTCGAGATTATGAGATGTTCAGAGACAGAGAAAGTGGGCCTAGCTGTGTTCCAACTGGCAGATGATGCGAGACATTGGTGGAAGGCCACCCAGACGGTATTATTTGCTCAGCATCAGGATCTGTCATGGGATATGTTTGTGGAAGCTTTTAGAAGGCAATATATTCCTGACACTGCTCAAGATAAATTACAGCAGGAATTTATGGATTTAGTACAGGGTAGTATGTCAGTAAATGAGTATGAGGCTAAATTTACTACCTTGAGCCGTTTTGATCCACAGACCAGTACAAATGCCCGGTATAAGATTTCGAGATTTAAAGCGGGTTTGAGGCCATCCATCAGAGTAAAGCTAGCCCCATTTGTTATACAGACTTATGATGAGATAGTTCAACGGGCTCAGTTATGTGAGAGGGACTATGAGCAGTTCCAGTCCGATTTCAGTAGCAAGAGTAAAGGCAAAGGAAAGGGAAAAGCTAAGAGGTTTATGGAGGATAGACCAGGTAGAGAGCAGTTTAAGAAGACCAGATCTTCGGGCATACAGATTTCAGAGGGCAAAATTGATAGACCAGCAGTTTCTACTCCTGCTAGCGGCCCCATTACCACTCAGAGGAGTGTTGCGCCCTTATGTAGACATTGTGGAAGGTCGCATGGATCGCGCCCTTGTCCTGTAATGACTGGAGTATGTTTTAGATGTGGATTGACGGGGCACTTTATTAAGGATTGCCCGATGCGTAGAGAGTCGACTGCTTCTACTATACCTCCTGCAGTACCTCAGATAGCGGCCCCGGCAGCTCAGAATGCACCCGAGAAAGCGACACCCTCACAGCCAAGACGGGCGACAGCCGCAGAAAAGGGTAAGAAGGTTGTGACTCAGGGTCGGGTGTACGCGTTGGATCAGGAGACTGCCGACGCCTCTATCGATGTGATTAAAGGTAAAATTTATCTTTTTGATATTCCCGTAATTGCCTTAATTGACCCGGGTTCTACCCACTCATTCTTATCGCCTGCATATGCCAACAGGACCCCAGTAGAGCCGGAGTTGTTAGAATATACATTGCGAGTGAAAACTCCTTTTAATGATTTCCAGATGACAGATGTGATATATAGGGGTTGTAAATTGACTATAGGAGAGAAGGTTGTGACAGCTAACCTAATTTTGTTGGATATATATGATTTTGATATTATTTTAGGAATGGATTGGTTGGCTGCAAATCATGTTAGTTTGGACAAGTTTGTCATAGTATTTATTGATGACATACTGATTTACTCTAAGACTTCAGAGGAGCATGAGCAGCATTTGCAGATTGTTCTACAGACCCTCAGAGAGCGAAAGTTGTATGCTAAGCTTAGTAAGTGCGAGTTCTGGCTTGACCACATTATATTTCTCGGACATGTAGTGTCGAGAGACGGGGTATCAGTTGATCCGTCCAAGATAGAGGCCATTGTTCAGTGGGAGAGGCCTAACACGGTTACCGAGATACGAAGTTTCTTAGGTCTTGCCGGATATTATCGCAGGTTTGTGGAGGGATTTTCTAGACTTGCTGCTCCATTGACACGACTCACACGTAAGGATGTAAAGTTTGAGTGGAATGATGCGTGTGAGCGTAGCTTTGGTGAACTTAAGAAGAGATTGACTAGTGCCCCTGTATTAGCCCTTCCTAGCGGATCAGGTGGATTTGTGGTGTATACTGATGCATCCGCTCAAGGTTTAGGGTGTGTGCTCATGCAGTATGGTCGGGTTATAGCCTATGGTTCTCGACAGTTGAAGGATCATGAGAAGAATTACCCGACACATGACTTGGAGCTAGCCGCAGTGGTGTTTGCACTGAAGATATGGCGACATTATTTGTACGGAGAGAAATTTCAGATATATACAGACCATAAGAGTCTGAAGTATATATTCTCACAGAAAGAGTTGAATTTGAGACAGCGACGGTGGATGGAACTATTAAAGGACTATGATTGTGAGATTCTGTATCACCCAGGTAAAGCTAATGTAGTAGCTGATGCACTAAGCCGTAAGCATGTTGGCATGGTATCGTACATGATGATCAGGGAACATGAGTTGATAGAGCAGTTCTCTAACCTCAGTTTGACAGTTGTTTCCTCTGACCGGTATGGGTTTACCGCTAGTTTTCGTATCGAGCCGGATTTGATGGATCGAATTAAGGAAGCTCAGAGGAGTGATGATTATTGTATTGGGGTGGCCAACCAGATTCAAATGGGAGATGAGTTGGATTTTGAGATTGGCACCGATGAGATAATGAGGTTTAGAGGTCGGATATGTGTTCCCGGTGATCAGCAGCTTAGAGATTTGATCTTATCAGAGGCTCATACCTCTAGATACACGTTACATCCGGGTAGTACTAAGATGTACCAGAATCTCCGGAAAGTGTACTGGTGGCCTAAGATGAAAAAGGACATCGCAGATTTTGTTGCAAGATGTCTAACATGCCAGCAGATTAAGATTGAACATCAGAAGCCGGCAGGTATGCTTCGACCGTTATCGATTCCTACATGGAAATGGGAGCATGTAACTATGGATTTTGTTATGGGATTACCACGGACCCGGAAGGGGTATGATGCTATTTGGGTAATAGTCGATAGATTGACTAAGTCTGCTCATTTCTTAGCCATGAAATCTACAGATTCAGTTAGTGCCTTGGCTGAGTTGTATGTCAGGGAGATAGTGAGGTTACATGGTGTTCCAGTGAGTATCACCTCTGATAGGGACTCTCGCTTCACCTCTCATTTTTGGGAGAGATTTCAGGAGGCTATGGGATCCCAGTTGAGTTTTAGCACCGCTTTTCATCCACAGACTGATGGGCAGTCCGAGCGTACGATACAGACGCTCGAGGATATGTTGAGAGCGTGTGCATTGGATTTTAGAGGCTCATGGGACGATCACTTACCCCTGGCAGAGTTTGCTTATAATAATAGTTTTCATACGAGTATCGGCATGGCACCATATGAAGCCTTGTATGGCAGACGATGCAGATCCCCTATAGCATGGGAAGAAGTTGGAGACCGTAAATTGTTAGCTCCCGATTTGGTCGAGCAGGCTTCTAGTGATGTACGGATAATATGTGAGAAGCTCAGAACAGCTCAGAGTCGGCAGAAGAGTTATGCAGATATTAGACGCCGACCCTTGGAGTTTATAGCAGGTGATTATGTATTTTTAAAGGTTTCACCGTCCAAAGGTATTATGAGATTCGGGAAGAGAGGAAAGTTGAGTCCTCGATACATTGGGCCTTATGAGATCTTAGATCGCGTTGGAGATGTGGCATATCGGTTAGCACTACCACCAGAGTTGTCAGGAGTGCATAACGTATTCCATGTCTCGATGTTGAGAAAGTACAATCCAGATCCTTCTCACGTGATTCGACATGAGCCACTGGAGATCAGAGAGGACATGAGTTACGTTGAGAAACCGGTGCGGATTCTGGATAGGAAAGATAAGGTATTGCGATCTAAGACGATTTCGTTGGTTAAAGTGCTCTGGCAGTATCATAATGAGGAGGAGGCTACTTGGGAGTTAGAGAGCCTTATGCATGAGAGGTATCCGGAGCTTTTTCAGTGATAGGTCCAAGTTAAATTTGGAGGACCAAATTTCTTAAGGTGGGGAGAAATGTAAAATCCGAATTTTATTATACTGTATGCCATATGTGTACATTATTGATAGTGGAAATAAAAATTTTGTGAAATTAAATCGAATGTGAGTTCCACTTTTCAATCTAAGAGATGATTTATAGTGTAGTGTATAAAGAAAGAATAACAAGAAATTGTTGGAATTAATCGTTTAAGAAAAGTATGAAAGCATTAAATGAGAAGAGTAATGAATATAGGACAAAATGAAGAAAAGATGAGATATTAGCCAATCAACGATGGCGGGAAGAGAGGTTGGCGTGGAGAAGTGCAGAAAAGGAAATAGAAAAGTCCAAGAAAGGGGCGTTGAGGACTTCTCGCCGGTTGCTTTATTTGACAAAGGATATTTGGCATTTAATAGCAAGAGGAGCAAGCCAATAAGAGTGACTGGCAGAGGCGTGGACTAGGAGAAAAAGAGGAAAAAGAAACAAAATTTTCAACACATTGCGGGGAATTTTCTTCTCACCGTAGTCCACTAGCTGCAGTTTTTCCACAGAATTTAATACATGAAATGATGAGTAAAACAGGATAAGGAAACAGGTGTTGAATTTAAGTGAAACGGAACGACTATATAAGAGGAAGAAATGGATTGAAATGAAACTCTATTCTCTCCAGAATCCTTCTCGCCTATTCTGTTTGCTATAAAAATCACCTTGTTCTTCCGTTCCTTTCATAGTCATAGAGTTTTCTCCTTCTATCAGTTAAACCTTTCCTCACCGTTGAAGAGCTAAGGAACAAGCAAACTAAAGCTAAGAAAGACAAGAAAGCATTCTGTACAGTTGGAGGAGTAACTTGGTAAAGGTGAGTTTCATAGCTTTTATAGTTCTCTTGATATTTAATTATAAACATAGCTTGGTTGTGGTTGAATATTGTTGAACAATATAAGAAAATAGATGGAAAAATAACCAAGAAAGAGTAAGGAAACACGACGGGCGAGTAGAATATTGCTAGTCGAATTGGGTTAGTTCTCGCCCAAAGGATGAGACGAGGTTAGGAGAAAGTTTATGTGAGTTCGCCAACATGTGGTCCCGGCGGGCGAGGACCCGTGATCGCCAGTGTGCGAGAATGGCGATAATAGTAGTTGCCCAGGTAAAGTTGATGATAACCAGTAGGGCGAGTAGGTGAAAAAGAAGGCGCCAACGTATTCCATTACAGGGGCGAACTCCCACGAATAAGCCGCTAATGGAAAGCGAGCAATGACGGGCAAATGGCGAACTGAGTTCGCCAAATTGCCATATGTTTTAGGAAAAATATAAGTTTTTTTTTGGAAAATGTTAATAATGTGAATAAATGCTTTGCAGACGGGAATCGAGCAAGGCGGGCGAGAACCTAAGCCGTATCAGACGAGGTAAGGAAGTTGTATGTGATGCAAGTGCATGTCCTGTGGAGTAAAAACGTTAAGAAAATATCGGAATTTGTTTTATTTTCTGACATGCATCGTTTGATAAATTGTTTTGGTTTCGGGCGAGCTACAAGCCGCCATAAGTTCTTTGGTTGGTTGAATTGACTAAGAAGGGCGAGTAGTTTTGTGCTAGACAGAAACTCGGATGAGCCAATGGCGAGCTCTCGGTTTGAGATTTGGGCGAGTGCTTTGTTTTAAAGAGAAATCCGGTAAGCCATAGTCGGGCGAACCCTTTTAAAGTGTTTGGGCGAACGACCCTTGTTTTAAAATTAAAGGCGGGCGAACTGTTATCAGCTAGCCATACTTGTGTTTTGAAAACTTTGAGGCGGGCGACTATTATTCGCCGTCTTGTCGAGTAGTCAGGGCGAGCTGATAAGGGCGAGTAGGCTCTGGCGAACGGTTTTTAAAATGTGATTTCGTAAACGAAAAATAAGTAATTTAATTATTTTTGAAAATAGAAAATATCAAATTTTCGGGCGAGTAGTCCCTCGGGTGAATCGACTCTCGGGCGAGTAGTCCTTGGGCGAATTGGCTAATGGGCGAGCTGACCACGGGCGAACTAGCCGTGGGCGAACCGGCTCCCAACCTGCCTTTCTTTCATAGAAAATGTTGAAAAAGGAGGGTTGTTTTACTTGTTATATACCCTTTTGGAAACTAAATCATTTTATGGAAATGATAACTTGATTTTGAGACATTAGGCCATGAGTTCATGCATTATCACTTATGTACTTTGCGTGACCTAACTAGGGCGATGGCTCGGGTCAAATAGACCAGCGAGTGCACCCTGGGGCGTCACAGGGCTGATTGACCTGCCAAGTCTTCAGCGGTCTCGAGGTCACTTGGCAAGTGGACCCGAGGACCACCTATAGATTATGGCCATACATCTAGATGAGATAGCCGTGAGGGGCGATGGCCTACGGGTGCACCCCAAAAGCGGATGACTTGTGTTCTTTGCATGATTTGAATTACTGCCTAGTCTCAATTAAAAGATTTATGAAAGGATCTGGTGAATCCTGTTTTTATGTTAACTGTGTTTATTATTTCCTAATGAGTGTGATCGTTAGGATGATTAAATGGTTTTGAGATTTTAGCTTTTATTTTTTAAAGCAGCATACACCTTCTTTACTGAGCACATTGTCGCTCACTCCTTATTTTCCACTCCACAGATAACTGATTTGAACTAAGAGACTTACCTTCCAGAGATTTGAGATCGAAGGTATGTTATATTCTTTTATATATTCAGCAAAGTTGTACAGTACTACTTTAACTACGAAGGGAATGTATATACATCTTAAGGAACATACTTTATTAATTCATAATGTAGTAAAAGTTGTTAAGCACCACAGACAGCCCAACCGGTAAATAAGTGTAGTTTACAAGTGAATATTCTGTTGTATAGTGGTTTTGGGATGTTACAGAGGGTGATTGAGGAGACTATCAGGGTTGGGTGGGGGATAATGGGTTTTTTTTAAAAATATTTTTGTTTTAAAAATTTAATATGTTTTAATTAGTGATATAAGAATTAATGAATCATAACAAAAGAGTAATTTGTATTTTAAAAAATAGATAAGCTTGAATTTAGATTATTAATTTAATTTTTTTAAAGTAAAATTTGTAGTGTAATTAAATATATGGTATTAAATATTATTACAACTTAAGTAAAAAAATTAATACTGATAATTTGATATTGATATATAAATATGATTGTTTAAGCTAATTGATTGTGGCAAATTAATATTAAATTTTTAATATAATTGAACATTATTGTAATTCAAGAAAAATATTGATAATGTAAATGTAATGAATTAAATTTAGATGAAAAAAGATTTGACAAAATTTAGATGAAAAAATTCCTTAATAATTTAGATAAAAAAATAATTAATGCTAAATAATGAGTATATAATTATTTATCTCCATTTTCAATATTTGTTATTTTTTAATTATCATAAGTAATTTTTTAAATATGAATATTTTATTATAATTCAAAAAATTATAAATAACATTTTTTTCACATAAATAATAGACTTGAGGTATCATAAATTACTTTAAAAACTATAAAATAAGACTTTACATGATTATAATTACAATTACTACATTTTATATAGAATTGTGCGAAATTAAAAAAAAATTCACGACCTCAATGACCGCGATGACCGTAATTACCGTCGCTATGTCCGCAATTGCGATAAACGCAACGCGGCCGTGACCGCAATTTACAACCATGGCTACAACCTAAAACTGCCAACAAGAACAAAGAAGAGCAAAGAAGCAGGGTACAGAAGGAACATAAAAATCCAAAAGACAAAGTAAACCCCAGCTACCTCCTAAAGACCAACAAACCAAACCCGACTGATACCAAATGAAACCAACAGAAAGTTGAACCTTTCTAATATTTATTAGTACTTCTTACGTTCTAATATTTATAAGTTGGGTAACTTTCCATAGTCATCAACTGTTAATCACCCAGAAGAAAAAAGAAAAAGAAAGAAAAAAAGGAAAAGAAAAAGAAAAGAAAACAGAGACAAAGAAATTATGAAAAGCTTCGGGGAATGAAAACAATAGGAAAACTTGCACCTTTACTTCAACAGTTTTTGGGAATGGTGATTTGACTTAGGAGTCTAGGTAAATAATCATTCTATCTCTGTTGAGTCTTCATTATGTCTGGAATCAGCACAGAATCACTGGTAAAAGATTTGTTATTTTTGATCCCTTGTTTTATTTCTTCCATTGAATGATCAGTTGCAGCAGTGCCAGCGGCTGCTTTCAATGTTCCAACTTGCTTGGGACTTTGCTCAGCAGTTCCCGACTGCAGCCAAGAGTGTGTAAGCAAAGGGTCTCCTAAGGGAGGCGTGTGCTTGTGGTTCACCAATTCATATCCGGCCTGCCGCTGTACTAGCTAGCTTGAGGCTGAGTTGAATGCAGCCTTCTTATGTCCTGTGATCTTTTACATGTCCATAACTTGTAGGAACATTACCTAAGGCTGAAATAAAATAGTCAAAATATATCAAGAATTAAAGTCTAACTTAAAGAACTTCTTTATTTCCTTCCGGTTCATCTAGGAAACTTTCCATCACCTCATAGAAATTTTATAATATAATTTTTGTTTATTATCATTAGTCTTTAAATCCAAATAAAATAAAATTCTTGTTATAGTAAAAAAAATGGTAAAGAAGGTGCTCTTTAAGTTAGCTGGTTATAAGGCCATGCGAAAAAAAAGATTTGAGGGTTGGAGTTGATCCTCCAGTACGCATTTCAACACTTAAATTAATGATTATAAGAGATACGGAAAAAGGAGAAAGAGAGAACTCAAGTATTAGAGTTTTGAGAGTGGTCAAAGTCAAAGAAAAGGGTTGTGGATGAAAAGAGAATATTGGAATGTCATCAATCCCCTTCTTCGATTCCTATTTAGCATATATGAATTTGCATCTCTTTTAGGAGACAAAATTCTAATTGACTTTGCGAAGTTCGATTTCTCAATAACAATCATAATTCATGTGATTCTAGTCTTTTGAATTGGATTAATAATCGTGTAAATTGTGCTTTAAGCCGAAAGTAAATGTTATGAGCATAACATTATTAAATTACTAAAATGGGCTATAAACTATATTAAAAGGTCTTCCAAAATCGCATTAATCATCTAAAGAGAAAAAAACTCTTCAATCTTTTTAGGCAAAATAGCCAAATAAGCCCTCCACCTTGATCCAAAAATAGAATTAAGCCCTTAACCTTTTATTTCGTAAAAATCAGTCCATAAACTTTTATTTCAGTAGAAACAAACCCCTAACCTTCTAAAATTATGCAATTAAGTCCAAATTTGTTAAATGACACTAACTGCCATTAGTATTGGACACGTGGCATGCCACGTGGCAATCAAGTAAGCTATCCACGTCAGCTTTCACTAACGGCAGTTAGTGTCATTTAACAGATTTGGACTTATTTGCATAATTTTAGAAGGTTAAGGATTTATTTCCACTGAAATAAAAGTTTATGGACTGATTGTCACGAAATAAAAGGTTAAGGGATTAATTCCATTTTGGGATCAAGGTGGAGGGCTTATTTGGCTATTTTGTCATCTTTTTATTGAAGTCCTCCATGTTTAGACCAGCTTGTTGCCTAAATAATTTATTCAAACTTGTTTTATTAAAGTTCCTTAACATTTACTGTTTTTAATTTTATTTTCCTTTTGCATTATTTCAGTTAAAGTTTTGCAAAAGTAATTTGTGTTT
The DNA here is from genome assembly GCA_031772115.1 of Heritiera littoralis. Classification (NCBI taxonomy): domain Eukaryota; kingdom Viridiplantae; phylum Streptophyta; class Magnoliopsida; order Malvales; family Malvaceae; genus Heritiera; species Heritiera littoralis. The sequence goes on along the minus strand of JAPDPK010000059.1, from coordinate 4,166,284 downwards.
CTAACTGTAAAATCCGATTCTACACTACTGTAGACTCTAATTTCAAAAAATTGAGATTAAAAATCAAATAAATAATGAATATTGATTTCTGCTCGGGTGAAAAGTTCCTTAACTTGAGTTGTGAATGGAGCAAATTAGGTAGAATAATGTATGGGTGAGTATATAGAGCAGTTTGCCAATGGACAAGCAAGGTTGGACAATTGCCAATGCTGAGCGCGGGCTGGATGATGGTGACGAATAGGTGAGTTCGCCAAGGCTGTGGATAGATGATGGCCCGCGTGTGGCGAGGACTGTGATCGCCAATGTATTTGGCGGGTAAGGTGGTCGCCCATATAAAGGGGAAAGTGAAAGGCCAAGTTGGCGAGAAAGGCAATTGCTACTCGCCAAACCTCTATGTGATCGCCAAGAAGAGGAAAATTCTGGTAATTGCCAAATTTTAAGTTGGCATCAAGATAAAGTTGGTGAGATGAAAGGTTGGCCAACTGAAATTGAGATTGGCGAGCTGAAGGTCTCCAGATATTGAGTTGGTGAACTGAAATCAGTATGGACAAAATGAAAATAGATTCAAACCATTTTGCAGCCAAAATTGACTTTGTAAGTCATACGGTTGAAGACAATAAATTGAGAAAGAGTAAAGTCAATAAAGGAAATAACCTCATTGGTTGAGGAATAAGACAAATGGCATAATAAGTCAAGAAAAGAGGCTGTGGACTTCACACCATTAGCTTCTCGGTTTAGACAATTAATGGCAAGTGAAGTAAGTCAAAATGTGCAGAGAATAGCTTCTCAAAGCCGTTCCTTCTGCTGCAGTTTTTCTTCTGTTTTTAATGCATGAAAGACGTGAAATTAATGAAAGAAGAATGGGATAAGACCGAGTGATGGGTTCTGATTGGATAGCATGGTTATATAAGAAGAAACATTTGAGGAAAATTGATTTAGCCAAATTCATCTTCTTCACGAGGAGCTACATAACTGCAAGTTTATGTTATTCCTTCCATTCCTGTCATGCTTGATTTACTGAGCTTCACTCTTCAGTTGGCTAAACACATAAACCTGCTTGCAAACCTTTCCTCCTTAGTTTGATGAGTTAAAGGAATAAGCAAAGGAATGGAAGGCAATCTGTTCTGGAAGTGCAGTTGGTTGAGGTGAGTTTCATATTTCTGAAGTGTTCTTGATATTCAATGGTAGATTTATATGTTTACAACATAATAAACATAGAATGCAGCCTTGTTTTAGTTAGATCCTTAGAGAATATGAAAACAAGGAAAATAATGGAATAAGTGACGAGAATGGCGACTATGGTGATCGCCCATGTTGAAAATTAGTAATCGCCAATGAGGCGAGTAGGAAATAAGAACTCGCCAAGCATAAAGTTTTGTTCAAATGGGCGAGGTCGCCCAACGCTAGTTTAATTCATGGGCGAGCTCAGTGATCATGGGCGAGCTGGAATGTGGTAGTGGCGAGGTTGCCACATGTTAGTTTAAACTGAGGTAATGGCGAGTTGAATGTTGGCGAGCTCCCAAATACATGAATGGCGAGTAATGGCGGGCGAGCTCCCACGTGTAAGCCATTTGATAAATGGCGAGCTCGGATTGGCGAGCTAGTAAAATGTTTGTGGGCGAGCTGGTTGATTATTTCAAGTCTCGCCCAATTAATGGAAAAATATATGAAGAAAATATTAATGGAATTTATATATTATTCGCAGCCGATAATTGGGAATGGCTATTGGCAAGCAGGACGCAGGGCGAAGCAAGGCTTCGTTGGACCAGGTAAGGGAGATGTGTGTGAAGTAAAATGCATGTCCTGTGGAGTAGAAATATAATGAAAATATTAAGAAATTATTTTGGTTTATGACATGCATTGATTTGATAATTGTTTTGACTTGGGCGAGCTACAAAGCCGACCCTATGTTATGATTGGGCGAACTGTTACAGGGCGGGCGAGCCCTTGTGTTTTTATGTTGGGCGAACTGGAATGGCGGGCTAGCCAAACTTTTATCATTTTGGGCAAAAAAATCCCTTTTATGTTCTTTTGGGCGAGCAACGATGTTTTATTGAAATCCGAGCGAGCCAATGAATGGCGAACCCTTTTTATTAAACATTGGGCGAGTGACCCTCTTATAATATTTGGGGCGGGCGATCCCCTTTATAAGAAAACTATGGGCGAGCCGAAAGTGGCAAGCCAGTATTTTGTTTTAAATACAGAGGGTAGCGGGCGAACACTTGTTCACCCCATTTTTGAGTGACCATGGGTGAGCCATTCTGGGCGAGCTGACCATGGTGAATAGATTTCGATGGTGTTTTCTTAACAAAAATGAGCCATTTTAATATTTTTGAAAATAGAAAATATAAACCCTTTGGGGCGAATTGACTAATGGGCAAGCCACTGAGGGCGAGCCAATTTTGCTTGTTATTTTTAAAAGCAAAGGTTGGCGAGCGAACACAAGTTCTCCGCACTAGGCGAGCTGCCATGGGCGAGCCATGTTGGGCGAGCTGACCATGGGCGAGCAGGTTTTAAATGTTGAGATTTTGGAATGTTTTCAAGGTGTTTTGTAAACAGGAAGCCTAAACCTTTTTGGAAATCAAATCATTTTGAGAAAATGATAATATGGGTGAGATAATTCCACAAAGGTTTTCATGAGATATAAATTGATTTTGAGACTTTAGGCCCCTAGTTTCATGCATTATTATGAGTATGAGGCTGATGGACCCACCAAGTCATCAGCAGGTCTCGAGGTCACCTAGCAAGTGGACTCGAGGACCACCTATAGATTATGGCCATAAATCTAGCAGAGATAGCCGTGAGGGGCGATGGCCTACAGGTGCACCCCAATAACGGTAAATTCTGTTCTTGCAAGGGGGAGGGGGAATGATGATAACATGAATTATTCGTAGGGTGATGCCTAGTCTCAATTTGTTGATTTCTGTTTACTGAAAGGATTTGTTAAAATCCTATTTGCTATTTAATCTATTTTATTGAAAACTGTTGAGAAAATGATTTGAATGACGCATTGAGGGTACTGGTTGATATAATCACTGTTTTCCTATTTGAACTGATTTGTGGAAAACAAATAAATTATGAAATATGGTTTTGGTTTCATAAAACAGCATATGTCTCCTTTACTGAGCGTATGAATCGCTCACCCCATTGTTTTAACTCCATAGATAAAAGACACGGAGTTAGAGAATTAGTTCTCAGATGGGTACAGCTACGTTTAAAGCGCTGAGGCATGTTATGTTAAACGTGACAGGTACAGTCTCTTCTCTTTTACATTTCAGACATATGTATATAGTACTACTTTATAGCTACAAAGGTAATAGGGATGTCAGATGTAAGGAATAATGAAAAGAATTTCATATTCCGTATTTGATAAATAAATGTTATTATTTATCACTATCATTGTAGAATGTTATTGGCATCGCAGACAACCCAACCGGTAAAATTGTATGTAAATACGTGAAAAATGTGATAACGGGCTGTTACACTAACATGGCATATTGTTGGATCCTTAAAGAAAATCTCAAGCAATAAAGAAAAAATCTGAAGCAGCTATTAAATTACCATGTATTTTCATCATAGTACAAAAACTTTTTATTGCCAATGATTGTCTTGCCAAACAAAAATAATTTCCGAGATAGATACAAAAAATGCTATTGTATAAGTACAAGGTGGCTACCATGCCATCCAATATCAAACAAATAGGTAAAAAGGGTTTTACCATAGAGTAGCAACTGAAACTCTGACAGAAGAAACAAAATGGGTGTTGGCAATCCATCTCTTCGCCTAAAGTGCTTCTTTCTTAGTCTTCTGTGCTTGGCCATCTTCTCCAACATAGGTGAAAACCTTGCCCATACTAGCATTCATTCATCAAGTTTATCATTCAGCAATTCATTATAAATAATTCGATTGTGTGATCAATTGCAGCAGGGCCAGCGGCTGCTCTCCGTGTACCAACTTGCTTGGGACCTTGTTCGGCAGTTCCCCACTGCAGCCAAGAATGTGTTAAGAAAGGGTTTCCTAAGGGCGGTGCGTGCCTGGGGTTCAGTTTTTCGGATCTGACTTGTTGCTGTACTAGATAGCTAGCTAGCTAGCCAGAGGCTGAATTCAGTCTTATTCTTTGCTGTGATCCTTTACATGTTCTTAACTTTTTTGGAACATTACCTGAAGGGTGAAATAAAATAGCCAAAAATCATCGTCAACTAATTTTCGCTTTTGAATTAACAAAACTTTGTGTCCTATTAAACTGAAAGCAGGATTAATAGGTTGAAAGACACCCTTTAAGATATATTAAAACAACTATCTAAAAAACTTTCACTACTTGAATATGAACTCTTATATTAATTAATACATCTTTTTGCTTTAAGAAGATTGTATGCTGGAAAAAAGAAATCTATATTTCTCTCCATTGTTAAAATTGGATTGTGGTCTGCGGACCATGGATATCTCAGTTCGAGTAGGGAACAGGTCCATTACATGCAGGCTTAATCCGATTAGGTCCATTTTAAACAGATCACAAGTAAAAATAAAGTCTTAAGAAAATCCGATAACCAAACAGGTTGATACGTGAACTTTGATTCATTTTGCACAATTAGATAATAATCTTTTGAACGAAAATATCATTTTTCAAAAATAAAGCTAACTTCTGTTTATTTTGTTATAGGTGTTCTTTATAATTTATCTTTCAAAATGAGTGGAAAATCCATTTTAAAGATTCTTTCGTTTGACCTAATGATGATCTTGTAGGTCTGCAAGTGAAATATTCAAAATCGGATAAATTAATGTAACATAAAATTAAATTAAATCAACAAATTATGGGATTGAATTTAAAACTTAAAGATTTGAAATTTTCTTCTTGTCAATAAAACACAATTTTATTGGTTGAAAGAATAGCCTAAGGATTTTTTGGATTTAAAAAAAATCATTTCAATCAAAATATTCAATTTTTATTACACATGATCTACTATTAAATATAAAATAAAAAATACATTTTATTTAAATATAATATATTTTCATATTTTTAATAACATCTATATTTTTTTATAAATTTAACGATACCCATATGGTCATGTTACATATTTTTTTATATTTTTCCTCTTTCTTTTACATCTAATATCATTATTTTCTTAATCAATAATTAAAGTACCATATATATATATATATATATATATATCCATCCTAATACAAAAGCTTTCAATGCCAAAGGATTGTCTTACCAAATAAAAATATTTTCCAACATAGATACAAGAATTACTATTTTATAAGGTGGTTGCCATCCAATATCAAACAAATAGGCAGCAAGGTTTTACAAAAGAGATTAGAAATAAAAACTTGGCGGAAGAAATAGAATGGGTGTTGGCAATCCTTCTCTTCCCCTGAAGTGTTGCTTTTTTCTTAGTCTTCTATGCTTGGCCATCTTCTTCAACATAGGTGAAACCTTGCCCAAGCTGATCTTTCATCAAGTTTATCAGTAAACAATTCATTATAGACTGTTTTGGTTTCTGTGTTTCAGAGAAAACAAGTGCAGCTGGTCCCAAGCAATTGGAAGTAGTGTTGACTGCAGTGAGGCCATGTTCGCAGTTCAAAGATTGCAACGAGCACTGCCTCACCCATGGATATCCTTTGGGGAGCTTTTGCACAACGTTGGATCCAGCGCTCCATCCGTCTGTTTATGCAAATATTCATAGCTGGGATTGATTTCGCTTGGTTCTGATCATCATGGTTTTGAGATTATCCGCCTTTTTTATTAATAAGAATTCTGCATCCAAATTGAGAATATGAATAAAACAAAGATTATAGCAAAGGGATTTTCGTTTAGAATTTGAAATTCTTGTTTCATTGCATATGTAATGTTATGTTTTATTTATTAAAAGTTTCTTCCATTAGCTAATTTGATGAATTTTTTTTATAGAAGTTTGATTAATCATTATTGGGAATGTAATGGAACCAAATTAAAATAATATTTCATAATGTATTAAGAAATAGATTCTAACTCCTTAGAAAAAATTCAAGTAATCATCATCAACTATTTTTTTTGTGTAAACCACAGGTATCATCATTCGTTTTAACGGTCTGTGACCAATTCTACTTAGGGCTTAATTACAGTTAAGGCTTTTCACTCTTCCCTAAAAGTGTGTTTAGTGAGAGTCGAACCCGAGAGCTCTTCCCACTAACTCAGCCTGCTTTGCCAACTGAGCCACAACCCATAAGTCATCATCAACTATTTTAATTTAAGAGTGATTGGTCAACTATGTCCGACAATTATTTTTTACTTAACCTGAAATTAAATGTATTCCATCTATTTCTATTTAGAGTGAGTAACATAATTTTTACTTTCTATACGCGAAAAATTTTCTCGAAACTAGGAGTTTGAATATGTGTGTATATATAAATTTATATGAATGTATGTATGTATGACTAGATTTCTACCTAAATTGACAAATTAATAGATTGAAAGCTTTGCTTTGTACCTAAATTGACAAATTAATAGATTGAAACCTTTGCTTTATTCACCTAAGACCAACCTAACCCTCTTCATTTTTAAATCCCCATTTCACACGGAGAAAAAATTTTCTTGAAAGCAAATCTTGACTAATTATTGCAGTATAACAGGAATTAAAGTCAAACTTAGAAAAATCTGTCTTTCTTATTTATTTTCGAAACTTTGCATAACCCCTTCTGAAAACCCAGAGAAAGTTTATAATAAAATACTGAACCATTAAAATGTGCTACAAATATTGAATTGGATGGTCCTGCAGGATGGCGTTAATCATTCAAAAAGAAGAGAAGAAAATCACCTCTTGGCTCTTGAATCTCTCTATTGAAGTCCTCTATCTTTAGACCGGCCTGTTGCTTTAATTATTATTCAAACTTGTTTGCTTAAAGTTCCTTATAATTGACCATTTCTATTTTTTTTATGTTTTATTTTTTGCATTATTTCAGTAGTTAAAGTCTCAAATGTAATTTGCATAAAGATTTCACTTTCCAAAAATAAAGCTAACTTATTTTATTAGAGGTGTTCTTCATATCTTTCAAAATTAGTGGAATATCCATTTTAAAGTTTTTGCAGTTTGACTATGATAATGATCTTGTACATCCACAATTAAAAAATTCGAAATTAATTGGATAAATTAATTTAACATAAATTAAATTAAATAAAAAATAATAGGATTTGAATTTAATATTTTAGGGTTTCAAAAAATTTTTATTCTAGCCAACGGAGATTGGTTGAGTTGATAAGGGTTATTCACTTTGCTTGTAAGGCCTAAGTTCAACTCCGCAATAACAATTTTTTTTGGTGAGCAATCTATAAATCCAATGTAAGTCATCATTGAGGTTTGTGGTATGTCATGGCCTAGGACTAGGGAAGTCTCCCCTCACCTAAACTTTTGTTCACCAAAGAAATATTTCTTGTCAATAAAACAAAATTTTATCTGTTGAAAAAATATCTTAAGGGTCCATTTGTATTTTTTAAAAAAAATCTTTTCAATATTTGAGAAATGCTAGGGACAATCACTTTTGACAATTACTTTTAACACTCTCACTCTTATTGGACCATGGCACTTTCTAATTTTACATAAATTAGTTACCTACAATTATACGTTACTTGAAAGGTATTTTTTAGAATACACATACTTTAGCAATTTACTTCCCACATGGGTAACCTATTTTCATATAAAACTAAAAAGTGATGTGGCCCACTAAAAGTAAAAATGTTAAAACTGATTGTCAAAAATGACTATCCCTATCATTTCCCTTCAATGTATTCAAGTTCTACTTTATTAAATATGTCCACTAGCAAAACCCCAAAAAAAATCATTTTATTTAAATCTAATTTTTATTTAAATATAATATATTTTTTCATATTATTAAAGATATTTATATATTTTTACAAATATAATGACGTCTGTATTACAAAATTTTTTTATATTTTTTTCTTATATCTTTTTTTTTATGTAATCACAGGTATTTTCACCTGTTTTATGGTCTGAGACTCATTATGTTTGGATTGAGAGTGGTAAACGGTAAAACCCTCCCAATAGTGACGATTACAAGATTCGAACCATATCCAAAACTTTTTCTTATATCTAGTATCATTATTTTTAAGCAATTATTAAGGTAGAATGTATTGTGAGACTCATATTTTCCATCATTTTCATATATTTCTTGTAAAGTTAGAAAGAGTGGAAGCTTTAAAAGTGTTTAAATATTGCTTGTTCTGTAGGTGTAAAAAGGAACTATAAAGTAGGCCACATATATTTTCTAGTGATCTAGTAAAGGTGAAACTTGATGGACTCAATATTTGGAGCCAAACATAGTGGTGGCAAGAATCTGTATCTTGAACTCATTCGTTTATACATGTTTTGAAAAGTGTGTAAACAAATTAGAAAATGACGATTAAGTTCATAGGTCACTGGAACTTTCGTGAATAACAATCAAATTAAATTGACTTTGAACTTACTATCAGTAATAAATAATTCTCCATGTAATAAAGTCCTGGGTCAAGTGGACTGGTAGATCAAATCACGCGAAAAGTAGAAAAGTACATGATTTGACAGTTAGGGGTATTTCAATAATTTCACCCAAACAGGTAGTCAAATCTCAACAAAAGCTTAACCAATGATTAGAGAATGTTAAATAGAGGTGTTTTATATTTGAATAAAATATTTTGAAGGTGAGACAGATTATTTTCAATGAAGTCAATTGATAGAGGAAAAATTGGAACATTTTTTTAAGTATAAGGGTAAAATGGTAATTTCCACTTAAAATATGAATTTTTATAGAATTTGCTTGTATTTCTTCCTCCTTAGTTGTGCCTCTCTTCTTGCTCTCATTCTGTCACGACTCGAAAGCTGCCACGCACACTTAACAATCACACTTATTCCATTTAACAAATTTACAAACTAAATTTTTCTTTTCACTTTAAGATTTGTATTCGATGTCAGTGTCATCGCTAAATAATTTTCACCATTCTCAATTTGATTTGACTTATCGTTACTATTTAGGTTATTAACTCCTAAAGCAAATCAACTTACTTCCTTAATATATTAATTCGAGATTGACTTAGCAAAAGAAAAAGACCGAAAACCTTCCCTTATATATAATCAATTTTCCCCAGTTAATTAACTTGCAAAATATATATTTTCCAATATCATATCTCAACTCCATAATCCACAGTTTACATTATTATACACTACACACAATCTCAGAATCGTCAATTAACATTTTCACATTCCATAAAGTTCATAGTTATCATACCACAAGCACATATCGGATTATACTTAATAATCATTCTAGTCTATAATAATCTAGTGCGATCTTAAGTTACATCCCAAAATATTTCTAATAAACATGTACTGTGTATTGCATATTTTCTATACATGATAACCAACATGATGTATAAAATTTCATATACCTTAAAAGTAATAAAAAAAGCACTCGAAGAACTTAAGCAAGTACCACTACTAGGTACAGTCCCCAAGGTTCACGTAGAAACTATGGATAATGCTTTCAAAACCTGGTCAAGCAAATATATGTTTTCTTTGATGGGTGTTTTCTCTGTCTTCGTCTCCTACATTCCCCCAAAGGTCCATTGGCGATGGCTGCACCAAATCTTTAAACACCATGGTAAGGTTCTTGACGTCTTCATACCCAGAAAAAGGAATGCAATAGGATAGAAATTTGGTTTTGTTCATTTCTCATCCCTCTTGGAAGCAAAACGAGCAATTGAAAATTTAAACGGAGCTTGGCTCCTTGATTTCAGACTAGAAGTTAACATGGCAAAGTTTAATGCTCGTTCTTCTTACTGGAAGAAGGTGATCTCAAAAGAAACGCAAGAGGGTTTTCTTAGAAACAAAAGTAAAGAAGGCGAGAAAGATCCATCGAACGGTAGATTGTCATATAAAGATGCTCTACTGATGGATGGTAAAAAACCTGTCGTAATCGAACGTTCCTCTGAATGTCAAGATTTGGAAATAAGGAGCTTGCCTCAGGAAACGATAGCTTCTTGTAAAGCAGAGGTGGACGTGGAGTTTATGCATAAGCTTAGTAAGTGTGTGGTTGGAACGACAAAGTGCTTCTTTGAAACCATCTCACTGCAGGAAAACTTTAGATCACAAGGAGTTTTCGATGTCAATGTTACAAAAATTTCGGGCAAACAATTTTTGTTATAATTCAATGAAGTTAGCACAATGGAATCAATGCAACAGGATGGATGGAAACGACTCAAAGAATGGTTCATTGATGTTGAACCGTGGACACCCAACCTTGTTCTCAAAAATAGAGCAACCTGGGTTTCTTGCTTTGGGGTACCCCTTCATGCTTGGTGTCTAGGAACTTTCAAAAACATAGCAGAGGTCTTAGGCGAATTTATTTCAATGGACGAAAAAACGCTCTGTTTCAAAGATTTCTACAGGGGGACAATTTTTATTTCGACCGACCGACTGGAAAAGATTGATGAGGTTATCTTCATTGACTGCGGAAATAAGTTGTTTCCTGTTAAAATCACAGAAATTGGTCCAGAATTGCAACCTTTTGTTAACTGCAGATTGGGTGCTGAGAAGAATGAATCAGAAGCTAACAAAATTCATGTAGGGTCTGCTTCCAGCTTAGGTGAATCCCAGAACAACAAAGCTGATGAAGCTTGCCATGAACCAGACCTTCCATGCAGCAACGAAAACGATGCATTAATTAATACGAAGGCTGTGTCAGAGTCTTTTCATGTTGGCAAAGATTTGGAAAATGGAGTCTTAGCTAGCTCTCAGGAAAATTTGAATGAAGATCAGAGATTTTTAAGTAGTTCAAATAAAGACATTAATGGGGTGGAAATTTCTTCTGACAACGATCTTAATTCCTTGTCTCCTAATCATTCTAAAGATATAGAAGATCTATCAACTAAATATGACTCGACTGGTGAGCTTGATTCTACCACTGACAATCCAGTATGCAAAGCATGTGAGATATCAAAGAATAAAGAATACAAAGTTTCTGCGAACAGACCCAAGCGAGTTCGAATGCTTGAAGATCTCGAGGAAGCCATTCTAACTAAAGTGGAACAAAAGAAAGAGAAGAGAGGTGTTAAAAAGTCAATTAAAAAAAAACCATCTAGCTCACAAAGCCTATCTGGTCACTATGGTAATGAGTCGTTATCAAATGGGGATTTCAGGAACAGGTACATGGTGATCACCAGAGACGCAAAGGATGATTGGGAAATAAGGAAGCTCCTTGGACTCTCTGTCAATTGTGAAGACGAACTGCAGTGGAAAGACTAAGGGAGTTGAAGAACAGACCTTAATTCCATCGTTGCTCTTACTTGGTGTAGAAATAAAGAGATCAGACCCTAGAAACTTAGAGCACCTTCATGGAGATTGATAATCTTTCTGATAAATGCAGAATATTTATAGGGAAGCTAACGGGCTGGCAGATTCATTGGCCAAAGCTGGTGTGAATTGGATTGAACGGCTCAAAGCATGGTGGTGATACTTTGGGTTCTTCATCTTTTGGAATTGATTTGTGTTTTGGTTTCTTGTCTTCCATGAAGAGTTTGAAGTGGATCAATTTTGTTGGAGTGCCTCTGGTTTTTACTGTTAATGTATTGAGCTTTAATTTTCATTGTGGTCTCTTTTTGTCCACTTTTGTGTTTTGTGTATCGTGTCTACGTGTTTTGGGATCTGCTTCATTTTGAGTGTACATTTGGATGTCGTGATCCCTGCTGTTGTGGGATCTGCTTTGCAAGATTCAAACGTTGTTGAAGTTTGGGCAATCTACTTGATTTTGAGGTATTTTCTAAAAACTTATTGGAAAGGCAACAGGGGTTTGATCATAGAGTCGGATTCAACAGTTGCTGTTGGTTGGTGTTCGAATCCAATTACTTGACCATGGAGGCTCTGGGATGTTTTTTGAAGATCGATACTTTTTGGGAGGATTTACAGCATATACAATTGGTTAATATTCATAGAGAATCAAATGGGATGGTAGATTTCCTTGCTAAGTCATGGGTTAATAGAGAAGACATGTTCATGGCATGGTGGTAGATTCATCCGTGTGGAGTGACTGCTTTTAAAATGCTATTAACTTTTGGGTTTGGATTGGTTTTTAAGAATTTTTCTTCAGTTTCTCTTCACAGAGGCGACATAAGGGCGCCGCACTTGGAGATTTCATGACAGTTTTTTCTGGCTCTATCCTATGTTTCTAGTGGATTTTGTTTAGTCTTTGTTCCACAAGGGTGTCATTTGTTTTGCTTTCTCTCGTGACTTGGTGTTCTTTAGAAGGTGATTAATCGGTTTTGATGTGTTGTAAGTGTTTTTAATTTGGCAGCAAGAGTACAATTCTTTGCTGCACGTCTGTAACTCTCATCATTTTAATAAATTTGTGACTTACCAAAAAAAAAAAGAAACTATGGACGTAGAATTTAGCTTGTGTGATCTGCGATGATGTTAGAAAGGGGTGAGCAAACCACGGCTCAAAAAGTAGTTTAAATAAATGCATGTTAGACTCATGTCGATCTACATGCAAGTGTAGAAAAATAATGCTGAAGTGACATGTATGCATGGTATTCAATCACGGTCTTAAATCAAAACACTTTTGCCATGCACTTCAGTTCAAAACACTCTCATTATGCACTTTATTTAAGTCAAATTTACTATGCATTTCGATTAAATCAATCCACTATGCATTTGGGTTAAATTCACAAAACTATACATTTCGATAAATCAATCACTATGTAATAAAACAATCAATATACACTTCGATAAATCGATCACTATGCACTTCGATAAAACGATCAATATGCACTTCGATAAAGCCAACACATTATGCACTTTGATAAATCAATTACTAAACACTTCTTTTAAAATCAATGACTATGCACATTTGTAAATCAATTACTATGCATTTATTTTAAATCAATGACAATGAACTTTGATAAATCAATTGCTATGCATTCATTTAAAATCAATAACTAAGCATTTTTTTTATAAATTAATTAGTTTACAAAATGATAATCAATAAACATTAGGCGTATAGCCTTGATTCACTGAAAATGATTAAAAAAACGATCACTTATCACTTTAGGCATAAGCCTTAAATCACTTAAAACGATTTCAAATCGATCACTTTTCACTTTAGGCGTAAGCCTCAATTCACTGAAAATGATCTCAAATCAATCATTTGTCACTTTTAGGCATAAGCCTTAAGTCTCTTAAAATGATTTCAAATCATTCACTTTTCACTTTAGGCGTAAGCCTCAATTTACTAAAATAGATATCAATAATAAAACAGTGGTAAGTAGAGTTTACAGTGGTAAGTAGAGTTTAGGCAATAATCCTTAATTATTGATACGATAACAATAATGATGTCCATGCTAGCTAGTGATGGAATGGTGTCGCAAGCAACACAAAATCTATGGCCATAAAACAATACTCCAGTCTCACTGATTAGTCGAGAGCTGGAACTTGTCTGTTGGTTTTCCAGACAAGCCTAACAATTTACTTAGAGCACTAGGCTCGATGATAAAGTACAATGTAGTAGTCTAGAGCACAAGGCTCGATAGATGGGCAATAAGGCCTAGAGCTAAGCTCGATAGGCTAGAAATGACCCGAAGGTTGTAGGATATGTTTACACTCAAAAACAGTTCGAAAACAATTTTCTCATGTAGCACTTGGCTTCCACAAATTTTAAAACACTTATTAAACCAGTTTTGAGTTTCAAATATGTAGAAGTTTCGATTTATTTCAAAGGTCAGTTCAAACCAAGACTTTACAATTTAAAACATGATGCAAGTCGTTAAAATGTAGACATTCAATAGCTTATCTCAAAACATGCTATATGTAAATGCACATATGCATCAAATTGCTTAATTTAACATGCACGTTTGTCTGGCCACAATACACAAGGCAGAAGATGAGTTTTAATCCAGTCCAAGCATAAACCAAATTTGTAAACCAACTAGACCTTATTGTCCAACCATAACTTTTGTATTTTCTTAACGTAAGAATAAACCAAAATATTTATCAAATTTAAAATCATTCCTACGAGATGGTGCTAACATACTTTATTTAACCTACTTACCTTATACCTTTAGTCAATATTTTCTTCGAGGCCCCGATCAAAATCTACTCTTCCACTCCAAACAAAGTCACTACAAACATTTCAATACCATCTCAATCATATACTCATATCATACTTAGTTTATACTACAAGACATGTATCTTAAAACCGCAACTAATCTAGTTCACTTCTACACCATGGACATTAACTCATCTAAAACCAAGAATTATGTCACTTACCCTTTTACAAAATCTTTGCTAGCCATTACACTTCAAAGAATCTCCTTAGCCGATCTTTGTACCATTCATTCCCCTTAATATTTCCAAGTAATTCCTACACCAAGATTTAATTCTTCAATATTGTATCAATATTGCTTAAATATCTATAAGTACACACATATTTGCATCAAAGCACAAGTATTTGGACTAGAGCCCATATTGTTCTTCCTCATCAAGATTTCGGTATATATATATAAACACATAGACATATATAATTATACAGTTGTATTTTTCTCTTTATCACCGAGTCCCTAGAATATATACATATATATATACACACGCGCACACACATACATCCATCTCCATCTTGTCCATGCTTTTGCATCTATACACATGTAGGTATTATCCAACAAATATATATATATATATAATTGCATAAACATAATTATACAATTATATTTCTCAAAACCTAACTTTTACCTCTAAAAATAGCTCAACTGACCCTCTTTGAACCTAGGCTACCGTTGTCCATGATGTCACCCAATTATGGCTCTTTGCTGCAGCTTCATTTCCGCTCATTGGTTGTCTCTTTCCTCACTGTTTTCAGGGTATCACTCAGTCCATACTCAGTCACCGGGCATGGCCTAAGCTGCCTCTGTACAGGGTTGAATGCAGTCCCGGTTTTACACCCTTCACTAGCCTCAACAGCTCCTACTTGCAGGCCAAAAAGCATCTAAAACAGAAGCAGACAAGTAGCATTAGCTGCTACCCTGCACAACCCGAGGGGTTGCCTTGTTTCCAATAAGTTCTAGCCGAGATTTTAGCCTTTGCCTTCACTTACTTCAGTTGGGCTCAACATCTCTAATGGCTTTTGATTCAACTTCGTCCTTACTCCCTTCAAACCTTCAACGAGCTCTAACAACAGCCTTGAAACCAGTCCCAAATTTCCAGCCACCAGTCAACCTCCCAACCTCTTAAGAATTAGTGACAGCCTCCGTTTTCTGTATCTTCAAACCAGTCCCATTTAGCCTTATTTCTTCCTCTGTCTCACTTCCTTTTCTTTCTCTCCCTGCAGCAAATCGATCTCCTTCCTCTTCTTCCCGTTTGTTGCAGTTCGTCCCTTCTTTTAGCCGCTTTACTCTCCCTCTCTTAGCTAAAGTTTTCAGATCGTTTCTTTTCTTTCTTTAAAAATGGCAATTGCTTACAGGTTTGGTTCACTCTCTTACTACCAGATTTGTCCCACCAAGAGAACACCTTGCTTTGAGCCAAAATGTTGCCTCTAGTAGCATTTACAACTCCTGCCATGAACCCTTTAATAGCCACCTGAAACACCCAGTTTTAATGCCTCCATGCCAATCCTGATCACAACCCAAAAGCTACTATTTCTAGCAGATATCAAGGCCTTATTCACGCACCAAGAGAAGCACCCGTTTCTGTTGTGTTTTTGGTCGCCAACATCCTTGTTTCAACGCCCGTAAACACCTATTCTGACCAGCATTCATAGCCACGGTTCAGCCTTGGACAGTCCCGATTCATCTGCCTTCGGCTACGAGACTTGCTCTTTCCCTTGCGCGAGCTGCTTCATGCCTCTCTAGTCAGCGTCGTCTTCCCCAATTGCCTTTTTTTCTTTGTATTTCTTTTTTGTTTTTTTGCTCAGACTTTTCTTTGTATTTGAGAGGCTCATAACAAAGTGGGAGTAGGTAAATAGATGATTGGCCTCATGAGGAAGCCAATCAACTATATTATTTTTTTATTATATTTCTTTTTTTTATATATCCTGTTAATGTATATTAGTTTATATATATATATATATAGAGAGAGAGAGAATAGATATATATATCTTTAGGTTTTAATATTGTATTTTTTTTTATATCTCTGTATGGATCTTACCTAGATATGTGTATATCTATATTTTCATTAACTTACTTCATTAATGTACAAAATCTGATATTATTTTCTCTATTGAATTTATATATGTACATATATATATATAAATTTGAATTTTATGTGTATTCATGAAATCATAATATTCCTCTTGGATTTTTTGTTTACTATCTTGATGATTTTTAAAGAATAATTCACGTTTGATTTTATTCTTTTCAGAATAAAATTCTTTTCTTATTTTTTCTTTATCAATTGAGAATTCTTTTTGTAAAACGTTTAATTCTGGATTATTTTTCATTGAAGAGTAAGTTGGGGAAATTGGTAAATCTTCATCACTTTCTGATTTGGTTTGGGAAAACATAGGCTGCCTTTGCCTTTGGTAGATTGGTTTAGGAACACTTGTAGATGTATTTATAGATTGAAGATTATTGGCTATAGATTGAAAATCTTGTAAAGTTGAAGGAATAGATGATGTTGAATATCTAGGAGTTTGAAAACTTGAAGTTGATCTTAAACTTTGATATGGTAGATGTATCGGAATATGGGAGGATGTCCTAAGTTTATAGAATTTGTTCTATTAAAAGAAATCTTGACGTCTCCATTATCAGTTTGAGAGACAACTCTTAATTCAGTTGTTTCTTGTGTTATAGGTTGGACTGCTTCTCCTAAAGCCCATTCATCTGGAAAAGACACTTCATTCCACTTAATTGGTTTGGGAATATTTATCCTGGATCTAGTCATGTCTATTTGGAAAAGGAATAGATGATGTTGAATATCTAGGAGTTTGAAAACTTGAATTTGATCTTAAACTTTGATATGGTAGATGTATCGGAATATGGGAGGGATGTCCTAAGTTTATAGAATTTGTTCTATTAAAAGAAAGCTTGACATTTCCATTATCAATTTGAGAGACAACTCTTAATTCAATTGTTTCTTGTGTCATAGGCTGGATTGCTCTTTCTAAAACCCATTCATCTGGAAAAGAAACTTCATTCCAATTAATTGGTTTGGGAATATGTATCCTTGATCTAGTCATGTCTGTTTGGAAAAGAAGTGTCTCTCCTTTTGGGCTATGGATTAAGACTCCCGAACCTAAAGCTGAAATCATAGCTTTATAATATATTCTATAAACTAAAGCCAAAGGTATAGATCCCGGTTTCATTTTATAGTTATGGGTTTTTATTTGAAGAGTTAAAACATCTAAAATGTTTTTATCTTGTAAATAAACAGTATAATTTGGAAAACAATTAAAATAAATTGGACCGTTACAGAGACTTGATTCAATAGTTCCTAAGAGGGAATCATTGAAATCTTCAAATCTAGTGTCTCTTAATGTCATAAAGATTGAAGTGTTTAGACCTTCTTTTGAGAGTCGTTTAACTACGACTTGAATTAATCCTATATGAATATATTTATATTTTCTTTGAATATGTTTGTTAATTGATTCTCTTTCTAATAATTGAATTGACATATAGTTTCAATTTCTAACAATTCTGAAAGCTCTCACTCTTTCTTATTTTGTAAATCAAATTTTATATCAATAAAAAGTTCAAAATTTTATCAATCTATTTATCCAAATTTTATTTCATCAATCATATTCAATATTTCAAATTTTAATTTACCCTTTCAAATTTTAATTTTACCATCTTCTGTATTTTCCAAATTCATCACTGCTACAGCAGATCTTCGAGAGATACTCTGATTATAGTTTATATCAAATTGTTTGCAAAATGTTCCTAATTCTTTCTTAGATTGTCTTTGTTCTTTTTTCAATTGTTTTTGTAGTTTGATATCTTTACAAATTTTTAATCCTTCTTTTTGAGTGTAACTAATTAGTTCACCATATGTCAATTTTTCGTAAGGAATTATTCCTTTGAAATCTTCTCTTATTTTGTTTCTAACTTTTGCTCCTAGCAGATTTGGTAATCCAGCTAGAAATTTTTCTTTCCAAAAGGGTCGATTATTATCTGTCTTTTGCATGACTCTGGTGATAAAATTATCTTTATACCATTTAAATTCGCCTAATTTCTTACATTTGAGATTGGACAAAAGTTCTGCATTTTTATCCCTTAAGTGTGATGGATCTCCTATGAAATGTTTAGCAATTGCAAAGATTAATGTTGCAACAGCATTTTGTATATGTTGATTTTCTTTATCTAAGATTGGATTATTATCATTATCAGTTTTGATTGCATTAAGTATTTCTTTTTGTTCTTTGGAAGTGAGATAATTATCCCACCATCCTTTGAGTCATCCAAAAAATCCAGATACTAATAAATCAGCTATTGCCCAATCAGATATTGTTTTTTGAGTTTTATAAACATTTGATACCATTGTCATTTGTTGCAAAATTGAAAATGTTATATTCAGACATTCCATCTATGTTCCATTCATAAACTGTATTTGCATTATATTTGTTTTGGATTAAGGGTTTCTCTTCTAATACTAAATCTAGTGCAGATGTTTTTGGGTAGTACAATTTTTGTGGTTCTTTCCAATGAAGCTTTTGAATTATCTGTTCATCGGATGATTGAAATTGTTCACTATTAGTTTCTGAATATTTTATTGTATTAATTGACCTTTGTTGTGTTCTATCAGGTGTATCTGGTATATATCTTTCATTTTCTCTAGTTATTTCTGAGTTTAATGCATTAAGTCTTTGTTGAATTTCTTGCAAGAAATTTAATTGAGTGTTTGATGATATTTCATGTGGTTTAAATAAAGGTTTTGAATTTTTTTTTTTTGTTTTTCTTCACTTGGTTTGTCTTTTTTAGAAGTTTGGATGTTTGAATTGTCTATTTTTGTTTCAATTTTTTCTAAATGCTGACTTATTGTATGGAGATTTAGATTTGAAAAATTATTTTGCTCGATCAAGAGTTTAATATCTTTATAAGTGACTTGGGAGTTTTCTTCCAAACACTGGAATAGTACCCAGAAGACTTACTCCACAATAAAAAAAGAGATTCTTTCCATCATTTTGTGCATCACAAAGTTTCAAAGTGACTTGTTAAATCAAAAATTTCTTCTCAGAATTGATTGCAAATCTGTAAAAGAGATTCTTCAAAAAGATGTGAAAAATATGGCATCCAAACAGATTTTTGCAAGATGGCAAGCAATTGAAAAAAAACAAAGACAATCTAAGAAAGAATTAGGAACATTTTGTAAACAATTTGATATAAACTATAATCCAGAATGTTCTTCAACAAAATGTTGTAAAACAAAGAAATTTGAATATAAAAAAAACTTTTCCAAAGACAAATATTACCAAAACCCAAAAGAAATAAAATTCAAACTAAAAAGGAATTTAAAAGCCAAGAAAACAAACCTAAAAAGGAATGGAAAAATCCAAACATAAAATGCTTTAAATGTGGGAAAACAGGATATATTTCAAAATATTGTAAAATAACGAGAAGAATAAATCAAATACAACTTGATCAAGAAACAAACAAAAAAATTTGTGAACTTTGACGTATACAACTTCAGGGCACAAACTTCAGATATTGAATCACAATCTTCATCAGATATACAAGTTAATCAAATGGATGATATAGAGACATCTTCAGATCAAGACACACTCAATGCCTTAACAAAAGACCAAGAATTGATGATGGAAATAATTGATAAAATACAAGATCCCCAAATTAAGAAAGATTATTTAGAACAATTAAAAAAATCCTTCTCTACACCAACTTTTATCTCATCAACTTCAAAATCTTATAATTTAAAAGATATAATCTTTAATAAAATACAAACATCCAACAAAGAAATCATTATCCAAGACCTCTAACATGAAATCCACAATATTAAAACAGAAATAAAATTGCTTAAACAATAACAACAACAGCACAGTCAAAAATTAAAAATTTTAGCAAACTCAAATGGAGAAACTTCCAGTGAATCTTCTGATGAAGACAAACAACCATCACAGGAATTTTTAAATATCCTAACTGAAGTCTCAATCCAAAAATAATTAATAAAAATATCAATTTTAATCAATAATGAATTTTTAGTAGAAACAATAGCTCTATTTGACACAGGAGCAGATCAAAATTGTATTAAAGAAGGAATAATTTCAACAAAATATTGTGAGAAAACTTTTGAAAGTTTAAAAGCAGCAAACAATGAAAAACTCCAAATTCAATACAAATTAACAAAAAGAAAAATCTGTAAAGACCAAATTACATTCAAAACACCATTTTTAATAATAAAAATATTAGTCAAAATGTTATATTAGGATTACCATTTATATCCCTAATCAAACCATATAAAGTAACAAATAATGGAATATCTACAAAAATCCTTGGATCAAAATTAATATGGAATTTTATAGAAAAACCAAAGAAAAGAAATATAAATTTATTAAAATCAAAAACAATTACAAATCAACAAATTAATATAACAATCAAAGACAAACAAAATCAAATATTCTATTTAAAAGAAGATATTAATTTCAAAAGAATCCAACAGCAATTACAAAATCCTCTAATATAGAATAAGATAAAGTCATTGCAAACAGAAATTTTTCTTTCCAAAAGGGTTGGTTATTATCTGTCCTTTGCATGACTCTGGTGATAAAATTATCTTTATACCATTTAAATTCGCCTAATTTCTTACATTTGAGATTGGACAGAAGTTTTGCATTTTTATCCCTTAAGTGTGATGGATCTCCAATGAAATGTTTAGCAATTGCAAAGATTAATGTTGCAACAGCATTTTGTATATGTTGATTTTCTTCATCTAAGATTGGATTATTATCATTATCAGTTTTGATTGCATTAAGTATTTCTTTTTGTTCTTTGGAAGTGAGATAATTATCCCACCATCCTCTGAGTTGTCCGAAAAATACAGATACTAATAAATCAGCTACTACCCAAACAGATATTGTTTTTTGAGTTTTATAAACATTTGATACCATTGTCATTTGTTGCAAAAGATTGAGAATGTTATATTCAGACATTCCATCTATGTTCCATTCATAAACCGTATTTGCATTATATTTGTTTTGGATTAAGGGTTTCTCTTCTAATACTAAATCTGGTGCAGATGTTTTTAGGTAGTACAATTTTTGTGGTTCTTTCTAATGAAGCTTTTGAATTATTTGTTCATCAGATGATTGAAATTGTTCACGATTAGTTTCTGAATCTTTTATTGTATTAATTGACCTTTGTTGTGTTCTATCAGGTGTATCTGGTATACATCTTTCATTTTCTCCAGTTATTTCTTAGTTTAATGCATTAAGTCTTTGTTGAATTTCTTGCAAGAAATTTAATTGAGTGTTTGATGATATTTCATGTGGTTTAAATAAAGGTTTTGAATTTTTTGCTTTTTGTTTTTCTTCACTTGGTTTGTCTTTTTTAGAAGTTTGGATGTTTGAATTGTCTATTTTTGTTTCAATTTTTTCTAAATGCTACTTATTGTATGGAGATTTAGATTTGAAAAATTATTTTACTCGATCAAGAGTTTAATATCTTTATAAGTGACTTGGGAGTTTACTCTCTCTCTCTCTCTCCTCTCTCTCTCTATATATATATATACACATAAATCTAATTTATGTACGTTAATCATTAATTGTTAAATCCACTAAACTCCAATTTTCAATTTCATTACTTAAGATAATACAAATTTTAGATTGCAACTCAAATACTAAGTTTATTTAATTCCCTCATTCATATACAAACTCGATAGGGAAAAATTCGCAGTCTTCACATTCTCCCCACCTTAGGAAATTTGGTCCCCCAAAATTTTCCATGTCCATCTGGAAAAAGTGAGGGTACTGCTCTTTCATTAGACTTTCCAATTCCCATGTAGCTTCCTCTAAAGAGTAATGCTACCAAAGTACTTTAACTAACAAGATTGTCTTAGACCTTAATATCTTATTTTTCTTATCCAGAATCCAAATTGGCTTCGTAATAAAACTTAAGTCCTTCTTGATTTCCAACAGCTCATAATCAATCACGTGGAAAGGATTCGTATGATACCTTCTAAGCATGTATATGTGGAAGATGTTGTGCACACTTGATAGTTCTAGGGGTAGCACTAATCTGTATGCTATGTCACCCCTTCTCTCAAGTATCTCGAAGAACTTAATATGTAGAGAAATCAACTTTCCTTTCTTACTAAACCTCATTATACCTTTAGATGGAGAGATCTTCAAGAAAACTTAATCCCCAACTTGAACTCTAAGTGTTTTCTCCGATTCTCGACATAGCTCTTTTGTCTCTAACCAATCACATATCGACTTTATATTCTCAGAAACTTTCTCTAACATACTTCTCTGTTAGGGCATTGAGTGAATTAGTAACCTTCATAGCTAGGAAGCGTGCAGACCTTGTCAATCCATCAACAATAACCCAAATTTCTTCATGATTTCTGTGGTCTTAGGGTGTGTGAGACCCGACTTTATTACACTGTACACTATACCTTGTAAATTATTGATAGTAGAATTGAATTATTTAGTGGAATTTAAATTGAATGAAATTTCACTCTCAATTTGGATTTATTCGGATTATGATTGATAATATGGTGTATAAAAAAAAAAGAGGAGGAAATAAATATCATATAATGAAGTAGAGCATAGAAATGAATAAATTAATAAATCTGAAATTGGAAAATAGAAGTGGCATTTTAATGGTATAAAATGCAATTAAATGATATTAAGGGAAGGAAATTATATTAAATGGACATGTAGTAAATTGCTATGGGTTGGAGCACACAAAAAGTGGGGGGAAAACCAGTAAAAACGTGTGGAAAAATTTATTTTACTGCCACACATTTTGCTGCTGTGTGATGCAGTGCAAATCCACTAGAAGGAAAGAAATTTTCAAGGAGAAATACATAAGTGGCACATGTGGCAAGCTTCCATTGCTTAGATCATAATTAAAAGAAGGCAAAATTCAGCATTTTCTTATGGAATTCTGCCGCCTCTCCTCCGTAGAAATCAACCCATTTCTGCTGTTACCTCCTCGCCATTTTGCTTCTTGTTCTTCATTTTTCCTTAGCAAATCAATTCCTTTTCATCACCAAAACCTTAATTATCATTTACAAGACTTATTCCCCACCTCAAGGTCATCTTAAAATGCAGAATAAAGAACCGAAAAGAAGAAAATCGAAAGCTATTTCGGATAACTCTACTGTTCGAAAATGGATAAAGGTAAGGAATTGGTGATGTTTTTCTTCAAGTAGCTATAGAAATTGATTTATTCATGTAGAAGAAATGTATTTGGAATATTTGATTGAAGTAAAAATATGTCTAAGCTGTCAAGGGATGTTTAGCTGTACGTGGAAATTTTGGAAAGATTTTTATGATAAATATGATAAATTTGGGTAGGATTTAGAAACAGATGAGGAATTAAGCTCGATTGGGACTTAGATTACATGATTTGTGAAAAAATTGAGTTGGCTAGATGATAGCTCAACATAGGCCAGTGGCGTGAATGATGCTGCCGGCTGTAGCTGGTGGCACGATGGTGATGATAAGTTGATGAGGATTTAAGAATTTAAAAAGGTGTTTAATGAATTGTTATATGGCTAGTAAACAATTAAATCTTAATGAAATAAAATCTATTGGAATTTGATTAGAATTTGGATTAAATGAAATTATGCAAGATACGGAAAAATGGTGTGAACGTGGATGATGTTTAACAAAACAGGGGCTGATTTATAGTGAATAAATCTTAAAGAAGTAAAGAGGTTAGAGGAAATTTCTAAGTGAATAAAAGAGGTGTATAAGCTTAGAAGAGAATAAAGAAAGAAAATCTTGGGTAAATGATACTAGAAAGCTCACGTGTGTGGAGAAGGAGACATGAAGAAGAAATTATGAAGCTGCAGCAAGCGTGGAACAGAAAAGAAAGGATTAAAGAAAAATAATTGAAGATGAGTAGAAAATATTCTTAAATTAATTGAGAAGGGAAATAAAGGAAATGATAGACATGCATAAATGAGTTTAAGGAAAGAATAGATAAATCACCGTAAGAAGGAATTCATGAAGGTATTTGGCCATGAGCATTTTGGACTGTTATTATGCTGCATTTTATGATTTAAACATGGGAACTGACCGTAGAAATTAAGAAAAATTAATAATTTTTGATAAAATTATTTTGCAGCATGAAAAATCGGAGTTCGTGTGGTGACATCGGGAAGTTCGATACCACGAAACAGGTAAGGGGGAAGTGTGTGAGTTGTAGTGATATAATGAATTGCATGTTTTCTTAAGCTAAATTTTATGAGAATATTGCATGCATGATTTTGTTTTGAAAACATGCAAAATTGTGGTTGATAAGCTGGTTTATATACTGCGAATTGTGTGCACGAGGCTAGGAATCCGCAGCCGTTATGCTGTCGAAAAATTTCCAAAAGTATTCTAAAATATTATAAACTATTTTAGATGCATGAAGTGATTTAAATTGGAAGTTTAAATATAATTTCCACCAATTTTCCACAAATTGGAAATTATGAGAAAGTTATGAGAAATTAAATATTCATGTTTTATATTTTATTAAAGTGAGAATTTGAATTATTTTATATGATATTAAATATTCAAATTGAATATTTATTTACTTTTTCACTTGATACATGAATATTTACTGATGGATTTACTGTATGTGAAAATGGGGAATAAAATACCTTTTTGGAAAATAATTCTTTAAATAAATGACTTAATTCATTTGATCCCCTTAAAGGTATTTTTATGAGCAAATGAATGATTTTATACCTTTATGGAATTAAGTGATGATTTTATTTATTTTATAAATTCCATAAAGGTGATGATATATGAAAATGTGAGAGCTTTATGGATAAACATGAAATATTTCAAATTATTTTTAATAAGATCCATAAAGGTTGTGGTACGGTTTTTATACTATTTTGAGACTTAGGCCCCGAGTTTCATGCATCATACTATTACTGTTACTGTCACGTGGCTGATTGACCCGCCAATCATCAGCGTACCGGATGTCACCTGGTAAGTGTACACCGAGACACCCTATAGATCATGGCCATAGATCTCACTATATACTGTGTCCCTTCGGGGATGATTACTGTGTCCCTTAGTGGACGATGATAGCATGATTTAATTGTAAGGTGATGTCTAGTCTCAACTTACTGATTACTGTTTACTGAAAGGATTTATTGAATCTTGTTTTACTGTACTGCACTTTGAATTACTATCTACTGAACTGAACCGTACTATATCGAAATACTGTTTTACTGAACTGGTAGCTATTGATTACTGTTTACTGAACTGAAACTTACTGATTACTAGTTACTGAACTGAAAGCTACTGATTACTGCTTACTGAAATGAAATCTACTAATTTCTGTTTACTGAACTGAATTGTACAGAACACTGTTTACTGAACTGAAAGGAAATTACTGTTATTGAGAAAGAATACTTTGAAAATTATTTCTTAAATAGAAATAATTACTGAAGTATTATCCAGTGATTTGGATATTTATAATCCACTGTACTCAAAAGACTGTTTATTGTAACTACTGTTTTATCATTGTACTGTCACGTGTTTTGAAATCAGTGTACTGAAGTGAAATAATAAAATGGTTTATACCATTTTTATAATTATGAGAAAAGAGAAGGAATTGTTTTGAAATAAAACAATTTATTTATTACTCTCTATAGTTGCTCTGGGTTTTCGAGACAAGACAGGTATTTCAAAATACCTTCCATGCTCCATCTGGATTTCCCGGCCGACTATAGTATCCTTCCCTTACTGACCATTAGGAAATAAATATTTTACGGCATATAGTTTTCATTATATCAAGTAGCATAAGACTCCTTTACTAAGCATGTGGTTCGCTCACCCCTTACTTTCAAAATTTTTCAGATTAATTACTAGGATTATTTGATGGCTTCCTCAGATAAATATAGCTACAAGTAGCCCACTAAGACAAAGAGCGTTGAAATTTAGAGGTACAGTTACTTCTCTTATATATTCAGACACTTGTATACAGTACTACATTACTATAAAATAGAAACAGGGAATGTAAAATGTATGAAATATTGTAAAAATTTTTATATTCTGAATTTATTGAATAAATGTTCACCATTTATTACTGTTAAGGATCAAGTGTTAAAGGCATCACAGACAGCCCAATCGGTAAAAATGTGAAAAATATTAGTAAATATTGTGTAAAAATGTAAACTCAAATTGTTACAGGGTGCCCCATGGTGAATCCCCATAATCACGTGCTCCCATTTCCAAGCTGGCACATATAAAGGATTAAGCAATCCCGCTGGTTTTTGGTGCTCAATCTTAACTTTTTAGTACACTAAACATTTGGACACAAAAGTCGCTATATCTTTCTTTGTACGAGCCCAATGGTACACTTCGCGCAAATTTTGGGTACATCTTCATATTCCCTGAGTGCATCATGTACTTGGAATTGTATGCCTATTTCATTACTTGTCTCTTTAGGGCCTCACTGTCTAGAATCCATATCTTGTCCTTATACCTTAGTCAACCATCTCAATCGATTCATAAGTATGGAACTAACCATGATGCCAATCACCACTATAATCATCTATCTCAAATCACCTCAACATGGTTTCCACATTATGCTAAATACATTCGTCACATGTTATATCAATAAAGTCAACAATTTACATCTTGTATCCACGTTTCTTATGCACAACACAGGTTAATATGCACTCATTAGTCAATGGAAGCACACAGTGTTTATAAACATATACTTTTACAAAAGCATCTTACACAGCAAGATTCACAAAATGTCGTAATTCAATATTTTCTCAATCTTGTTACTGTAACAATGATCAAAATTAACAATTCTCCATGACCTCAATGAATCTGTCACAGGTAAATTAACTATCTCTCAACAATACCTCAAGATATAAAAATTACCTTACAATGATCATTATACACAATGAATGCATGACACTCCTCTTGCATATTACAGAGAATGTTTTCAAGACATCATTATCGTAGTGTCATAGAGTAACTGACCTATGTAGCCTATTTCCACAATGTCACACTCTAAGTTTGTCCCACTTAATTTACTCAATGTGTCATAATTCGTTCTTCCACAAGAAAGTAATTCACCACAAACACATCATGTTCCACAATCATTGATTATGTTCGCCTACGATCAGATTTCAACTTTCTTACAGACAATTTA
Source organism: Heritiera littoralis (assembly GCA_031772115.1). Lineage (NCBI taxonomy): Eukaryota > Viridiplantae > Streptophyta > Magnoliopsida > Malvales > Malvaceae > Heritiera > Heritiera littoralis. The sequence goes on along the minus strand of JAPDPK010000059.1, from coordinate 4,138,995 downwards.
TTTGCACCAACCATTGCATAGCATTATAAAATCATACGCATCAATTCCAATTCATCCCCACATGAGTCTCACTTCCTCAACAATCCACATAATAGCATAATCTTAATTCTTACCTTTGTAATACACAAATGTATATGTATACAATTACATAAGCAAATGTATTCTTAGCGCATAAGACATCAACGGCATAATTCCTTACTCTTACCATCTCAATCACACCACCAAGGTGAACCCTTCATACTTTTCTACATCAGAAGATATTAGACTTAGCCAATATCAATATCATACAAGATGATTTCAAGGTTCTTATCTCATACAATCTTAACTGTCACATCAATTTGTTATTTTGCACATCAATTTGTTATCTTGCACAACATGCTCTAACAATCTCCAATTTCCATTCAAAGACCTCTTTTTATAACATGTTGTGTTCATTTCGACTATAACAGTGAGAAATTTAAAGAGCCTTATAGGTTCTGAATCCCCATAGTTCAAAATCATAGGGTTCAATTTATTAGACTTTCAAAATTTACTAGCTCAAACGGTATATTTCCAAAGGTCGAATTCTTTCCTAAGTCCATGTATATTCCAAATCATATACCTTTTAAATCCTATGGTTTCTGAAATCCATACATTTTTCAAAATATACAAGATCTAGTACATTTTTCAAGTCCATAAAAGGGTTAAGCAATTGTTCCTCTTAAGGCATCACAATAAAATCCACTTCCTGTCACACCTGGTGGACAAATTTGAATATATTTCCTGCCACCAATAGACCTAGTTGAACCATTCTTTATTGAAGTTCATTAAAGATGCCTAATTCCTCAAAATCCAAAACTTTCGTATTTTGACATCGTTTTCCAATTCCAATAGTTTTCAATACCAATCTGGATTCTGCATTCGATTGAATCCTATCCCTTTAGGTATAAAACATAATGCAGTTCAATCCTATCTTTTGTTTCAGACCTAAGGTTTTATAGAACAATACTCGCGAAAGGCTAAATATACAGTTCAAACTTTAGGCCATCGTATAACCTATTTCTTAGGCTAAATAGCACCAGGTCACTATCATTCTATCAAACCCGACTTCACATTTATGAGTTTTGACAAGTATACCATCTTAATCTCCAAATCACATAAGCCATTGATGCTCTACTGATATCACTCCCATATGTTTAAAACAAAAGAAATAAACATTTATTGCTTTGTTACTTGTTAAGACATATCATATAGGATTAGGTAGGGAGAAAATTACAGTTTTTCCTATAGCAGTGTACACTAGCACAATAGGTAGCTATCTAGTCTATACCCAAAATGAAACCAATATCGTAAATGTGCAATAATATCAGATCTACTATTAGGTTTCGATCTCTCACCTTCACTTTACATTGACGATATGTACACTCCTTCATCCAAGATTTCCTTGAAAGGAGTGTTAACAAACAATAGATAATATAAAGGTTTTTGACACTATATGCAACCTACTAACAAGTGCAGCTGATGAAGGTGATGAGTTGGAAGTGGAATCGGCTATTTTCGAACTAGTCTCCCAAGCTTACTTTTATGTCTAGTCTCTTCATTTTTGAACTAAATCAGAATAGAAACTTATACTAAGAGCAGATCAATCTTAGTATAAGTTGATAATGGTAAGTTACATGACATGAGATGTAACACAAATAACGATCTATTAGACACTGACATGTACGAGACAAATTTTGCTTTGATACCATTAAATCTGTCACGACCCAAAAGCTACCACGTACACTTAACAATCACACTTATTCCATTTAACAAATTTACGAACTAAATTTTTCTTTTCACTTTAAGGTTTGCATTTGGTGTCACTGTCACCGCTAAATAATTTTCATCATTCTCAATTTGATTTGACGTATCATTACTATTTAGGTTATTAACTCCTAAAGCAAATCAACTTACTTCCTCAATATATTAATTCGAGATTTACTCAGCAAAAGAAAAAGATCAAAAACCTCCCCTTATATATAATTAATTTTCCCCAGTTAATTAACCTGCAAAATATATATTTTCCAATATCATATCTCAACTCCATAATCCACAGTTTACATTATTATACATTACACACAATCCCAGAATCGTCAGTTAACATTTTCACATTCCATAAAGTTTATAGTTATCATACCACAAGCACATATCGGATTATACTTAATAATCAATCTAGTCTATAATAATATAGTGCAATCCTAAGTTACATCCCAAAATATTTCTAATAAACATGTATTGTGCATTGCATATTGTTTATACATGATAACCAACATGATGTATAAAATTTCATATACTTTAAAAGTAACAAAAGGAGCACTCGAAGGACTTAAGCAAGTACTACTACTAGGTACAATCCCTAAGGTTCACATAGAAACTCTGGATGTAAACTTTAGCTTGTGTGATCTGCGATGATGTTAGAAAGGTGTGAGCAAATCACGGCTCAATAAGTAGTTTAAGTAAATGCATGTTAGACTCATGTCGATCTACATGCAAGTGTAGAAAAATAATGCTGAAGTGACATGTATGCATGATATTCAATCACGGTCTTAAATCAAAACACTTTCGCCATGGACTTTAGTTCAAAACACTCTCATTTTGCACTTTATTCAAATCAAATTTACTATGCATTTCGATTAAATCAATCCATTATGCATTTGGGTTAAATTCAAAACACTATACATTTCGATAAATCAATCACTATGTAAATCAATATGCACTTCGATGAAACGATCAATATACACTTTGATAAATCGATCACTATGCACTTCGATAAAACGATCAGTATGCACTTCGATAAAGCCAACACATTATGCACTTCGACAAATCAATTACTAAACACTTCCTTTAAAATCAATGACTATGCAAATTTGTAAATTAATTGTTATGCATTTATTTTAAATCAATGACAATGAACTTTGATAAATCAATTGCTATGCATTCATTTAAAATCAATAACTAAGCATTTTTTTTATAAATTAATTAGTTTACAAAACAATAATCAATAAACATTAGGTGTATAGCCTTGATTCACTGAAAATGATTTCAAAAACAATCACTTATCACTTTAGGTGTAAGCCTTAAATCACTTAAAATGTTTTCAAATCGATCACTTTTCACTTTAGGCGTAAGCCTCAATTCATTGAAAATGATCTCAAATCGATCATTTGTCACTTTTAGGCATAAGCCTTAAATCTCTTAAAACAATTTCAAATGGTTCACTTTTCTCTTTAGGCGTAAGTCTCAATTCACTAAAATCGATATCAATAATAAAACAGTGGTAAGTAGAGTTTAGGCAATAATCCTCAATCACTGATACGATAACGATAACGATGTCTATCCTAGCTAGTGATGGAATGGTGTCGCAAGCGACATAAAATCTATGGCCATAGAACGATACTCCAGTCTCGCTGATAAGTTGAGAGTTGAAATTTGTCTGCTGGTTTTCCAAATAGGCCTAACAATTTACCTAGAGCACTAGGCTCAATAGGTATAGTACAATACAATAGTCTAGAGCACAAGGCTCAATAAACGGGCAATAAGGCCTAGAGCTAAGCTCGATAGACTAGAAATGACCCGAAGGTCGTAGATATGCCTGCACTCAAAAACAGTTCGAAAATAACTTACTCGTGTAGCTCTTGGCTTCCACAAATTTTAAAACACTTAAACCAGTTTTGAGTTTCAAATATGTAGAAGTTTCGATTTATTTCAAAGGTTAGTTCAAACCAAGACTTTACAATTTAAAACATGATGCAAGTCGTTAAAATGTAGACATTAAATAGCTCATCTCAAAACATGCTATATGTAAATGCACATATGCATCAATTTGCTTAATTTAACATTCACGCTTGGCTGCCCATAACACACAAGGCAGAAGATGTGTTTTAATCCAACCTAAGCATAAACCAAATTTGTAAACCAACTAGACCTCATTGTCCAACTATAACTTTTGTATTTTCTTAACGTAAGAATAAAACGAAATATTTATCAAATTTAAAATCATTCCTACGAGATGGTGCTAACATACTTTATTTAGCCCACTTACCTTATACCCTTAGTCAATATTTTCTTCATGTCCTCAATCAAAATCTACTCTTCCACTCCAATCAAAGTCACTTCAAACATTTCAATACCATCTCAATCATATACTCGTATCATACTTAGTTCATACTACAAGACATGTATCTTAAAACCGCAATTAATCTAGTTCACTTCTATACCATGGACATCAACTCATCTTTATCATGTGAATGAGGTGCACATATATATATATATATACTTTTATATATTTTGCATATATATGTACTTATATATAAGCACACATTAACTTTAAACCGAGAGATATGTATATATACTTAGTAGTCTTAAACCAAGAATTATGTCACTTACCCTTTTACAAAATCTTTGCTAGCCATTGCACTTCATAGAATCTCCTTAACTGATCTTTGTACCATTCATTCCCCTTAATATTTCCAATTAATTCCTACACCAAAATTTAATGCTTCAATATTGTTCCAATAACGCTTAAATATCTATAAGTACACACATATTTGCATCAAAGCACAACTATTTGAACTAGACCCCATATTGTTCTTCCTCATCAAGATTTCAATGTATATATATAAAAAACACATAGACATATATAACTATACAGTTATATTTTTCTCTTTATCACCGAGTCCCTAGAATATGTACATATATATATACATATACACACACACATACATACATCTCCATCTTGTCCATGCTTTTGCATCTATACGCATGTAGGTATTATCCAACAAATATATATATATATATAATTGCATAAACATAATTATACAATTATATTTCTCAAAATCTAACTTTTACCTCTAAAAATAGCTCAATCGACCCTCTTTGAACCTAGGCTACCGCTGTCCATGATGTCACCTAATTGTGGCTCTTTGCTGCAGCTTTCATTTCCTCTCATTAGTTGTCTCTGTTCTCACTGTTTTTAGGGTATCACTCAGCCCATACTTAGTCACCGTGCATGGCCTAAGCTGCCTCTGTACAGGGTTGAATGCAGTCCCTGTTTTACACGCTTCACTGGCCCCAACAATTCTTACTTGCAGGCCAAAGAGCATCTGAAACAGAAGCAAACTAGTAACATTAGCTGTTGCCCTGCACAACCCGAGGGGCTGCCTTGTTTCCAATAAGTTCTAGTCGAGATTTTAGCCTTTGCCTTCACTTGCTTCAGTCGAGCTCAACATCTCTAATGGCTTTTGATTCAGCTTGGTTCTTTCTCCCTTCAAACCTTTAACGAGCTCTAACAACAGCCTTGAAACCAATCCCAAATTTCCAGCCACCAGTCAACCTCCCAACCTCCTAAGAATTATTGACAGCCTTCGTTTTCTGTATCTTCAAACCAGTCCCATTTAGCCTTCCTTCTTCCTCTGTCTCACTTCCTTTTCTTTCTCTCACTGTAGCAAATCGATCTCTCCTTCCTCTTCTTCCCTTTTGTTGCAGTTCGTCCCCTCTTTTAGTCGCTTTGCTCTCCCTTTCTTAGCTAAAGTTTTCAGATCGTTTCTTTTCTTTCTTTGAAAATGGCAATTGTTTATAGGTTTGGTTCACTCTCTTACTACCAGATCTGTCCCACCAAGAGAACACCTTGCTTTGAGCCAAAATGTAGCCACTACCACCATTTTCAACTCCTACCATAAACCTTTAACAGCCATCTGAAACACCCAGTTTTAATGCCTTCATGCCAATCTTGATCACAACTCAAAAGCTACTATTTTTAGCAGATACCGAGGCCCTATTCATGCACCAAGAGAAGCACCCACTTCTGTTGTGTTTTGGCTACCAACATCCTTGTTTCAAGGCCCGCAAACACCTATTCTGACTAGCATTCATCGCCACGATTCAGCCTTAGACAGTTTCGATTCATCTAATACTAGAGTTTGAATTCTATTTTATTTGATTTGAAAATTCATATCAAAATAATATGATGCTAGAGTTTGAATTCTATTTGATTTGAAAATTCGATCATGAAGTTCATTTTGAACTAGATCAAGTTAAATTTTTAAAATTTGTGCTCTAATCGATAAAACATTTGAATTATAGAAACTCTATTTGATAAAGTTGATTTTTATTTTTTTAATTATATATATAAAAAATAAAAATAATGAACTAATAATTAATATTAAAAAAATCATTATTATCCCATCAAAGTTTTAACCCAACAAAAATATTAAAAAATGTATACTAAAAAGGCTTAAACTCGATTAAAAAATAGATAAAATAAATTTTTATAATTACTAAATCAAACTAAATAATTCACTAATAGCATGGCTAGTCAAAGCCCTAAACCCAATTTAGGATTGCGGTCAAAATCTAATCTTAATGCATTTTAAATTTTTTTAATATAATATATTTAAAATAATTTTTGTTCATTTAAATATATCTCTTTTTAAAATTTAAAATATAAAAAAAAAACTTATCTATCCATTTAAAGATTTTGTTAGCTTTAAATTGACAAGTATTTTGAAATGACAAAACTTATCTATCCAAAGTAAATTTGCTTTAAATGAACTCAATGATGGAAAATATTTTAAACAAAGTTTTGGTTTGTGATTTCAATTGAAAAAGTCAGTAAATATTCTTAGAAAAGTGTTAGAAGGTTTTGAACTGACTTATAATCACAAAAGCCATCAATTTGTATCAATTTGCAACAAAATGGTGCAGGAAATTATGAGGGATTGATCCCCCCAGGAAAGAGTTCGATCCTTAAGTGGCAGAATACTTGGAAGAGGTCCAGAGAAGGATTGGAAAGCATTCTGGATAAAAGGGATTGATCCGTTTGGTAAAGGGATCGATCCCTTTGCACAAAACCTGACCCCAACGGCTAGTTTTTTAGGGTTTCAACGGGAGAAATTGCATTAAATGCTTCACCAACCGTTCCAATCAGTTGATGGGTTATAAATAGAGGCATTTATGAAGTTTGGAGGTAGAACAAGCACTCAAACATCCTCAAGCTTCAAGAGAGAAAATCCAATCTGAAAATTCTTATTGTGTAACTCCATTTGTGAGATTTCTTGTTGTTCATCACCCATTTACTGAAAGTTCTGTTATTCAAAGGGGTAAGCAATCCTTGTAAGGTCTGCTATTGTAGAGTGTGGGTATTATTACAAGGGGAGAGGCTTAGAAGGTGATTTCTAAGTCCTCAAGAAATATTGTAAGAGGTCTCACCACACCTTGAAGTGGTGTGTAAAGATTCTCAAGGAAGAGTTGAATCAAAACCTTGACAAAAGGATCAAGGAGAGAGGACGTAGGCAAGAGATTGGCCGAACCTCTATAAATTTGTGTGCTTCTCTTTCCCTTCCTCTTTTTACTGTACTTATTTCATTGTTGTTTCATTAGTGTTAATTGTGCATTAAGAGGTAGAAAAACCAAAAATAAGTAGAAAAACCAATTCACCCCCCTTTTCGGTAGAGCCAATAGATTTTTTAACCACCTCTCCATTTCTTCAAGTTTTACGTGTTTTTAACCACCTCTCTACTCTCCCATATAAGGATTTTTTTTCTTCATATATTTACTTTATCTAATTTTTAAATCTAATATATTTAAAATAACTTTTATTCATTTAAATTGTAACGCTCAGTTTACTTTCAAATATCGATTAACTTTTTTAATTTCTTATAATGGTTAGGTCGTTTGTTGATGTCGCTTACCTTCTTACTCATTGAATGCATATTAAAGTTTAGTCTCAATTCTTTCAATCCACAAATATATGACAATAATATTATTAGTAACACCTAATATTCAAACACAAATTTCCATTCATATATTAGTAAATATACAAGTCCTTGGTTTCGTTCTCTACTATTGTGCTATTTCTATTAATTTAAATCCCTTTTGTTGACTACGATACATTATGTACTGTACAATAATATGTTTGAAATATATAGTGAATTACGGTATACCTTCAATGGACTGGTTGGACATCTTGAAGGAATACCATAAAACTAAAAGTCCATACTCCTCTTTATCGAGTGGATGTCACTGCAAATAGTCTGGAAGGAAAAGAAGGGGGTGAGTTTACACTTAGTAAGGATAAGCATATAAAAGAGTGGTACTATGTCACAATATGCCATTAAAATCATAAATTTAAAAATCATTAAAATAAAATCGATGGAACTTATATCATATAAACATATATTTGAAGATCATTCTTTTCTCATAATTTTTCAGTCTAGTAAAAGACTTCTTTAGAAATTCACATCAATCAATTCAAACATCTAATTTAAATTAGTCATCAGATAAATATCACATATCACTAGAAAAAGTCAATATCTAAGAGTTCCATGCACCTATCTATTATCCCTTCAGGGACTTGCATAGGAATTAGGCGTACCCACATAGGGCCAGGTATTCATCCTTAAGCCATTCCTATATATTATAATGGCTATTATTGAGAGGTCCATAATGTTCACTGATCAGGTGACAGCTGTGGTACAGGGGAAGGAAATAAGGACTTAGCTAAGGTCTTCCACCCTTAATCGTCATATCATTTTTATGCATGATCATCAAGGATTTAACAATCCCCAAAACATTTTCATATATATCAATAAAATCATGATAAAATCATTTTCATATAGATCATCTTCAGTCAATCCATATTCATACAAATAGATAAACATTTCATTTGGCTGTAAATAAACTTCATAAAACCTCTTAATGCAAACTCAACTATTCAAGTATTTTAATTGCATAAAATACTAATTCTTTCATGTGCTAATATTATACAAATAATTAAAATAATTCTTATGCAAATCATATAGTTCAAACCATATTTTAAATTCATAAAATAAGTTTTTCTATTTCTTGTTTAAGAAATTGTATGGGTGGATGGTTAAGAGTGGGTTTTCTAAAATTTCAACGGTATAATGGTTTGATTCTATCCTAACTCCCTACATAAAACCACAATTTATAATTCTCAAATCACCTAGTTCTCCCACATGCAGGCACAGTATTTTCTACACTACTTCCATATATTTTCCTTACCGTAGGCTACAACGCAATGTAGCAATCCGATTACATCACTTTGGCAGCTCACTCCTCCGAATTTAATGCTGCAAAAATAATATTAACAGTGGTTAAAATTAAACATTCCAATTTATAAAATATATTATACTCTCCTTATCCTTCACTTAGCCTAATTTTCTAGTGTTATTATTACCGGTTACTAACCAAATTCATCATCAACTAGTATCTTTTCTTCAAACCAAATTCACCATTAATCTTTCTAGCAATTATATATTATTTCCTAACCTATGAACCATTGAAAATCAGCATGAAATCTCATAACTGCTCTTTGGCCAAATGCTTTCCTATATACAATGCTTGTTATTTTCCAATTTTAGCTTCATGATTAATCTTCATCCATTTCCTACATTCATCCTACACCCCACATTCATCAAGATTCCACCATCACCATTAAACCCTCACCATGGCCAAACACTAGTCTTAATGCCTAAATATGATTTTTCTAAGTTATGGTTATGGCTATCATCAACACATCACATACTTCCATTTTCTTCTCCTTATACATCAAAATCACAATGACAACCTTATAACCCAATCGAAACCCTCTTGCATCTATACACGTAGTTTTATCTCAAACCAAGGCCATAGACATGTTTGCCATACATTAAATAATCCAAAAGCATGGCCGGAATTAAAGGAAAATGTCAACACCCATGTCTTACCTAAGGACAGAATTTGCCAGCTACAGAACAGCCTTCAATTGTTGGATTTCGGTTCAGCAAATGGTATGTTTAGATAGCTCTAGTGATGAGGAACAATTTTTATGAAGGAAGCTTGATGAGTTAGTGAAGGGATGATAGGGTTTCACAAGGTAGAAGAAGGGAGAACTTAGAGAAAGATGTAGCAATGGTGGTATGGCCGGCCAAGGTTGAAGAAAGCTAGAATTTTTTAGGTTTTTCTTGATATTTTAATGATATTTATCAGTGTGATAACCGCTAATTTTCTAAAATTAATATTAAATATTTGTAAATTTAATATTAAAACAAATAGAGAAGTTAAGTAAATAAATGAATTTAATTACGAAATAGGGAATATCGTTAAAATTCCCGAAATTGATGAAAAGATGAAATTGAGGAAATTTAATTTGGATAAATGAAAATCCAAATTAAATAAGAAATGAAAAGGAAAATTAAATTGGAAATAAGAAATGGAGGAAATTTAATTTGGATAAATGGAAATCCAAATTAAATAAGAAAATGAGAAAAGAATATGAAATATATTTATATAATTATATATTAAATAAATGTATTTTTATACAAATACATATGTATATAAATATGATATTTTATGTATATATATAAATATATACATATATAAGAAAAGTAAATATTATTTTTATCAAAATTTGTATCTATATATTGTAATACAATATATATCTATAAATACATATATATATGAAATATATATATATATTAATTCAAATTAAAATTTATATATATGTATTTTGGGTATAAAATATATATATGTTATTATATTATGTTTATATATATTATATAAATAAAATATAGTATATTATAAAAAAAAAGAAATAGAAACAGAAAAACAGGAATCGAGGTCAACCAGATACCCCGTTTTTCATTTCCTCCTCTGTTACAAACAGAGGAGGAAAACCCAAAGGAACCGACAGCAACCGACGCCGTCGGTGAGAAAAGAAGAAGGGGGAGGACGTTGCCGGCGAGGGAAGGAGGAGAGAAACCCACCGACGACGGAAAGAAGAGAAGAAATGAGCGAAAATAGAAAAGGAAACCGGAGGAAAAAGAAAGGAAAAGAGAAAAAAGGAAATCGGCGGTGCCGTCGATCTGGCCATCGCCATGCCACCCGTGCCTCCAGCAAAGGAAAAGGAAAGAAGAGGAGGCCACCGGAGAAGAGGAAAACGGGGAAGGAAGGAAGAAAAAGGAGAGAAAGGAGCCGAAACCCACCGTCCTAGATCCGGTGCCATCGCCATCGTTGGGAGGAAAGGGAGACCAGAAACGGCTTCACCGTGACCTCAGGCAACTGTGGAGGAGCTGAACCGGTGGTGATGCTGACGGGAGGAAGCTGAACCGGTTGAACTAGTGGAGGAAGGCCGAACCGGTTCAGACCAGAAAAGGGGAAAAGGAAAAGGAAAAAGAAAAAGAAAAGAAAAAGAAAAAGGAAAAGAAAAGAGAAGAAAAAGAAGAAGAAAAAAGAAAAAGGAATAAAGAAAGAGAGAAAAGGAAATTTTTGGGAATTCGAAAATCCAGAAAATCTCGAACATTCGGTAAGGATTTCGAAAATTATTTTTAAGTAATTAATTTAAATAAATTATGAAAAAATTCTAATTTTTAGAATTTAAATTTCAAAAAATTATTCTTGGTGAACGAGATGATGGAATCAGAAGAGATGAACATGAGCGCGATCGATAACAAGGAAGTCGCCAACCTGGGATAGGTAAGGGATGCATGTACAGCACTGTAAGGATATTCAGTCTGCATATTTTTAATTATTAAATATTTTATGAAAATATCGTGATGATTGATTGGTTGAAAAAGTGTGACGATGTACTGGCTGGATTTATAAACTATATTTTTCATGCAGGAGGCTAGTCAATCGGCAGTCGTTATGCTGCCGAAAATTTTTAGAAAATTACGAAAAATCATATTAAATGATTTTATTTTCGAAAATCGATATTAAATCACGAAAAATGAGAAAATTACTAATTTTCATAAAACATAAATATAATGAGATTTAATTTTAAAACATTCATGTTTTCGAGAATGGTGATAATGAAATCACCGAAAATTCTCTTGACATGTAAATTTCACGAAATACGAAATAGAAAATGAAAAGAAATAAAGTGAATATTTTTATAAATATTTTTATAAATATTCACTAAATGATTTTTAACCTTTATGGTTTTAAATTATGAAATTATATATTTTTATAAATTCCATAAAGGTTTATTGATGATGAAAAATACTGTTTTGAGACTAGTTGGCAACCTTATCATGCTGATATGTGATATGTAGTCTCGGCCGAAACCTGATCAGTGATTCGCCGAGGACAATTATAGATTATGGCCATAGATCTAACATGATGATTTTATACCCTTTGGGGTCTATAGCATGATATGAGTAACGACCCAGTGGACGGGCTGGGCGTGCCTCAGTCTCCATATATGAAAATGTTTTATATGATATGTGATACGTGAAATGAAAATGTTTTACATGATATGTGATAAATTAAATGAAATTTATTGCATTTTTATAAAATGCTCATTTCGGTACTGTTTTTAGTACTACGAAATGATTTTCATATGATATGTGAGATGAATATGTAATATGTTTTCAAAAAGGAAAAAAAGAGGAAAATAAATCTAATATTCTTATTTTAAATTTTTAAATTGAATATTAGATTTAAATGATTTATATGTTATACGAAAAGGAATTAATAGCTTATTTTCCTATTTAAAGTACTGCACTAATTATGATTGTACAGTAAAATATGAAATGAGTTTAAATAAGAATGATGATGATTTAACTAATATTCTTTTCAAAGAATATATGAATATTAGTTACTTTATTTAAATACTTTATTTCATAAAAGCATTATTTTGAAAAAAATATGAAAATGATATGGAATAAAGAGGAAAAAGATTTAAATTTCAAACAAAATGAAATTTATTACTCTCTACAGTTGCTTCTAGGTTCCGGGACAAGACAAGTACTTTAAAATACCTACCTTACTCCATCCGAATCCCTAGCCGACTGTAGTATCCTTCCTATATGTGTGCCTAGAGCTCAATAGAAAAAAATAAAAATGTTTTTCAGCATATAGATAGCTGAATATCAAGTGAGGCATATAATTCCCTTACTGAGCCGTGGTTTGCTCACCCCTTAATTTTAACATTTCAGGTTTTCGAGGACTAAGAGTCTGACATCTAAAGGATTTTAGCTGTACATTTGGGGACGATGCGACAGCTTGATTTATTTAATAAGGTATGATCATTTATTTTCTATATTTAGACTTATCTACAATACTACTTCCTTATGAATTAAGATAGGGAATGTAATTCATATTATAATTTTATATGAAATTGTTTATATGTAAAAGAAAAGTAAAGTATCGCAGACATCCCAACCAAATAAGATGTATAGAATAAGATGAAGAATAGGGTCACGGGCTGTGACAATAAGCCCATGTTGGAAAATGACAGATTTGCCCCTTCATAAGATGTATAGAATAAGATGAAAAATAGGGTCACGGGCTGTGACAATCAGCCCATGTTGGAAAATGACAGATTTGCCCCTTCAAAATTCCAATATTCTCAAATCTGCCATGAACAGTGCCTTATTATTTTAATTCCATATTTTAATTTTTTATTTTTATTAAATTATATTGATTTATGTTAATTTAAATCAAACTTCAACTAAGAATGGGGTCTGACCAGTAGCCATATGAGAAATGACTTAAATACCATTCCATAATTCTATTATTTACAAATCTGTCCTAACATTATTTTAAAATTTATAATTCCAGATTTTATATTTTTTTATTATTTTCTATATATTTAGGTCAAATATGGTCAAAGGTTGACTCCTAAGGTGATTTGACAGGCTATGGGTAGTGAATTACCAAACTACCCTTAAACGAAGGCTTTTGGCTTCGTTCGCGTTATTTTTAGCATTTTCGCGTAATTTAGTTCATGGGCTGATCCATGTGAACTTTCTTTAAGTGACGATTTTCCTATGACAATCTGTGGGTTAAAAGTCATTTTGGTTTACTATTATTTAGCAAAATTCTTCTTGACTATGGACAAAATCATCATTTTTGAATTTGTTGCACACAAATCTAGGCATGCATAAATAAAAGAATTTCAAGAAATGGTCTTCTTACCAGTTAGGTATTTTGAGCTCACGATTCACATTTTACCACTTCGGAATCCTTCCGAATTATGATTTATGCTATGCGACCCACTTAGCTATTTCCCTGACACCTACGATATATATATATATATATATATATATATATATGTAAGAATTAGTCATCTCAATTTGACTTAATATTATAACTTAGCACATTGAATAGGTATAGGAAGAATAGAGAAATTAGGGCTCTCACATAAATATAGGATAATTATTTTATACACCATCGGATAATTATTTGAATATAGGATAATTATTTCATACTTTATCTAATTTTTAAGTCTAATATATTTAAAATAATTTTTATTCATTTAAATATATTTCTTTTTAAATTTTAAAAAATTAAAAAACTTATCTATCCATTTAAATATTTTTTAATCACCTCCCTAAGTTTTATGTATTTTTAACCACCTCTCCACTCTCTCTTATAATGATTTTTAACGATCTTTTTCTTTCCTATAACAATTTTTTTAATTTTCTTATAACATGTTGGGATTTATAAATTATATATTTTGAAATTTTGGATGAATCTTTTAAAAGTACTAATTAATGTGTGCATACACATATTTAGGATAAAAAAATAAATTATGAGTATATATATTTGAAATAATGAATTATAAATATAACCAAAAATATAATTTAAAATAAATAAAATTAATTATGTGTCGCACGGGTTACAAACTAATTTATATTATATTTCTATTAAATATAAGGGTTTGTATATGATACACTGACAGTGTAAAGTTTCTATACACTGTCAATATATTAAAGGTTGACACCTCATCAATTGACAAATTAGAAAAATATGCAAAGTCCTTAAAAGTAAATATAAATAATATTTTTTAATTTGCTCATAAAGGCTTATTGATGAGGTGTTAACCTCTAGTGCATTTACAATGTATATAGAAACTATAAACTATCAGTATATCATATATAAATTCTAAATATAAATGTTTTTTATTGTTAGACAACATCAAACATAAAATAAAATGATGATATATATATATATACATTTTTTAATTTAATTCTAACTATAATTCCACATTATTATATCACATTTTGCCCAACAAACTCATCTTTTATATATATATATATATATATATATATATATATATATATATATATATATATATATATATATATATATATATATATATATCATAATTAGGTCACGATATCTTCGTTGCATGGAATTCTATGCCTTGTTGAAGCAAGTCATACAAAGTGTCCAGGATGTTCGTTAAGATGCCATGAGAATAAAATATCCCATAAATATATAACAGTTTATTAAATTAAATTTAATTAATTAAAACTGTTCATCTAAAACAAACAATTTAATTGCGTGCATTAGAACTTTTTTTTTTATAAGCAATACATTCATTGATCATAATAATGGCACCAGGAAGAATTATATCTTCACAGTTGCCTCAACATCAAACCCAGCTACAACCCAAAATTGCCAACAAGAACAAAGAAGAGCAAAGAAGCAGGGCATAGAAGGAACATAAAATCCAAAAGACAAAGTAAACCCCAGCTACCTCCTAAAGACCAACAAACCAAACCCGACCGATACCAAATGAAACCAACAACAAGTTGAACCTTTCTAATATTTATTAGTACTTCTTATGTTCTAATATTTATAAGTTGGGTAACTTTCCATAGTCATCAACTATCCATCACCCAGAAGAAAAAAGAAAAAGAAAAGAAAACAAAGACAAAGAAATTATGAAAAGCTTCAGGGAATGAAAAAAAGAGGAAAACTTGCACCTTTACTTTAACAGTTACTGGGAATGGTGATTTTACTTAGGACTCTAGGTAAATAATCTTTCTATCTCTGTTGAGTCTTGATTATGTCTGGAATTAGCACAGAATTAGTGGTACAAGATTTCTTATTTTCTATCCATTGTTTTATTTCTTTAATTGAATGATCAGTTTTAGCAGTGCTAGTGGCTGCTTTCAATGTTCCAACTTGCTTAGGACTTTGCTCAGCAGTTCCTGACTGCAGCTAAGAGTGTGTTAGCAAAGGGTTTCCTAAGGAAGGTGTGTGCCTGGGGTTCGCCAATTCAAGTCCGGTCTATTGCTGTACTAGCTAGCTTGAGGCTGAGCTGAATGCAGCCTTTTTATTTCCTGTGATCTCTTACATGTCCATAACTTGTTGGAACATTACCTAAGGCTGAAATAAAATAGTCAAAATATATCAAGTATTAAAGTCTAACTTTAAGAACTCTATTTCCTTCCGGTTCATCACCTTAGAGAAATTTTATAATTTAATTTTTGTTTATTATCATTAGAGTCTTCAAATCCAAATAAAATAAAATTATTGTTATAGTAAAAAATGGTAAAGGATGTGCTCTTCAAGTTAGCTGGTTAAACGGCCATGCGAGAAAAAAGATTTAAGGGTTGGAATTGATCCTCCAATACACATTCCAACACTTAAATTAACGATTATAAGAGATAAGGAAAAGGAGAAAGAGAGAAGTCAAGTATTAGAGTCTTGAGAGTCTCGCTGAATGTGAGTTCTAGTTAGTTTATTTGTTATTTATTTAGTTTGTTACTATCATTTGTTTTTACCAATTTATTAAGTTACAGGTTCATGAAATGTAATATAATGATTGTGATTGTAACTTTGATGAGAATGTACTATTCAAAAAAAAGTATAGGAAAAGGGTTGTGGATGAAAAGAGAATATAAGAATGCCATCAATCCTCCTCTTCGATTCTTATTTAGTGTCTATGAATTTGCATGCCTAGGAGACAAAACTCTAATTGACTTTGTGAGATTCGATTTCTCAATGACACTTACAGCCCATGTGATTCTGGCCTTTTGAATTGGATTAATAGTCGTGTAAATTGTGCTTTAAGCCCAAAGTAAATGTTATGAGTTGTAACATCCTAAATCCACTATATAACTAATATTTACTTATAAACTCCACTTACTTACCGGTTGGGCTATCTGTGATGCTTAACAACTCTTAACATCTAAATAAGAATTAAAACTCTTATTACTTGTGCAAATATGACTTATTACGTTAATACTCTCATATGTATATACATTCCCTTTTATTTAAAGTAGTACTGTACAATTTTTCTGAATATATAAAAGAAATAATATACCTTCGATATCGGATATCCACTAGCAGTCGATAATCTCTGGAAAGTAATTCTCTTAACCCAAGATCAACAATCTGTGGAGTGAAAAATAAGGGGTGAGCGACAACGTGCTCAGTAAGGAAGGTGCATGCTACGGTGTAAATCAAAACTATATTTCCCCAAAACACTTATTTATCTTTAACAGTAACCCAATAGGGAAAATAATGGATAAAATCAACACTTTCTGGATAAACAGTTTACAATATCATATAATCAACAATAAAATGGACTCAACAAATCCTCTCAGTAAACAGAAATCATCAAGTTGAGACTAGGCATCACTCTATAAATAAATCATGCTATCATCGTTCCCCCTCCCCCTTGCGAGAACGGAATAATTACCCCAACAGGGATACAGTAGATCTATGGCCACAATCTATAGGTGGTCCTCGGGTCCACTTGCCAAGTGACCTTGAGACCGCTGATGACTTGACAGGTCCATCAGCCTCATAACTCATGAGAATGCATGAAAACTAGGGGCCTAAGTCTCAAAATCATATTTATAACTCAAAATACCTTTAAGGATACACATTTATGAACTTAAATCATTTAAATAAATAATAATTCCAAAAAGGTATTATTCTCATTTTCATAGAACATGTAAATTGAAATCAGTTCGCCCATGGTCAGCTCGCCCAATCTGGCTCGCCCATAGTCAACTCTTCCATGCGGTGAACTTGTGTTCGCCCGCCAACCTTTGATATTAAAAACAAGTAAAACTGGCTCGCCCTCAATGGCTTGCCCATGTCAGTTCGCCCATCTGGCAATTGTCATGGTCAACTCGCCCAAGGCGGAATTGTCATGGTCAACTAGCCCATTTCATGAAAACCTGGGTCGCCTGTCCCAAAACAATATTAAAAAGGGTTCGCCCACAATGGCTCGCCCGGATTTTTTCTATTTAAAACAGGGTCCCAAAAATCATAAAAAGGCTCGCCCAAGTTTCTGCCTAAAACAAAGATACTCACCCGCCCTAACCAGTTCGCCCAACAAGACAACATATGGCAGCTTTGTAGCTCGTCCAAGATCAGAACATTTTATCAAACCGATGCATGTCAGAAAACAAGACAATTTCTAATATCATCTTAACATTTTTACTCCACAGGACATGCATTTACCTTACATACTACTTCCTTACCTGATCTCATGAAGTCTTGCTTCGCCTTGCTTCCTGCTCGCCAATAGCAATTCCCAATTCTTGACTGCAAATAATTTATGACACTATTAATATTTTCTTTTCTAACAATTTTCCTAAAACTATTTTCAATCATATTAGCGAGATGATAGCTTGCCCAACTAAGCTCGTCCAGAATTACTCTATTCATCTATTTCGGAGCTCGCCCAACATTCAGCTCGCCAGACTTCCATTTTCTTAAATGTAAGAGTTCGCCCAATTTTACTCGCCCAATGCCTTATACATATGAGTTCGCCATACGGCTTTCTACTCAGAGATGGGCTCGCCCATGGGTTAAACTAGTGTTGGGCGACCTCGCCCCCTTGAACAACACTTTGGCGAGTTCTCCATTACCTACTCGCCTCATTGGCGATCATTGGTCCTCGCCCTTACTTCCACATTCCAGATTTTAGCTCGCCCATACTAACTAAGCTCGCCCATTATCATTATTTCCAGTATTTTCATTGTCTATTCTCGATTCACACTACACCTTGTTCTAGTTCTTATATATTCTAACATGATTTAGCTAAAACAAGGTTATATCTATGTTTATTACGTTATAAAACATTGAAACCCAGTATTGAATATCAAGAGAACCATAGAAATTATGGAACTCACCTTAACCCAGTTGCTCTTCCAAAAACAGAATGTTTTCTTGCCTCCCTTAGCTTTACTTCTTTTGTTCCTTGGCTTTTCAACACTGCGGAAGGGTTTGGCTAGCTAAAAGATGAAATTGCATGGCTCATTTATGAGGAAAACGGAGGAATGAAAGATGGACTTGCAGAGAAACAAAATGGGCGAGAAGGTTATTTGAGAAGATGAAGTTGGCTAAATCATCTTCCCTCACGTATTCCTTCTTATATAGCCCTGTTGATCTTGTTAGAAACTACCACCTGTTTCCTTATCACGTTTCTTTCATCATTTCATGCATTAAAAACCAAAGAAACTGCAGCAAAAGGAACGGTGTAAAGTCTTTACTGAAATCCCGTTTTTTGACTATTCTCTCTTCCATTTATTGCTTAGTCCCATTGTCAAGAGAAGCAAGTTGCGAGAAGTCCACTATTAGCCCCTTTCCTTGACTTTTCCTCATTTTTTTTCTTCTCTTCTCCACGCCAACTCACTTCCAGCCATTGTTGATTGGCTATCTTCACATTCTTTTCTTCATTTTGTCCTCTAGCCATTAATCTCTTTTATACCTTCATTTAATGCTTTCATACCTTTTATCCAAATTAAATTCCAACAATTTCTCGTTGCTCTTTAATATTTGTTTTTCTTTCTTTATACACCATACTATAAATCATTACCCAAAATGAAAAGTGAAAATTTACATTCGGTTATTCTTTAATTTCACTAAAAGAATTTATTTCCACTATCAATAATGTACACATATGGTATACAGTATAATAAAATTCGGATCTTACATGAGCCTAACAATACTAAATTACTAAAGTGGGCTATAAACTGAATTAGAAGGTCTTTCAAAATCGCACTAATCATTTAAAGAAAAAAAAAGCTCTTCAATCTTTTTATTGAAGTCCTCCATGTTTGAGAATTTCTATATATACCCACATTTTTACTCTTTCTACCCCATTTCTCTTCAATAGGTCACTGTTTATTACTCAGAAAATGGGTTATGAATAGAAAAAATGGGGGTATATTTAGCAGCTCTCTCCATGTTTAGACTAGCTTGTTGTCTAAATAATTTATTCAAACTTGTTTGATTAAAGTTCCTTAGAATTTACTGTTTTTATTTTTTCTTTTCCTTTTGCATTATTTCAATTAAAGTTCCGCAAAAGTAATTTGTATTTCTAACACAAAATATTGTTGGATCCTTAAACAAGATCTCAAGCAATAAAGAAAAAATCTGAAGCACGTATTAAATTACCATGTATATTCATCATAATACAAAAAATTTTTATTGCCAATGATTCTCTTGCCAAACAAAAATAATTTCCAAGATAGATACAAAAAATGCTATTATATAAGTACAAGGTGGCTGCCCTGCCATCCAATATCAAACAAATAGAAACAAGGTTGTAGAATAGAGTAGCAACTAAAACTTTTGACAGAAGAAACTAAATTGGTGTTGGCAATCCATCTTCTCCCCTAAAGTGATTCTTTCTTGGTCTTTTGTGCTTGGCCATCTTCTCCAACATAGGTGGAAACCTTGCCCATTCTAACATTCATTCATCAAGTCTATCATTCAGTAATTCATTATAAATAATTCGATTGTGTGATCAATTGCAGCCAGGCCAGCGACTGCTCTCCGTGTACCGACTTGCTTGGGACCTTGTTCAGCAGTTCCTAACTACAGCCAAGAGTGCGTTAAGAAAGGGTTTCCTAAGGGCGGTGTGTGCTTGGGGTTTAGGTTTTCGGACCTTGTTCAGTAGTACCCGAAACCAAAAATAATCGAACCCGAAAATACCTGAAACCGAAAAAACCCAAAACCTAAAGTACTCAAAATCGAAAAAATCTGAAACCGAGAACACCTAAAACCGAAAAAATCCTAAACCAAAATAACTCGAACCCGAATAGAACCCTCCCAAACCGACCTATTTGCCATCTCTAATTTACCGTGTATATTCACCATAATACAAAAACATTTTATTGCCAATGATTGTCTTGCCAAACAAAAATAATTTCCAAGATAGATACAAAAAATACTATTTTATAAGTACAAGGTGGCTACCATGCCATCCAATATCAAACAAATAGATAAACAAGGTTTTACAATAAAGTAGCAACTAAAACTTTGACGGAAGAAACAAAATGGGTGTCGGCAATCCTTCTCTTCCCTTAAAGTGCTTCTTTCTTGGTCTTCTGTGCTTGGCCATCTTCTCCAACATAGGTGAAAACCTTGCCCATTCTAGCATTCATTTATCAAGCCTATCATTCAGTAATTCATTATAATTAATTCAATTGTGTGATCAATTGCAGCAGGGACAGCGGCTACTAGGCACCGTACGTGAGGAAGTTCTTTTGGTCATTGAGACCAGCACCACTAGGCACATTCCTTGCACCGGCGTGAACCACCACTAGAGCGAGAACAAGCACAGCACTCCAATACTTTGCCATCTCTTAACTATAATTCTATGTAGCAAACTTCGTCACAATCAATCTCTTACTTCGATCGCTCTCTATCTTTTGCTTAAGTTGTGTGTCGATGCATGCGTTGAGGATCTCCTTTTATAGAGGAAAATACTAGCTAGGTGGGAAACAGTTGCGAGAATTCATTATAGTTAAATGTAATCGCTAAGCTTTGGTGCATCTAAAAATTTTCTTTGTAGGATTTTCTATGAATGAATTCAATTTTTGTAGTTTAGATTCCGATAAAAACAATATTAAAGTATAACAATCGGAAACTGACTCAAAAACTCTCTAATCATCAAAAAAAGTATAATATTTCATATATAAATAGATATGTTGGCCCTAAAAACTAAATAAATATGTAATTATTTTTATATAGTTCATCTTTCCCACACTTAAAAGTACTATATTATCATATAATATCAGTTAAATTTAATTATGAATAATTCTTGTCAAATTTTGAGAAGTTCCTACAATTTTTTACTTAAATTACTAATGAACTAAGCAAAAGAAAAATGTCAATAAGCAACATTGAAAGGAATCACGTGCGGGCTGGTCGATCGACATTAGGTATTTAATGGATGTAGCGATACCCATGTTTTTTTTTTTTTTTGCTAAGTAGCGATGCCCATGATGATGATGATGATTGATGTATGTATGTGTTAACAATTACTTGTTAAGGTGAGTTCTTTCAATCTGTTGCAGCTGTGTAGGTGTTATTGAAGAAGGATATATGTATAGTATCTACTATTCACCAACTGCATTCCCTTGCATTTCTAGCTTTCTAACCCATGTCATTGATTATATCTGTATCATCATCATTTTGGTAATAACCAACCTTTTGCAATTATTTCCGTTTTGTAAGAAAGGAAAAACATTAATTTATGTAATTAAACTATTAAACTATATATATTAAACTATTTTTTTCTTTCATATAGATTAAACAGAATGTAAATTTGAAAACTTAATCAAATTCCATTTAACGAAAAAGAAAACTTTAATATTTTTGGCAACTACACCAAAAGGAAAACCTTCTGAACCAATCCACAAAACCATTCCACTGCATTAACCAATATATTGGCCTTGCAAGGTTGAAAAACCATCTTTTTTTTTTTTCACCTTTATGAACCAAAGCAGCCCGGTTTGCCTTGTTGCATGCATGCGAGGTATATGTTCATGAGAAAGGCATTACAATGAACTCTTCTCTGTTCTTTTATACTTGGTAGAAATGAATCAATTCCCACCTGGAAGAAGAAATTAAGAGTAATATTATATATCAAAATGTTTAATTTGTACGTAGTTTTGGTTTCTAATTGAACACATTAATCATTAATCTGATTAAGTGTGACATTATGCACATCATTTCATACATAGGCTATAATAAGGTATAATTAAAGTCAAAACTAAATCACTAAAAGCAGGATTGGGAGCTTGGCTGAATTTTTTATTTCTATGATCTCGTGATCTTAAATTCCTATAAACATATTGTGTCACGCAATTAATTAGAAAATTTTAGTTTAACAAGGCCTCTCAATGCGCTAACAATTGTTGGGAACGATTGAGATAATGCAGTCCAATTCAAATGGTATATGTCAAGTTTCATTCTGCCGAACAAAATGTTCAACCTCCTTAGCGATTAAAGCCTAAAAAAACGGAAACTCCTTGTTGGATTCGAGCGGCTTTTTCTCATGAGTGCCAGGGTACATTCATTCAGATTATATATGTTGATGTTGCCAATAAAGATATTCCCAACCTTGCGAAATTCAATTTGCTTTGGTAAAATTTCATCTAAAAAAACATAACGAAGTACAAAGCAATAACACAAACGAAACATCACTAAACAAAAGAACATAATCTCTCAGACACAGCAAACATTACTAAGTTTAATTAACTGCCAAAAAAACAGAAGCTAGCGGCAGGATATTCTAAGTTACCCTTCCGTTTCAAGGAAAGGGAAGAGAACCCCCACTCCCTCCACCTGCACCACCTCCAACTCCACCAGCAGCACCACCTCCAACTCCCCCACCAGCACCACCGCCAACACCGCCTCCAACTCCACCACCAGTGCCACCAATGCCACCCAAGCCGCCACCAGCTCCGACAAAACCCCCAACTCCACCGAATGGCAAGCCGTTAGAACCAATTCCAGAGAAGCCCCCAACGCCACCATAGGTGAGAAAGTTCTTTTGGTCTTCAAAACCAGCACCGCTAGGCACATTTCTTGCACTAGAGTGAGCCACAACTAGAGCTAGAACAAGCACAATAACACCCCACTTTGCCATCTCTCTTTATATATATCTCGCAAGCTTGCAACTTAGTACCTGAAGTGTGTTGAGAATCTCCTTTTATAGGACGAAGAGAGCGGTAGGGGACAGTTGCAAACATTCAATGGAGTTAAATGCAGGCGTAGGCCTAGGCATATGTAGAGCTATCCAAGGCCGAGCTCTTAAGACATTAGAGCTCCTGGCAGGCTAAGTTAAATTAGGTTAAAATAAAAAGTATACCATGTGATGAGCTTTACATTCAGGTTTCAAACACATGCATTGTTGGTAAAGTAGCATTCCGAATTGCCAGTTTGCAGAAGCTGAGAGGTTTT
The DNA here is from genome assembly GCA_031772115.1 of Heritiera littoralis. Classification (NCBI taxonomy): domain Eukaryota; kingdom Viridiplantae; phylum Streptophyta; class Magnoliopsida; order Malvales; family Malvaceae; genus Heritiera; species Heritiera littoralis. Next base: position 4,115,025 of record JAPDPK010000059.1, on the reverse strand, counting down.
GCAGGTTGCAACTAGCTTCGTCCAACTAAATTCACATAAAAGAGTTGTTGATAGGTTTTATTACAACATGCATAACTTGATGGCAAGACAAAAATGCCTCAATTCCTCGACTCACCAGTCACCAGTACTTGTATGCTTACGTTGGTCTATTTTATAGTATTTCCTTGGAATGCTTCGTTTGTTTATTGTATAAACCTCTTAAAACAAAGTATAATATATATGAAGAGCTACCCAAGGTTGTGGCTCAGTTAGCAACGTAGGCTGAGTTTGTGAGAAAAGCTCTCGAGTTCGACTCCTACTAAACACATCTTTAGGGAGGGATGAAGAGCCTTAACTGTAACTAAACCCCGAACAGAATTAGTCTCAAACTGTTAAAACAAATGAGGATATCTGTGGTCTACACCAAAAATATATGAAGAGCTATGCCTATACGGTTCCAATCTATCATCTCTATATACAAAAGTCACAACTAATCCTTTCTTATCATTTGAATTTTGAGATTTCAGGTTTAAAGTCATGGTCAGTCAACAATTAAAATTTGACTTAACATTATCAACATTTTGGAAAAAAATAAATTTAAAGTTCGAATTTTCTTTTGTTTGATTCGGTTCAGATTCGTTTAAAAAAGAGGTACGAGTTATCTTGTGTTTGGGCCAAATCCAATCAAAAAGGTCCAAACTAGATCTTGAGATTGCAGTTTGGGTTTGAAAATAAAGAAGTGAAGCCCATTAGATTGTCTTCCTTTGCCTCACTTTCTATTTTAATAGGATTTTTTAGTATGAATTAAATTCAGAGAGTAGCCTGTAATAAGTAAGAAATGGATAAATGGAAATCGCATTTAAAAAATTATAAACCATCATATATATATATATATATATATATATCATATTTTAGAAAACACTCAAGACACATGTCAAATAAATATTACATTATCTAATTTTTAAATTTAACATATTTAAATAATTTTTATTCATTTAAATATCTCTTTTTAAATTTTAAAAATTAAAAAATTTATCTATCCATTTAAATATTTTTTTTAACCACTTCTCCACTTTTCGAAATTTTACGCATTTTTAATCTCCTCCCCACTCTCTCTTATAACGATTTTTAATTATTTTTTTTCTCCTTTGTCAGAAAGCACTAATAACACGTGTCAAATAACTTAAAAAAGTATAACAAATTTAAACTTTCATTTTGTGCTTCAAGCATTAACTCTAAAAGAAAAAAACGTTATAGTAAGATTGAATTTAAGGAAAAAGAAAAAATCTCATGTGTCTTCCGACCATTTCAATAAAATAGATAATTAAAATAATTATCTAAAATTCTATAATATCTAATCTATTTAAAATAATTTATATAATATTTATTAGATTTTATCTAAAATCTAATATTAATGCATTTTTAATTTTTTAAATATAATATATTTAAAATAATTTTTACTCATTTAAAAATATCACTTTTTAAATTTTAAAATGTAAGAAAACTTATCTATCCATTAAAGATTTTTTAGCCACCTTTCCATTTTTTCAAATTTTACGTGTTTTAAACCACCTCTCCACTCTCAGATTTTTTTTCATGTATTTACTTTATCTAATTTTTAAATATAATATATTTAAAATAATTTTTATTAATTTAAATATAGGATAATTATTTCATACATCATCAGATAATTATTTAAATATAGGATAATTATTTCATGGTTTATCTAATTTTTAAGTCTAATATATTTAAAATAATTTTTATTCATTTAAATATATCTCTTTTTAAATTTAAAAAAAAAATAAAAAAACTTGTCTATCCATTTAAATATTTTTTAACCAATAAACTCATCTTATATATATAATTATCATAATTAGGTCACGATATCTTCGTTGCATGGAATTCTACGCCTTGTTGAAGCAAGTTATACAAAGTGTTAAGGATGTTCGTAAAGATGCCATGAAAATAAAATATCCCATAAATATATAACAGTTTATTAAATTAAATTAAATTAAATTAATTAAAACTGTTCATCTAAAACAAACAATTTAAGTGCGTGCATTAGTACTTCTTCTTTTTTTTTTATAAGCAATACATTCATTGATCATCATAATGGCTCCAAGAAGATATATATCTTCACAGTTGCCTTAACATCTGTAATAACCCTTTATGCCGAAAATACGAAACAAATTTTTCATTTTTCACTTACTTGGTTGGGCTGTACGTAGTGTCACTAATCAATTCTTAAGCTAATATTATATTCGCTAAGTTAATGTCTTTTAGTTACCTTAGGTCTCAGTCAAATTCTCTCACTAAGCATGCATTTATAATTTCGAATCATTCTACTTGATTAAATATATCTCTACCCAAGTTGTATGCATTGTCATAAACCATAACTATATCCTATACTTCCTTTAATTACATCCCCATACTATAAAAGTATTGAAAATACAAGTATGAATATAAAAGAGAATACTGTACATCACATACCTTCAACGATGGTACAAAAGTCTCGAAGGACTTGTTTAAGCCCCGTGTACAAAGCTCCTATAGCAATTAATCTGGAAGGTGGAGAGGGGGTGAGCTTTTTGGAAAGCCCAGTAAGAAATACATATAAGAAACAGATACTGAATTTCTATATGCAAGTTTCTAAAACATTTATTAAAACTTGAATACCGTATTTCATACCATTCGAAAATCAAATCACGCTTATGCAATGCATCAGAAAGCATTTCATTTAAACCGAAACACAAACAACTAAATTCTGAACATATTTCAAAATATACATGCTTATCACATTTAGTTTCAATACGGATTGTCAAATCAAATTCTTATCAGTTTCAGAATCCAAATATCATTCATTCAAAACTCATATACGAAGATAAGCATGAAAAATCATATACAAACTAAGCTGGAGACATGTTCGCGACTAATAATTAATCATGCAGTTTAAATTGACATATAGCCATAGTCTAGAGGGGGTCCACAGTGAGTACTGATCAGGTGTCAACTGGGCCCACTGTGGACTGGATCAAGGTCACAGCAATAGAAACTCTACTGTAGACTGGATCAAGATCATACAGTAGCCCAAAACATTACCTACTGTGGACTAGATCAAGGTCACACAGTAGTTCAAAACATTACTGCAGTGATTGTTAGTCATGTCTCAAAACATTTCCATACATATAGTTCCTACTGCGGACTGATTCAAGGCCACACATAGTAGTTCAAATACAAATACCTACTGCGGGCAGAATCAAGGTCACGCACAATAGTTTCAAAACAATACCATATATTTTCGAAATTCAAAACATTATTTTCGTGCTTTAGGAAAGTTCATAACAAAAGTCATACATTTCTTTCAAAACATATAAACTATACATACTCATAATATCTTCAAAACAATAACATAGGTTGATAATTCCTTGAGATAAAATATCTCGGCTGAAAGCTTTATAAACAATTCAAAGTCGTAAGATTTAACCGTTTTCAAAATAAGTCTACCGGATAAATGGTTATTTTCAAATGATTGCTTTAGTTAAGCTTAAATCATAAAAACCATTATTTTCATAAAAATCCAGTAGCATAACGACTTATATTTTCTTAAAACCTCCTGCAGGAAAATACAGTTTATATATCCACAAGGCAGTTGATTTTAAATAGCATTCAGTATCACTTACGTTCCGATATATATCTCTTACCTTTGTACTGAGCTTCGATGCTTAAAACACCATGCTTAAACCGAATTCACAACTTGTTTTTCTTGCCAAACTTAGCACCAAACTTGAGTTCACTTGCTAATTTCCTTGGTGTTGTTTCATTCCTATACCATTTACACAATCACATAATCACATCACACAATGCCGAATGTATACTCTTATATATATATATATATATATTTACATATGCATACGTAAACTCACATACTCATACAATATATTCTCAATCTAGTAATTATCTGATTGTTCCTTACTCATTTCCTCATTCTTAGTCATGATTAATCCTCCTTGCTACTTATATACACGCACACTTTAATTCCCTGTACATGTATATATATATATATATATTAATCATCATTCTAGTACTTATATTTTTCTCTTTCCTCAATGTGTAGCACGAGTATAGCCACGGCACCCTTGTTTTTCTTGATTGTCTTTCTATCACCCCTCGATTCCTTTTCCTTTAGTCTTTAATTTAGGTTACTAAGTATCTCCTACTTTGTATCATTTTTCCTACATTAAAGCATAAAATTCAATAATTTATATTTTTGAATCACCTTAAGGAAATTTGTATTTTAAATTCTTCCTTAAGTGCATTACCTTGTAACTCTATCTTGGCTGCCACTTACTCCTTACTTCCTTATATGTTCTTTCCTTACTCATACGTACATTAAAGATTATATTTTAACCTCTTTGCTTCACTCTACATTCATCATTTAAAATTCGATAACAAAATCAAGTTCTTACCTTTCGTTATTAGCCAAAATCGATAGCCTCTAATGCAGCTTAATCTTTTCTATTTTGGAAGCTGTTATGGACTTCACAAACTTACAACCACTTTCTCGGTTAAAGCCTTACAATTTGTGCTTCTAAAGAGCCTCTACACATATATAAAATCAGCCTTAAATCGTCATCATTCATTTCCTTAAATATACTTGCTAATTTAAACTTAATTTAATTCTAACTTTGACCACCTTACCTTTCGGTCAGAACATCATCTGCCCCTTGATCAGCTTCCGCGTGAATATAGCAGTCCCAAAACAAAGAAATCTGCCACGATTTAGCATTAGCTACCATCATTTGTTTTCCTTAAATAAATACCTTAATTTAACTCACTTAACTCTAATATTACCTTTCGGTCAAACCAACGTTTGCCTTGGTCGACTTCCCCGTGAATAGAAATATTTCGAGCAGACAATGCCCCACGTTTCTAACTGCCTTTTCAACCCCAAGACAGCCCTTGTTTGTGTGTTCAAATAACAGCTATAATAGACCTGGACACTGTCCAGTTTACTGCTCTTCCACTCGCCAAATACACAGCCACCTACAGCCCTCTTTCCCACGTAAATACAGCAACCCAGTTGAAAGAGCTTTCCACGTCAGTACACTCCCTCGGTAGGAAGCATTCACACCTCGAACAGCTATTCCACCCGAGACAGCCCTTATCTCACGATCTCATTTAAATCTTTGTTGCCTCCGTTTCGTTTAGTAAATGAAAACCCCTTGTACAGAATATCATCTTCTCTTTTCTCCACTGTTTTTACTTCTTTCAGCTACATCCTTTTTCTGTTCCGAACCACCAAGCTGAAAGCCTCAACCTTTGTCAAGAGGAAATGCAGCAACTTCTTGCTGCTCTTTTGTTCTAAACCGAGCCAATGGAAAATCCTCTATACAGCCCTTTTTTTTTTTAAGTTGGGTCTCCACACTCACATTACTCTCCTTCAGCACAACTCTGTTTTTAACACCCAAAATACCGTTTGAACCTCTTTTTCTCTTCTGAGTTTTGCTCCCAAACCTGAGTTTTTCTTTGCCTTAAGTAGTATTTCCTTTAACCTTGATTGCCGACACAATTTGGATGGCCAAAATGATAACACAAAAGTGGAGGATGAGAGTCTCGGTTCAGCAGATAAAGAAAGGAAAAATTGAAATGGCACTTGTGTTAGAAGGATGATGATGATGGACGGTTGGGGGTAGAGTTGTAGTGGCTGATGTACAAAAATTAAGTTAGTGGGATTGGTTTTGATGAGGCTTCCTCGTGAAGCCATATCCATATATAATATTTTATTCCCACTTGACATTTTTATATAGTTATATATTTATTCTTTATTATTTAGTCCATTTGATATTTAGTAAAATTATATTTCTTAATAGTCTTAATCCTATACTATATAATGCTTATTCCACCAATATTTTATACTTTCTAAATTTATTATTTTATATTTTATATTGTCACTTTAATCCTAAAGTTCTTAATTTAATTTAATTTCTCAAGATCCTTTTTAATCATCATAACTTCAAGTTAAATTTTCAATATACAAATTTATCCCCAAATCACATTGTTTAATCCATCAAAATAATCAATTTACAGTTATTACAACATCAAACCCAGCTACAACCCAAAACTGCCAACAAGAACAAAGAAGAGCAAAGAAGCAGGGTACAGAAGGAACATAAAAATCCAAAAGACAAAGTAATCCCCATCTACCTCCTAAAGACCAACAAAACAAACCCGACTGATACCAAATGAAACCAACAGCAAGTTGAACCATTCTAATATTTATTAGTACTTCTTACGTTCTAATATTTATAAGTTGGGTAACTTTCCATAGTCATCAACTGTCCATCACTCAGAAGAAAAAAGAAAAAGAAAAGAAATCAGAGACAAAGAAATTATGAAAAGTTTCAGGGAATGAAAACAAGAGGAAAACTTGCACCTTTACTTCAACAGTTACTGGGAATGGTGATTTTACTTAGGACTCTAGGTAAATAATCATTCGATCTCTGTTGAGTCTTGGTTATGTCTGGAATCAGCACAGAATTACTGGTAAAAGATTTCTTATTTTCGATCCATTGTTTTATTTCTTCAATTGAACGATCAGTTGCAACAGTGCCAGCGGCTGCTTTCAATGTTCCAACTTGCTTGGGACTTTGCTCAGCAGTTCCCGACTGCAGCCAAGAGTATGTTAGCAAAGGGTTTCCTAAGGGAGGCGTGTCCCTGGGTTTCGCCAATTCAAGTCCGGCCTGCTGCTGTACTAGCTAGCTTGAGGCTGAGCTGAATGCAGCCTTTTTATTTCCTGTGATCTTTTACATGTCCATAACTTGTTGGAACATTATCTAAGGGTGAAATAAAATAGTCAAAATATATCAGGAATTAAAGTCTAACTTTAAGAACTTCTCTATTTCCTTCCGGTTCATCACCTCATAGAAATGTTATAATTTAATTTTTGTTTATTGTCATTAGAGTCTCCAAATCCAAATAAAATAAAATTTTTGTTATTGTAAAATATGGTAAAGGATGTGCTCTTCAAGTTAGCTGGTTAAAAGGCTATTGGAGAAAATGTAACATCCCAAATCCACAAAATATATAATATTCGCTTACCAATTACACTCACTTACCGGTTGGGCTGTCTGTGATGCTTATCAACTCCTATCACTTTAATAAGAATGATTAAATTATTTCCTTAATATGTATATACATTCCCTTCTATTTAAAGTAGTACTATACCATTTTACTGAATATATAAAAGAATACAACATATCTTCGATACTAGCTCTCTGGCAGGTAATTCGCTTAGCCCAAGTTCAATAATTTGTAGAGTGGAAAATAGGGAGTGAGCGACAACGTACTCAGTAAGGAAGGTGTATGCCATGCTGCTTTATAAAATAAGGACTATACTTCCAAAACAATCTTATTTATCTAATCACTCAAAACCCATTTAATATTAAACAGGATTCTATACATCCTTTTAGTAAATAGAAGTCAATAAGTTGAGACTAGGCAACAAATACATCATGCTCTCATTGTTCCCTCAGGAACACAAGTCATCCGCTTTTGGGGTGTACCCGTAGGCCATCGCCCCTCACGGCTATCTCAACTAGATCTATGGCCATAATCTATAGGTGGTCCTCGGGTCCACTTGCCAAGTGACCTCGAGACCGCTGATGACTTGGCAGGTCCATCAGCCTTGTGACGCCCTGAGGTGCACCCGTAGGTCCATCGACCAGGGCCACCGCCCTAGGTGGGTCACGCAATTACACAAATAATAAAGCATGAACTCAGGGCCTAAAGTCTCAAATATCACTTTTCCAACTCAAGAAAACCTTTAAAGAATTATTTCACTCATGTTATCATTTCCACAAAATGATTTGATTTCCAAAAGGTTTTATAAAATAGTAAAACAGCCCGTAATCTCAACATTTTCCGTGTGAGAAAGGCACGGGTTAAGCTGGCTCGCCCATGGCCAGTTCGCCCATGGTCAGCTCGCCAAGGGTCAACTCGCCCATTGGTCAACTCGCCCATTAGTCAACTCGCCCAATGCGGTGAACTTGTGTTCGCCCGCCAACATTTGTTTTTAAAGAAACAAGTAAAACTGGCTCGCCAATAGTGGTTCGCTCATGGTTAGTTCGCCCATTATGGCGTTGCCCTTAGTCAACTCGCCCAATGGTACTACCATGATCAACTCGCCCACTTTAACCAAAACATATTTTATTTTCTTTGGCTCCCCCAGAATTATTTTAAAACAGAGGTTGCCCGGATTTCAATTAAAAAAAGTGTCTCTCGCCCAAAGCTAAGTAAAAGGGTTTAGTTCGCCCGCCCAAACCAGTTCGCCCACAAGCAAATAGGGGTCGGCTATCTATCTAACTCGCCCGCCCAAATCAGAGTAATTTTATTAGTTCGCCAAATCAACATTAGAATCTGTTTTATAGCTCGCCCAAAAGCAAAGCAATTTATCAAAATAATGCATGTAATAATCCAAAACAGTTTCTCAATGATTTCATAAATTTAACTCCACAGGACATGCATTCTCTTTCACACACATCTCCCTTACCTGATTTCTTCAAAGCTTAGCTTCCCGCTCGCCTTTGTCAATTCCCGTCTACAAAATTTATTAAAACTATTAATATTTCTTTTTCGAATATTATCCAAAACTATTTATATTTCCCTTCCTAATATTTATGCCACTTTGGCAAGATTAAGATCGCCATTCGCCCACAGAGCTCGCCATCCGTTAGCGGCTTATTCATGGGAGTTCGCCTAACATGAGAGCTCGCCCCACTTTAACTCAACTCGCCATGCTCACCGATTCAGTGCGCCATTCGTGGCTTTTCATTCATAGATGTGCTCGCCCATGAATTGGATAACGCTTGGCGACCTCTTTATCTCCTACTCCCCTTATTGGCGATCATTAACTCTACATATTTTGGGCGATCATAGTCCTCGCCACTCGCCCTCACCTATTCGGGAATTGTCTGACTTTCCAAAGAGTTTGGCGAACACATATGTCGCCAACTCATGCGACTCTTGAGCTCGCCCAACCTTTGGGCGAGTACACAACTGTTTGGCGAACAGCTAAATACGTCTATTCGTCATTCGCCCATCGTATTATCTTACTCATTCTTGATTATTTTCCATCTGATTTCTTATATATTCTAACAATATTTAACTAAAACCAGGCTATATCTATGTTTATCACATTATAAAACATAGAAGTCTAGTATGGAATATCAAAAGAACCATGGAAAATATGAAACTCACCTTAACCCAGTTGCTCTTCCAAAAACAGAATGTTTTCTTGCCTCACTTAGCTTTACTTTGCTTATTCCTCAGTTCTTCTCACACTGGATAAATGTTTAGCTAACTAAGGATGAGTTTCATGGCTCACTTATGGGAGTAACGGAAGAATTAATGGTGAACTTGAAATGAAAACAGAATGGGCGAGAATGATTTTGAGGAAAATGAAGTTGCTTCCCTCGATTTTTCCTCATGAATTCTTCTTATATAGCCATTCAGTTTCACTTAGAATCTAACACCTGTTCTTATCTTGTTTTTTCTTTCATCATTTCATGCATTAAAACCAAAGAAAACTGCAGCAAAAAGAACGGTAGTCAAGTCCCTACTGCAACTCTATTCTTGACTAATTTCACTTGCCATTTATTGCTTAGCCCCATTGTCAAGAGAAGCAAAGTGGCGAGAAGTCCACTGCCGCCCCTTTCCTTGACTTTTTCCCTTTTTTTTTTCTTCTCTTCTACACTCCAATCCACTTCCAGCAGCCATTATCATTGACTTTCATCTCATTCTTTTCTTTTGTCTTGTAGTATATTAATTCTTGAAGAATTTCTCAACACAAGAAATCGGCTAGCCCTTGTTTGTCCTATTGCCATTAATCCTTTTCACACTTTCAACTTTTTATCAAAATTATATCTCATCTATCTCTTGTTGCAACTTTAATGTTTGTTTTTCTTTCTTTTATACACCACACTATACATCATAACTTAGAATGAAAAGTGGAAATTCACATTCAATGACTCTTTAATTTCATTAAAAAAATTTATTTCCACTATCAATTATATACAATTATGGTATATAGTATGAAAAATTCGGGTTTTACAGAAAAAGGATTTGAGGGTTGGAGTAGATCCTCCAATACGCATTCCGACACTTAAATTAACGATTATAAGAGATAAGGAAAAAGGAGAAAGAGAGAACTCAACTATTAGAGTCTTGAGAGGGGTCAAAGTCTAGGAAAAGGGTTGTGAATGGAAAGAGAATATCAGAATGCCATCAATCCTCCTCTTCGATTCTTATTTAGTGTTATATGAATTTGCATGCCTCTTCTAGGAGACAAAACTCTGATTGACTTTGCGAAGTTCGATTTCTCAATAACACTTACAGCCCATGTGATTCTGGCCTTTTGAATTGGATTAATAGTAGTGTAAATTGTGCTTTAAGCCCAAAGTAAATGTTATGAGCCTAACAATACTAAATTACTAAAATGGGCTATAAACTGAATGTCTTTCAAAATCGCATTAATCATCTAAAGAGAAAAAAGCTCTTCAATCTTTTTATTGAAGTCCTCCATGTTTAGACCAGCTTGTTGCCTAGGTAATTTATTCAAACTTGTTTGATTAAAGTTCCTTAGAATTTACTGTTTTTATTTTTTCTTTTCCTTTTGCATTATTTCAGTTAAAGTACCGCAAAAGTAATTTGTATTTCTAACATAGCATATTGTTGGATCCTTAAACAAGATCAGAAGATCTCAAGCAATAAAGAAAAAATCTGAAGCAGCTATTAAATTACCATGTATATTCATCATAATACAAAAACTTTTTATTGCCAATGATTGTCTTGCCAAACAAAAATAGTTTCCAGGATAGATACAAAAAATGCTATTATATAAGTACAAGGTGCCCATGCCATCCAATATAAACAAATAGGTAAACAAGGTTTTAGAGTAGAGTAGCAACTAAAACTTTTGACAGAAGAAACAAAATGGGTGTTGGCAATCCATCTCTTCCCCTAAAGTGCTTCTTTCTTGGTCTTCTGTGCTTGGCCATCTTCTCCAACATAGGTGAAAACCTTGCCCATGCTAGCATTCATTCATCAAGTTTATCATTCAGTAATTCATTATAAATAAGGATAATTATTACATACACTGACAGTGGAGTTTTTTTACTCCACAAGCAGCGTTAAGATCGTAACACATGTCCTGTTTTATTTATTTTAATATTTTTATAAGACACATGTCATGATCTTAACGCTGCTTGTGGAGTAAAAAAACTCCACTGTCAGTGTATGTAATAATTATCCTATAAATAATTCGATTGTGTGTTCAATTGCAGCAGGGCCAGCGGCTGCTCTCCGTGTACCGACTTGCTTGGGACCTTGTTCAGCAGTTCCCCACTGCAGCCAAGAATGTGTTAAGAAAGGGTTTCCTAAGGGCGGTGTGTGCCTGGGGTTCAAGTTTTCGGATCTGGCTTGTTGCTGTACCAGATAGCTAGCTAGAGGCTGAATTCAGCCTTTTTCTTTGCTGTGATCCTTTACATGTTCATAACTTTTTTCGAACATTACCTGAAGGGTGAAATAAAAGGCAAAAATCATCATCAACTAATTTTCACTTTTTAATTAACAAAACTTTGTGCCCTATTAAACTGAAAGCATGATTAATAAGGTAAAACACACCCTTTAAGATATATTAAAAAAACTAACTAAAAAACTGCCACTACTTGAACATGAACTCTTATATTAATTAACACATCTTTTTGCTTGAAGAAGGTCGTATGCTTGAAAAATGAAATCTATATTTCTCTTCATTGTTAAAATTGAATTGTGGTCTGCGGACCATGGACATCTCTGTTCAAGGTGGGGACAGGTCTGTTCTATGCAGGCTTAATCCGATTAGGTCCATTTTAACCAGATCGCAAATAAAAAATCCGATCTTAAGAAAATCCGTAAACCAAATAGACTGATACGCGAACCTTGATTCATTTTACACGATTAGATAATAATCTTTTGTATGAAAATGTCATTTTTCAAAAATAAAGCTAACTTCTGTTTATTTTGTTGTAGGTGTTCTTTGTAACTTATCTTTCAAAATGAGTGGAAAATCCATTTTAAAGATTATTTAGTTTGACCTGGTGATGATATGTAGGTCTGCAATTGAAAAATTCAAAATCGGGTAAATTAATGTAAACATAAAATTAAATTAAATCAATAAATTATAGGATTGAATTTAAGACTTCAAGATTTCAAATTTGTTTTTTGTCAAAAAAACAAAATTTTATTGGTTGACAGAATAGCTTAAGGATTTGTCTGGATTTTCAAAAAAATATCACTTCAATCAAAATATTCATATGTTATTACACATGATATACTATTAAATACAAAATTCAAAAAAATATTTTATTTAAATATAATATATTTTATATTTTCATATTATTAATAACATTTATATCTTTTTACAAATTTAATGATACCCATATGGCCATGTTACATATTTTTTAATATTTTTCTTCTTTCTTTTATATCTAATATCATTATTTTCTTAAGCAATTATAAAAGTACCATATATATCCATCCTGATACAAAAACTTTAAATGCCAAATAAAAATATTTTCCAATATAGAGATTGTCTTACCAAATAAAAATATTTTCCAATATAGAGACAATAATTACTATTTTATAAGTACTATAAGATGGCTGCCATCCAATCCTAGAGGTGTCAAACGGGCTGGGTGGCCCATGGCACAACACGATTCGGTACGATGTGGATTCTGCTTGGCACGACCCATATTTAAATGGGCGAGCTGGTCCAAGCACAATATACATTTGTGTGCCATGTTGGGCTAGAGGTTTTTAGGCACATGGATTGGCACGGTACGATCCATAAAGGACCAGTGCTAGCATGTAGCACGTGGGTTAGCACGGCATGGCACAACACGCAAGCCCATGTGCCGTGCCATATTGACCCATTTATATAAATAAAATTATATTTAACAAATCTAAGTATGAAGTATTTAAATAATTGATATATAAATTTATAATATATTCATTTTGAATATAAAATGTATGATATGTCACATATTTTGTATATAACTTTTTATTCAATACACTTCTAATAAAAACTCATCAAAAAATAAATTATTAAAAATTATTTTATTCAAAGATTGGTTAAATGTAGAAGCTGGAGCATTAAATAAACCATATTATATGAGTAAATAATAAGGTGAAGAGAATGAAAAATTAAATAATAATACTTTGAGTTTTATAGTCTTGTATTTGTGTCTATGTTTTTAAATATTAGGATTATAAATTTTAAAGGAAAATATTGGTGCAAAGGTAAATATTATTCTTTTGTGACTTGGAGATCACAAGTTCAAGACAAAATACTCTCTCTTAATGTAAAGGGAAGGCTGTATACAATGACCCTCCTAGACCTTACAAAGTGAAAGTCTTTTGGTTATGTACAATGACCCTCCCCAAACCCCACAAAGAGGAGCCTTTTTTATCGTGTTGCTCTTTTTTTTTTAAGATTGTAAATTTCAATATCTTTATTAAATAAATTTTGTTATGTTTTCTCATGGAGATATGTAACGACCCTTTATACCAAAATTATGAATTAAATTTTTTTCTTTTTCACTTACTTGGTTGGGCTGTGCTTAGTGTTTCAAATTTATTCTTAAGCTAAATTTACATTAGCTAAATCAATATCCTATAATCACTTTGGTCCCAGTTTCAAATTTTCTAACTAAGCATGCAATCACATTTAAAATTATAATACTTAATAAAATTTATGTCCACCAAAGTTGCATACATCATTACTTAACATGAATGTACTAAGTGTTTTCTTTAATTACATCCCCCTACTATAAAAGTACTAAAAGCAAGTCTGAATATAAAATAGATATCTGTACATCATATACCTTCAAGGGCGATACAAAAACCTCGAAGGACGTGTCAGAACCTCTCGTATAGATCGCCTACTGCAAATAATCTGGAAGGTGGAGAAGGGGGATGAGTTTGTTGGAAAACCCAATAAGGAATATATATATATATATATATATATAAAGAGACAGATACTGTAAGCTATATGCAAGTATCTGAAACGATTAATAAGTTCTAAAACGTAAGGGATATTTCTAAAATAGAGAATCTTATCCAGAAAGGAATTCATATATTCTGAAAATCATATGTAAATCAAATCAGTATAACAGATCACTTAACAAAGCCATGCTATGCAAATATGTAAACTGTCGTCTTCAGAAATCATATTGTCGTAACGGTTTCGCGCTCGACGATTTTGAAAACATTTAAAAACAAAGGGATTCGCCACCAATCTTTTTTGATTAGGTGTGATTGGTCACCTAAAATATTTATTTTTTAACAAAATCTCAAAATTAATTAAGTTTTATTAAATAGACAATTTTTGTGGTCTACGAAACAAAGTTGGGTTTGGGAGTACGGTTACGCGTGGGGAAGGATTAACACCCCCACGACGCACGTTAAAAAACGATACCATCCTAACCATGTGGTATCCTTTAATTTTAATAAAATAGTCTTGACTTAAGTTTAATTCACTTATTAAGAAAATTCGTGCATTGGCTTAAAAATTACTATTATATATATGTTTAAAAAACTTCTCTTTCAAAATCAACATGAACCCCATTTATTGAGAAATTAAATCAAATATTCCAAAACTTTTGGCAACATTTGAAATAATTCCCCTAACCTTGAGATTTCTAAAGAATCACTACTTGTGACTTCTTTAAAATCTCATCCTCGGTGGGACTCACATTATTTACATAATTGATCGAAGATTATTAAAATAAGTTTAATTTTGAAAATAAACATGAACCCCTTTTATTGAAAAATTAAATCAAATATTTCAATATTTTTGGCAATATTTGAAATAATTCTCCTCACCTAAAGATTTCCAAAAAATCACTACTTGTGACTTCTATAGAATCTCATCATCGGTAGGACTCACATTATTTACATAATTGATCGAAGATTATTAAAATAAGTTTTATTTTGAAAATAAACATGAACCCCTTTTATTGAAAAATTAAATCAAATATTCCAATACTTTTGGCAACATTTGAAATAATTCTCCTCACCTAGAGATTTCTAAAGAATCACTACTTGTGACTTTTATAAAATCTCATCCTCGGTAGGACTCACGTTATTAAATTAGCATGAATGCATGTGATGCAAACAGGTAATGAATGATGCGCATACATGTGTATTTAATGTATTTATTATTTCTTTATTTTTTATATTATTTTTTATTTTTATTTTTTTAAAAAAAATGAAAATTCACGTATTGAAAAATCACACTAAATATTCCAATACTTTTGGCAATATTTAGTGAAACTTCTCTTACCTAGGTATCAGTTAGGAATCATTACTTGTGACTTCCATAACATCCCATCATCGGACAAACTCCATTTGTTTTAATATTAACCTTTATGCATATGATGCAAGCATACAATATATGATGCGCATAGATTTTTACTTTCTTATTTAACATGTTCATTGTTTATCATCATTTTGTTATTTTATATTATTTGTTTTGTTATTTTTGTTGATTTTATTTTTTTTTTATATTTTTAAGATAAAAGCTTATGTATTGAAAAATCACACTAAATATTCCAATACTTTTGGCAACATTTAGTGAAACTTCTCTCACCTAGGGATCAGTTAGGAATCACTACTTGTGACTTCCATAACATCCCATCATCGGACGAACTTTTACCTCTTGTGAATAACTAGAATATTTCATCTTCGTTAATCTTTGTTTTTGTTTAGATTTATTAACTTTATTCCTTTGACTATTGACTTTTATCAAAATTCTATCATCATTTATTTAGTTAATTTAATCATTACTCTTTAGCTTTCAAAACTTTATTATTCTTTATTGGCTTAACTATTTTGTATTTATATATCTCTAAAATCCACTTTTTTATTAATTCTTCACAAATATCTCCATTACCTCTTTTGTTTTTATTAATTTTCATTTAATTAGTATTTTTTTTCTAAATATTCATTTTTGTCATTGCAAAATATATTATTATATATACGTATTTAAAATAAGCATGAATTTGAATATTGAGAAATTATATCGAGTATCCCAATACTTTTGGCGACATCCGATAAATTCCTCTCACCTAAAGTTTTTCGAAAAATCACTACTTGCGACTTCTACGAAAACTTATCATCGGAATTCATGCTTACTTTATTTATTTATTTATTTATGTTTGTATTTTTATGTTATTATTTTTTTAGCTTCTTAAAATATTCTTTTATGGTAAATTGTTTAATAAATAAATATTTATTATATAAAAATTATGTGGTTATATGTATTTTATATACCTATTTTATGTACTTTATATATATATATATATGTAATATATGTTTTATATATTTATTTTATGTACTTTATATATATATACATTTTAAACTATATATATTTTCTATAGTTATTTACATATTTTATTTATTTATTTATTTATTTATATCTCAAAATTATGTATTTATTAATAACGCTATAATTAAACTTAAAATTATTAGCTCCTAAAGAATTTTATATACAAACAAATATTTATTTTTGTGTTATGCAAATATATTAAAAATACACAAAATAACATATTTAACAAAATAAATAATTAAATAAAAGCTAAATGAATAAATAAATAAATAAATAATATATACCAAATGGGTTGGCTTGAAAACCCAAAGAAAGCCTTCCAAACGGGCCCAAAAATCAAGCCCAAATAGCTGGGCCCAAGTCTATCAATGGAGCGGGTCGCGAGCGAGTCAGAAACCGAGTCGGCGCGCGGGTGGCAGAGGCGGGTCACCTGGACTTCGGGTCAAGTCACGAGTGGCACGCGGGTCAACCGGTCAAAATGCACCGTTTTGGTGCCTTATAAATAGCCCTATTTTTTTTCTTCCTTCATTTCACCCGATTTCTCCCAAAAAAAACTCCAAAACCCTCTAAAAAATCCTCTCCGCCTCTCCTTCTCCGAACGACTGCCACCGTGCTGGCCGCCGTGCACCGCCATACGCCGGTCGCCGGTGGTACTCCCGAAGCCCTAAAAAAAAACTCCACTCCTCCCCCTTTACTTCGATATAACCTCCGATTATCCTAAAAGTTACTCCAACCTCCCAGATCTAGCTTTCCCGAAAGCCATTTTCCCCTTTTTGTTTGTGTTTTTTTTTTTGTATATTTCTGGTTGGTGGTTTTGGATCTGCTTTTCGGCTGTTGTGTTGTGATTTGTTTTTTGGTTTTTGTCTTATTTTTGCAGGTTTTAAATCTAGGGTTTCCAGATCTGAGATCCTAAGGGTCTCGGTTCTAGGGTTCCGGATTTGGGTTTTTGTTATGGTAGGTTTGTGGTGGTGATGACGATGATGATAGCTTGGTGATGGTGATGACGGTGATGATGGTGGTGAGTGGACGGTGATGATAGCTTGGTAATGGTGATGAGTAGTGACTGGACGGTGGTGAATGGCTGGTTTTTGGTATTTCTGAGTCTGAAGTCCCCGAAAAAAGAAAGAAAAACCTGAAGAAAATTTAGTCCTTTTAAACAAATTCAGGATCAACCTTTGATCCGGAGGGTTAGAACCAATCTAGGTTCTTTCTATTGATTCTCAATCCTCCAAGGCAATGTTAGGATGGGATTAATACCTGAGGAAGATGAGTTTTGGAGACACACGAGATAGCAGGTTGAGCTGCACTAGCAGCTAGGCAAAATTTGGCCTAAAAATGTAGCCGGCAAAATGGGAAAGTCTCCTCCCATTAAATGTGATGTACAATAAACTAAATAATAATACTAATAATAATATAAAAATAAAAATAGAAATAAAAATATTAATAATAATAATAATAATGAAAATGGAAAGATAATAATAATAATAATAATAATAATAATAATAATAATAATAATAATAATAATAATAATAGATAATAATAACAGTAATAATAATAAAAATAACAATGATATAAATAATAATAAAAATAAAATAAAATAAAAACAAATAATAATAATAATAATAATAATAATAAAAATAACAATAAATAAAACACATATATAATAATAATAATAATAATAATAATAATAATAATAATAATAATAATAATAATAATAATAATAAAACAGCAGCAAATAACAAAAAATATATATTTATATATATAAATAATAATAAAGATAAAAATAAAATAAAAACATAAAATAAAAATAATATAAAATAATAATAATAAAAAAAAAGATCAAACTCAATCCATTTTAATGGGCTTGGAAGCCCAAACAAACTCAGTCTATTTTGACTTAGACAAAATTTGGTATCTACAACTGCCCCTCTTTGCTCATTGCGGAGGGTCAAGAATAGAGCAAAGACAGTAGACAACAATTTTGTCCGACTCTTGACCTAATCTTTCCCTTTTTTTTTTAATTCCTTTCTGAAATGTGCTCCTCTTGCAGCAAAGGCAATGAAACTTTGACATCCTTTCTGGAAATGTGCTCCTCTTGCAGCAAAGGCGATGAAACTTTAAATTCCTTTATGAAAATGTGCTCCTCTTGCAGCAGAGGCAATGAAACGAAATTTCTTTCCTGGAATGTGCTCCTCTTGCAGCAGAGGCAATGAAACTTTAAATATCCTTTTCTGAAATGTGCTCCTCTTGTAGCAGAGGTGATAAAACTTTAAATTCCTTTCTGAAAACGTGCTCCTCTTGCAGCAGAGGCAATGAAACTTTAAATTTTTTTCCTAAAATGTGCTCCTCTTGCAGTAAAGGCGATGAAACTTTAGATTCCTTTCCGAAAATGTGCTCCTTTTGCAACAGAGGCAATGAAACTTTAAATTCTTCCTGGAAATGTGAAGAAACATTCTTCTCTTCTTTTTTCTTTTTTTTTTGTTTGTTTTTGTTTTTGTTTTTTCTTTTTGGATTCTCATAATGTGAATGAAATGCAAATGCATGTATCGACAAAATCATGCAATTCCTATTGTGGTAATCAAATTCTCAAAACTGTCCCTTTTGTGTCTTTTGATCTTTTCACCCGTGTTTCACAAAAATGGTTGTCACCAATTTCGAGTCGGAGCTGGTTCACAACATGTACTTGTCACAATTTTCAATTTCCTTTGTTTCATTCCCTTATTCCTCTCTTTTCCTCCTCTCTTCCTCTCTCTCTCTCTCTTTTTTTTCTTTTTTCTTCTTTAGTAATGTTAGCAATCATCATCTTCATTTCAATTTTGTTAACAAACACAACGCGTTCTTACACTTTATCGGTTAGTTATGGAGTGACCAAAAGAACAACAAAATTTGGAAGAAAAGCATTTGTTATTAGGCAGACAAGAGACAATGAAAACAAAAGTACAATTGGGTAGCAAATGCCGTAAGGGTCTAGTGGTGAATTTTAAAGAATGGTGACCAGAACAAATAATGAATGTTTGGATAGCCATTCACGAACCAAACCGATATTTTCTTTGTAAAAACTAATCCGTTGATGCCCCCTGTCACACTGAGTTCATCCGGCTGATGCCATGCTCCGCATGATTTCAATCTTTAGGTGTTGATCTTTTCCGCATCTAAGCCGCCTTTTCAGGTTTTCAACTTAGATATCCTCCTTTAATCCAACTGCCCTTTTTGGGTTTTCAGTTTGAATTCTCCTTTCATTTTCCTTTTCTTTTTCCTTTCTCTTTTTGTCCTTTTTTGTTTCTTTTCTTTTTCCTTTTTTCCTTTTTTTTTCTTTTCTCTTTTTTTTTAAGCGTAGTATTTCTTCACGGCATCTGAATTTATTGGATTAGGCAGATCATTCCCATCCATCTCTGTCAAGATCAACGCTTCACCTGAGAATGCTCTCTTTACCACATATGGTCCTTCCCAATTTGGCGTTCATTTGCCCCAATTATCATGGTGGTTAGGGAGAATCTTTTTCAACACCAATTCCCCTTCACAAAAACGCCTGGGTCGAACCTTTTTATCATGGGCTCGCATCATTCTCTTCTGGTACATCTGACCATGACATAGTGCTGTGAGCCTTTTCTCTTCTGTAAAATTCAGCTGTTCAAAGCGACTTCGAACCCATTCAGCCTCATCCAAGTCTAGTTCCATTAAGACTTTCAAGGAGGGGATTTCAACCTCAATAGGCAGCACCGCTTCCATGCCGTAAACCAAAGAAAAAGGAGTTGCCCCTGTTAAAGTACGCACTGATGTTCTATAAGCATGCAAAGCAAATGGTAGCTTCTCGTGCCAGTCTTTGTATATGCTTGTCATCTTTCCCACAATCCTCTTAATGTTCTTATTACCAGCCTCGACGGCTCCATTCATCTTTGGGCGATACAGGGCTGAGTTGTGATGCTTGATCTTGAACTGCACGCATACTTCTTTCATCATGTCATTGTTTAAGTTGAGGGCATTGTCTGATATGATCCTTTCTGGGAGCCCGTACCGACATATTATCTCTTTCTTTAAGAACTGACAAACCTAGACTTAGTCACACTGGCATAAGAGGCAACTTCAACCCATTTTGTAAAGAAATCTATCATCACGAAAATGAATCTGCGCCCATTCGATGCCTTGGGAGAGATAAGTCCAATCACATCCATTCCCCACATAGAAAAAGGCCACGATGGTGCCATGACATTCAGTGATGTTGGGGGAACTTGAATCTTGTTAGCATAGATTTGACACTTGTGGCATTTTCTAGCATAATCTATGCAATCTCTTTCTAGTGTAGTCCAATAGTAGCCTGCCCTCATAATCTGTCTAGCCATGAAATGACCATTTGCATGTGCCCCACAAATTCAATCGTGTACTTCTTCCAGAATCCTTTTGGCTTCAGACATATTTATGCATCTCAACAATATCTGATCTCTACCTCTTTTATACAAAATGTCTCCATCAACGAGGAATCCCATTGCCAATCTTCTAAGGATCTTTTTGTCATTCTCCGATGCATGCTCTAAGTATTGTTGACTCTTAAGGTATTATATGATGTCATAATACCAAGGTTGTCCGTCTGCTTCCTCTTCAATACTAAAATAGTGGACTGGAGAGTCTCTCATGTGCAGTTTGATTGGTGAAACCTTTGCTTCTGTCTCTATTTTAAACATTGTAGCTAGTGTTGCCAAGGTATCAGCGACCTGGTTTTCTTCTCGAGATAAGTGTTGGAAGACGATGTCATCGAATTGTTGTACAAGGTCAGCTATGTACTTCTGGTATTGAACTAACTTTTGATCCCTCGTTTCCCATTCACCTCGTAATTGATAAATAACTAGTGCTGAATCTCCATAAACTTCCAAGTTCTTGATTCTCCTCTCGATTGCAGCTTCTAAGCCCATTGCACAAGCTTCGTATTCAGTCATGTTGTTGGTGCAGTTGAAATTTAATCTGGCTGTGGACGGGTAATATTTTCCATTTGGAGATATTAAAACTGCTCCTATCCCATGTCCTAAGGCATTGGATGTGCCATCGAAGAACATTTCCATGGTCTGTTGTTGGGCTCTTCCTTCTCCACTTGAAAGACAGACATTATATCTTCATCTGGAAAATCTAGCTTGATAAGCTCATACTCATCGGTAGCATGATCTGCAAGGAAGTCGGCTATTGCCCCACCTTTGATTGCTTTTTGAGATACGTACACGATGTCATATTCAGAAAGCATAACTTGCCACCTAGCTAGTCTTCCTAACAATGATAGTTTCTCAAAGATGTACTTGAGGGGATCCAATCTAGCTATCAACCAAGTCGAATGATACAACATGTACTGCCTCAATCTACGAGCAACCCAAGCCAATGCGCAACACATTTTTTCTATTGTAGTGTACTTGGCCTCGTAATCAGTGAACTTCTTGCTAAGTAGTAGATGGCCCGTTCTTTCTTGCTCGTATCATCATGCTGGCCCAGCACGCATCCCATAGAATGTTCATTGACAGTCATGTACAACAACAGAGGCCTTCCTGCAACCGACGGTACTAGAATAGGTGGATTTGACAAGTACCTTTTCACCTTTTCAAAAGCCTCTTAGCATGCCTCGTTCCATTCACCCGGATCTTGTTTCCGAAGCAACTTAAAAATGGGATCGCATTTAAGCGTAAGCTGCGAGATGAAACGGGAAATATAGTTCAACCTTCCCAAAAAGCCTTTTACTTCCTTCTGTGTGCGTGGAGGCGACAGATTTTGTATCGCGCTGATTTTATCCGAGCCCACTTCGATTCCCTTTTCACTAACTACAAACCCCAACAACTTTCCCAATTTAACACCAAAAGTGCAATTGGCAGGGTTCAACTTGAGCTGAAACTTCTGTAGCCTTTCGAACAGCTTTCGAAGGTTGGCTACATGATCCTCTTCTCCTCGGCACTTGGCAATCATGTCATCTACATACACCTCTATCTCTTTATGCATCATGTCATGAAAGAGGGTTACCATTACCCTTTGGTAGGTGGCCCTAGCATTCTTTAAACGAAAGGTATAATTTTATAGCAAAATGTCCCCCAAACTGTCACAAAGGCGGTTTTCTACATGTCATCCTCAGCCATTTTAATCTGATTGTAGCCTGAAAAACCATATATGAACAAAAACATGTAGTGTTGGGCTGTATTATCCACCAGGGTATCAATATGAGGCAATGGGAAATTATCCTTAAGGCTAGCTCTATTTAGGTCCCGATAATCCACACACATCCTTACTTTCCCATCTTTTTTCGGTACCGGAACTATGTTAGCCACCCATTCCGGATACTTGGCTACCTTTACGAACCCTACATCGAATTGCTTTTTTACTTCTTCCTTCACCTTCAACAACATCTCGGGCTTCATGCACCTAAGCTTCTGTTGTACTGGCTTACATTCTGTTTTCAAAGGCAGACGGTGCTCCACAACGTCAGTGTTTAACCCAGGCATGGCTTGATAAGACCAAGCAAAAACATCCAGATATTAATGAAGCAATTCTTCCAGTCTTTGCCTCTCAACTAATGGAAGTGCTGTGCCCACTTTGACTTCTTTGATGTTCTCATCATCCCCTAGGTTGACCATATCAATTACTTCTTTGTGGGGTTCAATTGGTTTTTTCTCTTGCTCAATCATTTTCAATAGATCTGGAGACAAAGCATCATCGTCTGAATCTACATTGTTATTGAGTTCACCAACGTGCATAGAATTTTCAAAATCAAACCCCGGATAGCTGTTAAGGTTATCTTCACATTCATTATTCATTTTCCTGAAAAAGTAAAAATTTGACATATATGGTTGGTTGTTCATACCATGGCAGTGAATGAAAAGAAAGAACAGTTATAGAAATGATGATGGGTGAAAGGAAAGTACTCAAAATGCATTGAACTTGTTAATTTATTGAAATGATAATGAAAATCAACTTTACAAAAGAATCTTCTAGAGCTCTCTAGACCGAGGTGTTGATTATCTACCTTACTATGTTACAAAAGGAAAAACAAAAAGATAGAAGGTATCCTTTCAACGATTCAGTCTTTCAGCTCTGTGCCCAACAACACAATCATTTCTATAACAAAAGTTGTCATTTATCCATGCACCCCTTAGACTAGGAACCCACAAGAGGATCCTTTCATCAATAACATAGGTCCTCCTTCCACCATCTCTAATGAATCGGGGTGATAGCATCCGTCAAAACGAAATGTATCATAAAGGTACGGGATCACCATCTTCTCCGATTCTTCTTCGTATCCTCGAAGGCGGGCTATTCTTTTCTTCCTTCTCTCTTCCAAAATCTTCTTTCTCTCCGAACCCGTGGCCTTGTATCCAAGACCAAACCTATCTTTGTTCTCTTCAATCCTCACAGGCTTCCTATGTCCTTGGAGATTTTTCCCTATGCCTCTTTCGACACGCCAGCCCTTTTGCAGTGTCTATTTAACAATCATCTTAGTATTGGTTGACAACCGAGGGGTGGGTATTCTTGATCCTTCTCCTACATATGTTGCATTCACAATTTCAAAGGCTCTAAAAGAACACTCCAATACTGCCTCGATGTATGGCACAGATAAGGGTTGGTGATCAAGAGGACTTGTTCTCCAGAAATAGATACTTACTTATCATCAACAACAAACTTCACTTTTTGGTGTAGCAACGAGGGAACGACACCAGCCGTGTGGATCCATGGCCTTCCCAGTAAGAAACTGTATGATGGGGAAATATCCATCACTTGAAACTGGTTATTGAAAGTGACCAGCCCGATTTCAATTGGAATTTCAATGTCACCTACTACATCTCGTCTAGAACCATCAAAGGCCCTCACAACCATGTTACTTGGTTGTATGTAAGACAAGTCAACATGCATCTTTTTTAGCGTGGCCATAGGCATAACGTTGATCGATGAGCCATTGTCAATCAAAACCTTGGCAATTGTGTGACCCTTGCAGCTTGTAGTGATGTTCAAGGCCTTAATACTCCCTCATCCTTCCGACGAAATTTCATCATCGGTGAAAGATATGAAGTTTGCTGCTGTGATATTTCTAACTAACTGATCCATACTATCAACTGGAATGTTATGAGGCATATAGGCTTGATTCAACACCTTCATTAAGGCGTTCCAGTGCGATTCTGAATTCAACAGCAATGATAATAGTGAAATTCGAGCAGGCATCTTATTCAATTGCTCGACCACACTATATTCGCTGTGCTTGATCAACTTAAAAAACTCCCTCGCATCCTCTTCTAATACCTGCTTTTGCAGTTTTTCCCCTTGATCTTTGGAAGGCACGGCCTGTTCCTCTTCTTTTTTCACTTGATTATCTTCTTCTCCCTCCTTTGCTTTTCCTTTTTGGGCCCTATTTAACATTTCCGGAGTATAGCACCTCCCACTTCGTGTAATTCCCTCTATTCCACTTATGTTGGCATTATCTGGCATGTCCGAGTCTGTGTTGCCTGATCCTTCAACCACTGCTTTGAACTCATATTTCCAAGGGACAGCTTTATTGCTCTTGTAAGGGAAAGAGCTCGGAACTTTGATTGTCATGGTCGGAGGAGTGACAAAGCTAGATTCCTTCTTCTTGGGACTGGGCTTCTCCTTATAAAACACTGTCATTAGCTTTCCCTATGGATAATCATCTTCTGAAGATTCACTTGAAGCAGTACTCACTACATCTTCCTCCTCCTTTGTATAGAACTCGATCAAAAATGAATCCATCATCGATTGGACTTCATGCCGAAATTGAGGGCAATTTTGGACATAATGGCCAACAGATCCCATGTATACTTGCAAGTCTGTTTTGAGCTGAATTCATCTTGACAAATCATCGAGTCTAATGGTATAGGTTGAATCATCCCAACCTTGACTAAAAAATCAAATACTAGGCTCATTGGAGTCTTGATCTCATCCACATGTCTCTTTATGCAACACTTCCTCCCAACTTCAGCTGCGCTAACTGATCCTCCACTGTGACTGGGCAATGGGTTAGCATTGATGCTGGGCTCCACTTCTTTCGAAAAGGTCAATCTCCCTGACTTAACTAGTTCTTGCACCTTATACTTCAGAGCCATGCGATTTTCGGTTGAATGACCCGAGTTTCCACCATGATAGTCACATCAAGCGCTGGGGTCATACCATCTTTGGAAAGGTGGTTTCATTGGCTCCATGTAAAGAGGTGCGATCATGTGTCCTTTCACCAGTTGTGGGAATAAGTCTGTATAGGACATAGGGATGGGGTCAATGGGAGATTTTTCAATGTTTCTTCGAGGTGGTCTTTGGTTAGCAGTAGGATTACTGTTTGGTTGGTCAGGCTGGGCCATAGGTGTTGGAGTATAGTATGGTGCTGGAGGACAAAAATTTGGCCAAAAAGTTGGTGGTTGTAATGGGCTTTGGTAGGGAGCGGGAGAGACATTGTTTGAGGTCGGGAAATAGGGTTGGTAATATGGTAAGGTTGAGGCTGTGGTCGAAATCGAGGTGGGTAAGGTGCATACCCCCTACATCGAGGTGCTGCGTGGGTTACCACCTAGGTTTCGACCTCCTTCTTTTTGGACAATCCACCCTTCTTCGAATCACTACCTTCCAACTTCCCACACTTGATCGCGCTTTCTATTATTTCTCCCGTGATAACCATGTCTACGAAATTCTTTGTTGCGTTCCCTATCATACATTCATAATAAGGGGCCTTCAAAGTGTTGACCAACATCACCATAATCTCCTTTTCGGTTAGAGGTGACTGGACTTGGGATGCAATGTCCCTCCAACGTTAAGCGTATTCCTTGAAGCTTTCATTGGCCTTTTTTTTTATATTTTGCAAAGACAACCTGTCTGGGGCCATATCCATTACATGCTTGTACTAAGCAATAAACGCTCTAGCTAGGTCATTCCAACTGTGTATGCGTGTATGATCTAGCTGCACATACCATCTAGCAGCAGACCTAGTGAGGCTATCTTGAAACACATGTATCAACAGCTTGTCATCGTGATTATAAGTGGCCATTTTGCGACAATACATGGTCACATAAGTAATGGGACACTTGGTCCCATCATACTTTTCGAATTCGGGAGTTTTAAACTTAGGAGGGATTACCACATCCGGCACTAAGCACAATCCCATTGCATCTATTGACCCATAGAAATCACTACCCTCAGTGGCCCGTAACCTTTCCTCTATAATGTTCAACTTTTTAGAGTCCGAATCACCTTTTACCTCCGACACGCTACCTCTTAATTTGTCTTGCACTCTTGGATCATCTAAGTCAGGGACTTGGATTGGATCTGTAGGTCTTACCCTTTGGGTTGGAGGTATTGATATTGTAATCTAGGGTTGTCCTGAGGCGCTTGGTGCACTCGGATACATGTATGCATAACCACCCATAGGTTGTGGAGGAGGTGGAGGTGGAGGTATGCCTTGTGAGGATTAGGCATAAAGTGGAGGTGGAGGTATACCTTGTGAGGATTGGGCATAAGGTGGAGGTGTAGGTATGCCTTGTGAGGATTGGGCATAAAGTAGGGTAAACCTTGGAGGATATTAGGGGTTGTCATCCTCCCGAGGCTGATCAGTCCCTAGGTTAGGTGTTTCTTTGGCCACTTCTTTCTTTCAGTTCATCCTTATCATCATTTCCATTAAAACGGCTAACTGCCTTCGGATTTCTTCTTGTGCTTTCTCCATTCTATCCATCCTATTACCATGTTCTTCCTCCATTGCTCTTGAACGTAGCCGAGTATTATATGAGTGTTTGGGAATTTGGGCTAAAATCTTGAATGTTGGAGCAATCCTTGAATCTTGATTACCACAATAAGAAACTAATTACTACATGATGCAATATTTGAAATCTTACGTTTTATTTAAACTATATGAAGAAATGGATGAATGTGATGTTAGATGAATGAATGTGATGCTAAATGAATGAATGTGATGCTAAATGAATGATACTTTGAGGGATATTTAAGCCATAACAATTTTGACAAAAAGGAACTTTCATTCATTCAAAGAGTCACTTGTTACATTCCGATCATATTGCGATTAAATCCATAAAAACGACTAACTTGCTGATATTGATCCTTAGCCTCATCTAAGAAGTTCAGCAACCTTTGCTCGTATTTTTCTGTTTTGAGGATTTCTTGTCTCAGAGCTTCAGCTTTATCAACCATCTCCTTTGCTTTTGTCACGGCTTTGCAAACTTGAGTGGCCAAATGCTCTATATATTGCTGTCTCCCCAAACTTCCCACTCTCCACGTCATGCTTGCATCTTGTGCCAAGTCATATCCATAGCTCCAGTTGTTTTCACTTTGTTCCCAATCTTCTATTATCACTTTAATGTGGTTCTTATGTTCTTGTAGTTGTTCTTCTAACATTTGAACCTTCTGTTGCAGTGTAGCTTTTCCATTATCTACCTCGACTTGCTTTCCTTTTTTCAACTTCTCCTTTAGTTCCTCATTTTCCTTCTGATATTGGGCTAACTTCTTTGCACTTGCTGAGTACATGTCTTCCCAATTTTGTCGTTCTTGGGACAAATAAACAACTTCTTCTTCACTTTTCTTTGCTTTGTGTGCCCAGTTTTCTACCCTTTTGTGCAAGTCTTCTAATTCCCTTTTCCTTTCACTTGAAGTTTTCATAATTCCTCCAACCCTCATTTCAGATCTCAACTTCTTGTTCTCTAGGTGCAGACTTCTGAGATCCTTACTGGTGACATTGTGTTTTTGTTGGACCTTCATGAGCTTGGCTTCTCACATATCTGCCTCGTATTTGAGCTGTTCCATCTCTTTTCGAAGCCTCAAATTCTATTGTCTCTATTTTTCCTCCTTTATCTTGCATTGCTGCTTGACAATCTCGGCCTCGAACACTTCTATTCCCGGCTGTGAAGGCATGCCGTATTCTTTTGGAAAAAATACTACTTCCCTCACCTGCCTTATCCTCCACTTTGAGTATTCCGAAGTAGATTTATCAGAGAGGGGTCCAAGGTTGACTCTTCGAGTTTGTTTCCATGATCGAACAGCTTGCTCGGTCTTCTTCATTGCTTTCGACTCACCATAAGAAAATTCCATGTCATTAAGCTCGTGTGTCGGAGGAATGAATTGCTTCGCTCCAAATTGTCTTAGTACCATAAGCGGCACGTAGCTCACCACTCCCTATGGTCCCAAAAGTTGTACCCATGACTATTCTCCACATCGATATAAGACGGGTACATGAGGCATCCATGGTGTCATCCATACCACTTGATTTTCCTCGAGTCTTTGCAGAAAATTGGCCCATTCTTCCTTGTTCTTTGGTTTCGGCCATTTGCTGTTGCAGAACTCTTTGACCGAGGCACGATGATGGATAAATGTTCTTTTGAATGCTCTTTCCTCACATCTAAAATGGCTCTTAACCCAAACATGAAGTAACTGTATACATCCCACAAATCGGCCTTCGTCATTCTGCCTACAATAATTCAAAGATCTGAAAGTTTCAGCTAGAATGGCAAGCGATGGATTTCCATTGTTCTCAATTTGCTCAAAAAGATCTATCACAGCTATTTCGATGTGTCCTAACACTTTCGGCCGAGGTAGGGCGGCACAAATTTTGGAACCGCAAACACCGAAACCTGCCCCAAGACCTCCACGTCCTATACAGCCAGAGAGTATTGATACTCATGTGAGCCGAGTGGAGAGGCTAGTAGCCGATTTTATGGCTATGTATCAGGCGGATAGAGCCGTAGATAGGGCAGAGAGGGAAAGAGCCACAGCTCCCGCAACCCCAGAAGAGGCGCCAGTACCGCCATAGCTGGTACCAATTGTACCTGAGCCTCAGCCTATTCCACCACCGGCACCACAACCACAGGTAGCTCCACCACAT
Organism: Heritiera littoralis; assembly: GCA_031772115.1. NCBI lineage: Eukaryota > Viridiplantae > Streptophyta > Magnoliopsida > Malvales > Malvaceae > Heritiera > Heritiera littoralis. Next base: position 4,085,785 of record JAPDPK010000059.1, on the reverse strand, counting down.
CCATTGATTCAACCGCTTAGAAATGTGTAGTCATATTGTGATGTGGCATTGGTGAAATCATTTAAGAAGTTGGATCCACCTAAGTTTAAAGGTACTAGGGATCCACTGGCGGCAGAGCAGTGGATTATTAAGGTTGATAGATTACTTCAGATTATGAAATGTTCAGAGACGGAGAAGGTAAGCTTAGCAGTATTCCAGTTGGCAGATGATGCGAGACATTAGTGGAAGGCCTCTCAGACTGTGTTATTTGCTCAGCATTAGAATTTGTCATGGGATATCTTTGTGGATGCTTTTCGGAGGCAGTATATTCCTGACACTGCTCAGGAAAAATTACAGTAGGAATTCATGGATTTAGTTCAGAACAGCATGTCAGTGGACGAGTAAGAGGCCAAATTTACTACATTGAGCCGTTTTGATCCACAGACTAGTGCGAATACCAGGTATAAGATTTCGAGGTTTAGGACTGGATTGAGACCATCCATCAGAATGAAGCTAGCCCCATTTGATATACAGACTTATGATGAGATAGTTAAACGGGCTCAACTATGTGAAAGGGATTATGAGCAGTTCCAGCTCAATTTCAATAGCAAGAGTAAGGGTAAAGCAAAGGGAAAGACTAAGAGGTTTATGGAGGACAGATCAAGTAAAGAGCAGTCTAAGAGGACTAGACCTATGGGCATACAGATTTCAGAGGGCAGATTGGATAGACCAGTAGTTTCTACTCTTGCCAGTGGCCCCACCACTACTCAAAGAAGTGTTGCGCCCTTATGTAGACATTGTGGAAGGTCGCATGGGTCACGCCCTTGTCCTTTAATGTTTGAGGCATGTTTTAGATGTGGACAGACGGGGCACTTTATCAAGAATTGCTCGATGCTCAAAGAGTCAACTGCTTCTACTAGACCTCCTGCATTACCTCCGATAGCGGCCCCGGCAGCTTAGAGTGAGCCAGAGAAAGCGACACCCTCACAGCCTAGGCGGGCGACAGCCACAAAGAAGGGTAAGAAGGTTGTGACTCAGGGTCGGGTGTACGCGTTGAATCAGGAGACTGTCGACACCTCTAATGATGTGATTAAAGGTAAAGTTTATCTTTTCGATATTCCCGTAATTGCCTTAATTGATCCAGGTTCTACCCATTTGTTCTTATCGCCTATATATGCTAACAGGACCCCAGTAGAGCCGGAGTTGTTAGAGTATATTTTGCAAGTGAAAACTCCTTTTAATGATTTCCATAGGACGGATGTTATATATAGAAATTATAAATTAACTATAGGAGAAAAGGTTATGACAGCTAACCTAATTTTGTTAAACATATATGATTTTGATATCATTTTGGGTATGGATTGGTTAGCTGCGAACCATGTTAGTTTGGATTGTAATACTAAGTTTATTACCTTCTCTCATCCCGAAAAGTACATTATAAAGTTATTGTAAATTAATAAAAAGTATGTGAATTTATGTTTTGATATGACATGTGTACTGAAATTGTGGTTGTGTATGAATGTTTATAAAGGATATATTGCTAGTGTGAAGGATGTAGAGAGGAAACATCCAGAGATTCAAGAGATTCCTATGGTTAAGGACTTCTCAAATGTATTTCCCGAGGATTTATCAGGGTTACCACCGGATTGAGAGACGGAGTTTATAATCGAGTTGGTACCCGGTACGGAACTGATTTCTAGACCCCGATATCGGATGGCACTGACAGAGCTAGATGAGCTCAAGAAGCAGCTCCAAGAGTTATTAGATAAGGGATTCATACGTCCCAGTGTGTCACCATAAGGAGCTCCAGCATTATTTGTTCGGAAGAAGGATGGTAGCCTCCGGTTGTGTATAGATTATCGGATGTTCAATCGGGCTACCATTAAGAATAAGTATCCATTACCTCGGATTGATGACCTGTTTGATCAGCTCAGGGGTGCACAGGTATTTTCCAAGATATACCTCCGATCAGGCTATCACTAGTTGAAGATTAAGGAGTTGGATGTGCATAAGACAGCATTTCGAGCTCGCTATGGTCACTATGAGTTTTTAGTAATGCCTTTTGGGTTAACTGTAACATCCCGTTACCACATTTTTTACGTACTTTTATACGACTTTACCGGTTGGGCTATCTGCGATGCCATTAACATTCAACAGTGACAGTAATAAATGTTAGACATTTATTTAAATATGGACTATGAAAATTCTTTTCATTATTCCTTATATCCAACATCCCCTTATTGTCTCATTTCACTACAGTAGTACTATATACTTATGTCTGAAATGTAAAAGAGAAGAGACTGTACCTGTCTCGTTTAACATAATGTGCCTCAGCGCTTTATATACAGCTATATCCATCTGGGATCTAATTCTCTCAACTCCGTATCTTTTATCTGTGGAGTTTAAAACAAAAAGGGTGAGTGAACTACACGCTCAGTAAAGGAAACGTATGCTGTTTTCATTAAAGCAAAACTATATACCACAATTTATTTGTTTTTCCTAAAATCACACCGAGTAGGAAAACAATGGATATAGTAAACGCCTCTCAATACACCATTCAAAATCACATAATAACCGGTTTACTTAAAAAATGCAGTAAATAGTAAATAGGATTTCACAAATCCCCTTAGTAAACAGAAATCAGTAAGTTGAGACTAGGCATCAAACAAATCATGCTCTCATTGTTCCCCTAGGAACACAAGTCATCCGCTTTTGGGGTGCACCCGTAGGCCATCGCCCCTCACGGCTATCTCAACTAGATCTATGGCCATAATCTATAGATGGTCCTCGGGTCCACTTGCCAAGTGACTTTGAGACCGCTGATGACTTGGCGGGTCCATCAGCCCTGTGACGCCCTAAGGTGCACCCGTAGGTCCATCGACCCGAGCCACCGCCCCAAGTGGGTCACGCAACTACATGAATAACAATGCATAAACTCAGGGCCTAAAGTCTCAAAAATCACTTTTATATCTCATGAAAACCTTTAAGGGATTATCTCACCCACATTATCATTTACTCAAATGATTTAATTCCCAAAAAGGTTTAGGCTTTCTGTTTACAAAACACCTTGAAAACATTTCAAAATCTCAACGTTTAAAACCTGCTCGCCAATCGTCAACTAACCCAATAAGGCTCGCCCATGGAAGCTCGCCCAGGGCGGTGAACTTGTGTTCGCCCACCAAACTTTGCTTTCAAAACAACAAGTATAACTGGCTCGCCCTCAATGGCTCGCCCATTAGTCAATTCGCCCAAAAGGGTTTATATTTTCTATTTTCAAAGATATTAAAATGGCTCATTTTTCCTTAAGAAAATACCATCGAAATCTGTTTGCCATGGTCAGCTCGCCAGCCCGGCTTGCCCATGGTAAACTCTAAGGGGTGAACAAGTAATCGCCCTCCAAACTCTACATTTAGAACAAAAACACCGACTCGCCCATTTCGGCTCGCCCATAACTTTCTTAACAACAGGGGTCGCCCGCCCCAAAATATTATTAAAGGATTGGCTCGCCCTCCAATACCAATTTGCCCACAAACAACGTAAGGGTCGGCTAACTTTATAGCTTGCCCAAGTCAAAATAATTTATTAAATAAATGCATGCCATAAACCAAAATAGTTTCTCGGTATTTCCATAATAGTTTTACTCCACAGGACATGCATTTTACTTCACACACATCGCCCTTACCTGGTTTAACGAAGCCTTGCTTCCTGCTCGCCTTCCTGATCGCATTTACCGAGTCCATAATTCCCAGCTGCAAAATAATTTATAAATTCCATTAATATTTCCTTTTTCAATATTTCCAACACTTGGCAAGACTTAAAATCAACTAGCTTGCCCACAAGAGTTCTTACTAGCTCGCCCAACCGAGCTCGCCATTCATCAAATGGCTTACAAGAGGGAGCTTGCCCGCCATTACTCGCCATATATTTGTGAGCTCTCCCAACATTCAACTCACCATGCCTACTTTAGCTTAAATGTGGGAGTTCGCCCACAATTCTTCTCGCCCAATACCTTATGCATGTGAGTTCACCATAAGGCTTTCTACTCAGAGATGGGCTTGTCTATAAAATAAACTGGTGTTGGGCGACCTCGCCCACTTGAACAACAGCTTTGGCGAGTTCTTTATTTCCTACTCGCCTTATTGGCGATTACTAACTTTCAACATGGGCGATCATTATAGTCGCCATTTTCATCACTCTTACACCATTTCCATTACTTTCCTTATTCATTCTCAATTATTTTCCCATCCTTCTACTACAATTTCAACCCAGTTTCATTTTATTCCTCATCTACATTCAAGATATGAACTTATTCTATTTCTATGGTCTAACAAGAATAAATCAAAAGTAATACTAAAATCATGCTTCTTATACTTGAAATCATAGAAATATATCATTAAATCTCAAGAAATCATTAAATCTCACCTTAATCAACTGCACTTCCAGCACAGATCACTTTCTGTCTCATGTTGGCCTTACTTTGCTTATTCCTTTAGCTCATCAACTATGGAGGAAAGGTTTTGCAAGCTAGTTTACTTGTTTGGCCAACCTAAAGGTGAAGTTTAGTAAATCGGGCATGGTAGAAATGAGAGAAAATCAAAACATAAACATTGCAGTTGCATAGCTCTCGTGAAGAATATGAATTTGGCTAAATCGGTTTTCCTCAAATGCTTTTTCTTATATAGCCATGCTAGTCCAATCAGAGCTCATCACTCGGCCTTATCCCATTTCCTTCATTTATTTCACGTCTTTCACGCATTTAATGCATGAAGAAAAGCTGCAACTCAAGATGGCGTGAAAGTCTCCCTTCCACACTCCTTTTTCTGCTTCTATTGACTTTGTTTTATTTCTCAACCAATAAGGTTAATTCCTTATTGACTTTAACATCCTCTCTATTAATTGTTTTCAACCGTATAACTTACAAAGTCAATTTTGGCTGCAATGGTCACGTGCTGATTCCAGTTCTAGTTCGCCTATTCAACCAGAAACCTCAGCTTGCCCATTCTCTTTCAATTTCAGTTCACCAACAATATTTAGTGATTTACAGGCTGATTCCCTTTACTTGGCGATCACAATTTATTGTTCTACTCGCCTATTTGCTATGACTCAAGCCACAAGTTGGTGATCACATGTCCTCACCCATTCGGGCGATCACCTCACACAACTAGCTGGCGAACTCACCTATTCGCCCATGCCATCATCCCAACTCACTATCACCATTGGCGATCTCCTACATTGCTTGCCCATTGGCAAACTGTTCCATATACTCGCCCATGCGTTATTTCACCGAAATTGCTCCATTCTTATCTTAAATAAAGGAGCTTTTCCATCCAAGTGGAAATCAATATTCGTTATTTATTAAATTTCCATTTTCAATTTTATGAAATTAGAGTCTACAGTAGTGTAGAATCGGATCTTACATTAACAAATGCCCTTACAGCTTTTATGAGTTTGATGAATGAGGTGTTTCATCCATTTTTGGATAAGTTTGTCATAATATTTATAGTTGACATCCTGATTTATTCTAAGACTCCAGAGGAGCACAAGCAGCATTTGCAGATTGTTTTACAGACCCTCAGAGAGCGAAAATTGTATGCTAAGCTTAGTAAATGCGAGTTCTGGATTGACCATATTATATTTCTCGGACATGTAGTGTCGAAGGACGGGGAATCAATTGATCCGTCCAAGATAGAGGCCACTGTTCAGTGGGAAAGGCCTAACACGGTTACCGAGATACGAAGTTTCTTAGGTCTTGCCGGATATTATCGTAGGTTTGTGGAGGGATTTTCTAGACTTGCTGCTCCATTGACACGACTCACACGTAAGGATGTAAAATTTGAGTGGAATGATGCGTGTGAGCGTAGTTTTCTTGAGCTTAAGAGGAGATTGACTAGTGCCCCCGTATTACCCCTTCCTAGCAGATCAGGAGGATTTATGGTGTATATCGATGCATCCGCTCAAGGTCTAGGGTGTGTGCTCATGCAGCATGGTCGAGTTATAGCCTATGGTTCTCGACAGTTGAAGGATCATGAGAGGAATTACCCGAAACATGACTTGGAGCTAGTCGCAGTAGTGTTTGCACTGAAGATATAGCGACATTACTTGTACGGGGAGAAATTTCAGATATATACAGACCATAAGAGTCTGAAATATATATTCTCACAGTGAGAATTTGAGGCAGCGACGATGGATGGAACTGTTAAAGGATTATGATTGTGAGATTTTATATCACCCAGGTAAAGCTAATGTAGTAGCAGATGCACTGAGCCGTAAGCATGTTGGCATGGTATCTTACATGATGATCAGGGAACATGATTTGATAGAGCAGTTCTCTAACCTCAGCCTGACAGTTGTTTCCTTTGACCAGTATAGATTTACGGCTAGTTTTCGTATAGAGCCGGATTTAATAGATCGAATCAAGGAAGCTTAGAGGAGTGATGATTATTGCATTGGGATTGCCAGTCAGATTCAAATGGGAGATGAGTTGAATTTTGAGATTGACACCGATGAGATACTGGGGTTTAGAGGTCGGATATGTGTTCCCGGTGATCAGCAGCTTAAAGATTTGATTTTATCAGAGGCCCATACCTCTAGATATACATTACATCCGGGTAGTACTAAGATGTACCAGAATCTCCAAAGAGTGTATTGTGGCCTAAGATGAAGAGGGATATCGCAGATTTTGTTGCAAGATGTCTAACATGCCAACAGATTAAGATTGAACATCAGAAGCCGGCGGGTATGCTTCGACCATTATCAATTCCTATGTGGAAATGGGAGCATGTGACTATGGATTTTATTATGGGATTACCACGGACCCGGAAGGGGTATGATGCTATTTGGGTGATAGTCGACAGATTGACTAAGTCTGCTCATTTCTTAGCCATGAGATCTATAGATTCAATTAGTGCCTTGGCCGATTTGTATGTCAGGGAGATAGTGAGGTTACATGGTGTTCTAGTGAGTATCACCTCTGATAGGAACTCTCGCTTCACCTCTCATTTTTGGAAGAGATTTCAGGAGGCTATGGGATCCTAGCTGAGTTTTAGAACCGCTTTTCATCCACAAACTGATGGACAGTCTGAGCGTACAATACAGACGCTCGAGGATATGTTGAGAGCGTGTGCATTGGATTTTAGAGGCTCATGGGACGATCACTTACCCCTGGCAGAGTTTGCTTATAATAATAGTTTTCATACGAGTATCGGCATGACACCGCATGAGGCCTTGTATGGCAGACAATGTAGATCCCCAATAGCATGGGAAGAAGTAGGAGATCGTAAATTACTAGCTCCCGATTTGGTTGAGCAGGCTTCTCGTGATGTACGGATGATTTGTGAGAGGCTCAGAACGGCTCAAAGTTAGCAGAAGAGTTATGCAGATACTAGACGCCGACCATTAGAGTTTGTAGCGGGTGATTATGTGTTTTTAAAGATCTCATCGTCCAAAGGTATAATGAGATTCGGGAAAAGAGGAAAATTAAGTCCCCGATACATTGGACCTTATGAGATCTTAGATCGCGTGGAAGATGTGGCATATCGGTTAGCACTACCACCAGAGTTATCAGGAGTGCATAACGTATTCCATGTCTCGATGTTGAGAAAGTACCATCCAGATCCTTCTCACGTGATTCGACATGAGCCACTGGAGATCAGAGAAGACATGAGTTACGTTGAGAAACCAGTACAGATCCTGGATAGGAAGGATAAGGTATTGTGATCTAAGACAATTCCTTTGGTTAAAGTGCTCTGGCAGTATCATAACGAGGAGGAGGCTACTTGGGAGTTAGAGAGCCTTATGCGTGAGAGGTATCCAGAGCTCTTCCAGTGACAGGTCTAAGTTAAATTTGGAGGACCAAATTTCTTAAGATAGGGAGAAATGTAAGACTCGAATTTTATTATACTATATACCATATTTGTACATGATTGATAGTGGAAATAAATTGTTTTAGTAAAATTAAAGAAAACCATTGAATATGAATTTCCACTTTTCATTTTAAGTTATGATTTACAATATGTTGTACAAAAGAAAGAAAAACAAATATCAAATTGTAACAGGAAATAGATGGGATTTAATCTTGGTAAAGAGGTTGAAGATAGTACTTGTGGTATGAAAGCATTAAATGAAGTGAGAACAAATGTGAAGAATTAAGGCTGGAAACGAAATGGAAAGTGTAAAAGGGGAATAAATGCTGTTGGACAAATGAAGAAAGGATGAGACAAAAGTCAAAAATAGCTGGCTGGAAGTGGCGTGGACTGGAGAGGAAGGAGAAGAGAAGAGAAGAGAAAAATTGTCAAACGGACTGCAGCTAGAGGCTTTACCACCGTTCCTTTTTGGCTGCAGTTTTCTTCGGTTTTTAATGCATGAAAGACGTGAAATCATGAAAGAAAACGGGATAAGAACAGATGGTAAATTCTGAGTGGATTAGAATGGTTATATAAGAGGAAGTGCATGAGGAAAATTGATTGAGGCAAACTTCATCTTCTTCAGAATCCTTCTCGCCCATTCTGTTTTCATTGCAAGTTCACAATTAGTTCTTACGTTTCTCTCATACATGAGCCATGAAACTTCATCCTTAGTTAGCCAAACCTCTTCTGCAGTGTTGAAGAGCTAAGGAACAAGAGAAGTAAAGCTAAGTGAGGTAGAAAAGCACTCTGTTCTGGAAGTGCAACTCAGTTAAGGTGAGTTCCATATTTTTATAGTTCTCTTGATATTTAATGCTAGATTTCTATGTTTCACAATGTAATGAACAAAGATATAGCCTGGTTTTAGTTAAATACTATCGAATATATAAGAAATTAGATGGAAAATAATCAAGAATGAATAAGGAAATACGATGGGCGAACGACGAAAAGACTTACTTAACTGCTTGCCAAACAGGTGAGTACTCGCCCAAAGGTTGAGGTGAGCTCAAGAGTTGCATGAGTTGGCGACATATGAGTTCGCCAAACTCTTTGGATAATCAAAATGATAGTTGGGATGGGCGAGGACCAATGTTCGCCAAACGGCGAGAATGGCGACTATAGTGATCGCCCATGAGGAATGTTTGTGATCACCAAAGAGGCGAGTAGGAAGTAAAGAAGTCGCCAAGTGTTAGTTCAATTCATGGGCGAGCCCAACACTGAATAAAAAGCCACGAATGGCGAGTTGAAAGGTTAGGCGAGCTCTCACATGTAAGCCCATAAGCGAATGGTGAGTTCAGTTGGGCAAATGACGAGCTGTAGAATAGACACAAGAATCTCGCCAAAGTGTTAGAAATATTAATAGTTTTAGAAAGTATTCGAAAAGAAAATATTAATGGAATTAATATTTTACTTTGCAGCTGGGAAGTAAGAATTGATAAGGCGAGCGGGAAGCAAGGCTTCATCAGACGAGGTAAGGAGATGTGTGTGAAGTAAAATGCATGTCCTGTGGAATAAATATTATGAAAATATTGATAAATGTTTTGTTTTATGACATGCATTATTTGATAAAGTGTTTTGATCTCGGGCAAGCTACAAAGCCAGCCCCTATGTTATTTGTTGGGCGAACTGGTAAAAGGCGGGCGAACGAACCCTTTTATGTTGTGATCGGGGCGAGCGACCCCTGATTTATCAAAACCCGGGCGAGCCAATGGAGGGCAAACCCTTTTATAATATCTTGGGCGAGTGACCTTTTTTTTAATGTATTGGGGTGGGCGACCCCTTTGTTAAGAGTGTCATGGGTGAGCCGGACTGGTGAGCTGACCATGGCAAACAAGTTCACTTTTCCAAATTTTCTCAACGAAAAATGAACTAATTTTTATATCTTTGAAAATATAAAATATGTTTTTAATGTAATGGGCGAGTTGACCTCAATGGGCGTGTGACCAGGGAAGTGTCACATTTGGGCAAACTGACCATGGCAATGCCAGAGAGGGCGAACTGGTTATAGGCGAGCCACTGTGGGCTAGCCAATTTTACTTGTTTTTAAAAGCAAAAGTGGGCGGGCGAACACTAGTTCACCGCTATGGGCAAGTTGCCATGGGCGAGCTGACCATGGGCGACCAGGTTTTAAATGTTGAGATTTCGACTGTTTTCAAGGTGTTTTGTAAACAGAAAGCCTAAACCATTTTGGAAATCAAATCATTTTGAGAAAATGATAAATATGGATAGAGATAATTCCATAAGGGTTTTCATGAGATATAAAAATTGTTTTTTTGAGACTTTAGGCCCTGAGTTCATGCAGTATTACTCATATAATTGCGTGACCCTCCTGGGGTGGTGGCTCAGGTCAATAGACCAACGAGTGCACCTCAGGGCGTCACAAAGCTGATGGACCCGCCAAGTCATCAGCGGTCTCGAGGTCACTTGGCAAGTGGACCCGAGGACTACCTATAGATTATGACCATAGATCTAGCTGAGATAGCAATGAGGGGCGATGGCCTACGAGTACACCCCAAAAGCATATGACTTGTGAGAGCATGATTTGTTTGATGCCTAGTCTGTGAGATCTCATTTTCTTATACTATAGTTGTACATGTATATGAACAAATTATCAATAAAGAAATTATTGATAATATTTTGAGGAATTAAATATATAAGAATAGTGTCTTTTACATAGAGAATTTTAATTCTAGATAAAATAAATATAAGTATGGAAATTATTACATAAAGGATGGAATAAATAATTAAATGGATATTGCTAATTTTAATTTGGACAAAATGGAAGAGTGTTGGCGGCATGAAGAAATGAAAGAATAAGAAGAAAGAAAAGGAAGTTTCGGTTGATCTAAATGGCTAATAGAAGTAAAGGTTACTTATCTTGACTTCATACATGGGAACACTAGACTTTTGACAACCTAAGATATAATAGAAAAGGAAGCATGACTTCGATTTGGACAAGTGAATAATAGGAAAACAAGAGAATAAAATATGAAGTAACCAATAAAGGAAGACACAAGAAAGTCTTCCTCACGTTTTTGTCCTAGGTTGGCAGAAGCTATAACAATGACTTTGGTTCATTTCCTTGCTTTACCGAAGACCAAACCATAACATTGAATTGTGTTGATTTTTGCTGCACCAAAGAGTAAGCAATAACAAGATAAGAAAAGAACTAAAGCAAGGAAAAGATGGGAAAGTCAGAAAACGTGGGCTGCATGAAAGAAAAGAGAGTGTAGCCGGTTGGAGAAGAAGAAGCATTAAACAAAAGAAAAGATATAAACATTAAAGAAGGGTTTTAATGAAGTTGGCAAAAAGTCCAACAAATATATATTTTGTGCTATAAAATCCTCTTTCCATCGTGACCTTCATCTCCAGCCATTCTCATCACCGAAAATTACTCTGTTTTATTTCAACTGTGTAGCCTACTATCCATAGCAAAACCATGCATAACCTTTAGTGAATAAACCAAGCTTTTGGAAGGAAAACAGACCTTGGATATTAAGCTTACAAAACCTCAAAGAAGCTAGCACAAAAACCCTCAAAACAGGAGGAAATTCACGTGGACAGATTTGTTCTTTTATACAGGTAATGTCCAACTCAGTTTTTAAGATTTTTATCCTTTGATTTTGCATGTAATGATCAAGAATATGTTAGTCACAGCCTTGTTTGAAGTAAATACATGTAGAATGAAAACCCTAGTTCAATAAGGAGAATTTAGAATGAAAATAGGATGATGCTAATGGTGATTTACGTGAAGATGGAATGCAAAATAGGCATGAACTGAAAACAAGCTGGAAAATTAAGAACCGAACCAGTCAAGGAAAATATGAAAAGGAAATAAAAACCTATAAGTTATGTACTAGGGTTGAATAAGTTAAGAAAGAGTGAGTTGATAGGAAATGAATACCACGTGAACCTTGAAGAAAAAGAGGAGAAGTTGTCGGCTTGAATAGAAATGAAGCAGAAAATAATTAAAGCTTGGTTGAAGAAGTTGTGAATTACGTGAGTTGAAGAAGAAGAAGAAGAAGAAAAATAAACCAATAAAATGATGTTCCTTAAAGTCAAAGAAAATGGCTGGAAGAAAGAAAGTAAATGGCTGGTTGTATATCCGAAAGTGCAAAGGGATTATGTGACAGATTCATGCAGCCGAAAATGAGGAAAAATTGGGTAGCTTGGCTGACTTTTTGGCTGACTTCTAGGTGTGTGAATGCTAGAATATTAACAACCTAAGACATACTAGACATGACCATTATATAGATACCTAAGAAAGCCAACGTAAAATACAAACAGAAACAGAAAATGGAAGAAGACTCACGCTGGTCAGTAAACAATAGGAAAGAAAGAAAATAAAAATGAAAGAGAGGGTTAAGTTTAGGTTGACTAAATAACTAAGTGTAGTACCAATGAAGTTAATATATATAGACATTTTAAAGGAGTAAACCACCTAGCCAAAATAAAGCTAACTTGGGCAAGAAAATAAAAAGAAAAGGGAGCTCTCGGTTTGGATATGAATGGCAGAAAAATAAAGGAAAAGAAAAGAACCAATAGAGGGTAAGTTAACCTACATGGAAAATAAGTGATATATATATATATATATATATATATATATATATATATATATATATATATATACACACACACACACATTAAGTGGAGAAGATACCTACATTTAACCAAGGCCATTCAGCCACAATAATGGATTAAGAGGAATGATGTATTTTAGAAAAAATGGGAGAAATTGGATGGAAATGGTGGCTAGAAATATACATGGATAAAGCACATAAATAGCATGAAAGAAAATATAAGACATAAGTTAAATAAGCTTAGTCATCTAAGAAGGACATGCGGCCTTGCAATCTTTGAGGAAATGTTGACTTAGTAAAAAGGCTAATGATGCCAAAACAAGAAAAGAAAAGCAAATAAAATATTTACCTATGAGAAAATCATAGGAAATGTTAATATTATGAATAATGATGAGATAAATAGTAGCTAGATAAAAAAGGGAATTTTTATAAGTTATACTGAAAATTAATTACAGTAAAACTGTTATCTTGCAGTTTATAATTCGGAGAGATAGGAAGCACATGGGTGCAACATAAGGCATTGATCTACAGTGTATTGAGGTAAGGGATGTAATTTAAAGTTGTGATGGTATCCCTTACTTTCATTGCAAATTTTAAAGAAATGCCTGAAGTATGAATTTTATTCCAAAGTTAATTTTTATGATCTTTTAAATTGTTAAATTAATTTTATAAATTCTATGCATATTTTTCATAATGTTTTAAGTATGACATGAAATAAATATGTTTTTCCGAAAAAGGTATCGGAGTGGCAAACCCCAGGCTAACTTAGACCCTGGCACGTCCGGTCCTTACTATTTTATATCGATGGTATGTAAGTAAGTTTTGAGACTAAGGCTTTCCTATAGTTTATGTTATTGCCTGTCATGCTTGCCACATTGTGCATGTTTCCGTCCCTTGTGGCATATGTTTAGCCCACGTCGTGCATGTTCTCGCCCACATTGTGTATGTTTTCATCCTTTGTGGGTATGTTGGTCCTTCGTGGTGCATGTTCGCTGTACGACTCTGATCAGGTCTACAGCCCATACCATGGCCATAGGTATTCTGTTCCCTCTTCGGAGGAAGAAGTATGTTCCCTCTTCGGAGAATGAAGTAAGTGTCATGACCGCATACTGGCTATATGATTCTGCCTAGTCTCTATGAACTGTATGATAAGTTTTATTAATTATGATGTGATGTTTATAAAGTATGATGCATGTTTGAAACAAGTATGAATTTTAGATATATGCATTAAAGAATTCATACAATGATTTAAAGTATGAAATGCATTATTATGGTATTTGTTTTCTGCATATATAGATGCTATGACCATTTTAAATGCATTTCTTACGGGGCTTTCCAAAAAGCTCACCCCCTACTCTACCAGATTATTTGCAGTGATCAACCCTTTGCCTGTTGCGCATATGATGTAGACTGAGGGATACGTCTCTCCTCCGACTACTTTTTTGTACTTACGTAAGGTATACTCATATTTTAATACCAGACATCCGGTATGGCACAGATATTTGTATATAAATAATACTTTTGGGATGTAATCGATATTGTATGAATGTAAGCGTTACCTGGAGAAAAAAATCAATATAATGTGAATGAAATATTTTATAAAAATATTGTGATGTTTCTGTGGTTAAAAAGTATGATGAGATACTGGCAGGAATGCAACCCAAGTAAGAAATTAACCCAAGTAAAAAAAAAAAGCCCAAAACTTCTACGTTTCCGGGATATGACATAGTCTCAACTTATTGATTTCTGTTTACTGAAAGGATCTATTGAATCCTGTTTAATGATTACTATATCCATTGTTTTCCTAATGGGTTTGATCGTTAGGACAAATAAATGTTTTGGGGATATATTCTTTATGTTTATAAAGCAGCATACACATTCCTTACTGAGCACGTTGTCGCTCACTCCTTATTTTCCACTCCACAGATTATTAATTTTGGACTAAGAGAATTACCTTCCAGAGATTTGACATCGAAGGTATGTTATATTCTTTTATATATTCAGTAAAATGGTACAGTACTACTTTAAATAAAAGGGAATGTATAACCATGTTTAAGGAAACTATTTTAATAATTCATATTTCTATATCTAAGAGGAATAAGAATACTAATTTTTATTTAAGTGTTGAGAACTGTTAAGCATCACAGACAGCCCAACCGATAAGTAAGTGTAAATTATAAGTAAATGTTATATTATACAGTGGATTTGGGATGTTACATCTTGGCCTTTAACTTCTTCTTGGTTCAGATGGTTCACTTATTTCCTTACGTTTGACTAAGGAATCATAGGCAGTAGATGTATTTTGATCATTTTCTGGTTCATATATAACTTGATTTTTCACAAAACTATTTTCAAAAAATTCAACATGTATAGACTCTTCTATAACATTTGATTCTAAATCTAGTAATCTATATGCCTTTGAATTTTGTGCATAACCAACAAAAACAGATTTAATTCCTCTTGAACCTAATTTAGTTCTTTGAGAATCAGGAAGTCTATAATATGCAATACACCCCCACACTTTAAAATAACTTAAATTTGGCTTTCTTCCATTCCAGACTTCATATGGTGAGATATGTGTCTTCTTTGAAGGAACCCTATTATGTATGTAACAGGCAGCAAGCAAAGATTCACCCCACAAGTTGAAAGGTAATCCAGCATTTAAAATCATTGCATTTACCATATCAACTAGGGTCCTGTTTTTCCTTTCTGCCAAACCATTATGTTGGGGTGTAAAAGGAGCTAACCTTTAGTGAGTTATTCCATGATCTTCACAGAACCTATCAAATTCAGTTGAGAAATATTCACCACCTCTATCACTCCTTATAATTTTAATTTTCCTTTCCTTTTGATTCTCTACTTTAGATTTGAATTCCTTAAATTTATCAAAAGCTTCATCCTTGTTTCTTAGTAAATAAATACTAGTAAAACGTGAACAATTATCTATAAAAGTTATTATATATCTATTTCCTCCTCTAGTCAATTTTCCATTTAATTCACAAATATCCGAATGAACTAGTTCCAGCAATTTTGTTTCATGTTCTACTTTAGGAAAAGGCTTTCTTGTAATCTTAGCTTCTACACAAATTTGACACTTATCATGGTGATCATGCTTACAAGAAGTATAATTATGATTTGTCATGTATTTAATCATAGCATAATTTAAATGTCCTAATCTAGCATGCCACAAAATAGAAGATTCAACGATATAAGCAGAAGCAACATTTATTTTATTAATACTGAGTTTGAACATGTCATCAAGGGAATATCCCTTTCTTACAAACACGCCATTCTTAGATATTACAAACTTATCAGATTCTATAACAATATTAAAGCCTTTCTTGCAAAGCAGATTTGCGAAAACTAAGTTCCTCTTGACATCAAGAACATGGTGCACATTGAGAAGAGTCCGTTTCTGTTCAGAAGTGAAGTTTAACATCACACTCCCTTTTCCGAGCACTTTGACAAGAGCATGATTTCCCATAAAGACTTCACTGTTTTCTTAAGTGTAAGTACTAAAGAATTCCTTGTTGTTGCAGACATGAATTGTAGCTCCAGAATCAAGAAACCACTCTATGGTTCCTGCACTTGTTGCCATGTTAATTCAGTAATCATGGCAACAAAGTTCATGTCATCTTCAACAACCATATTGGCTTAAGCAAATTGTTTAGAAACATTGTCCTTATTCTTCTTTTCTTTTGCAATTTTGACTCTACATTCTTTAATATAGTGTCCCTTCTTTCCACAATGAAAGCAAGCCTTGTTCTTCTTATAGTTGTTGGACTTCTTAAATCCACCAGTTTTTTGGACTTTGAATTTGTTCTGATTCGTTCCAGACTTGTTTGCAGACTTTCCAGAATTGCTCCCTATGGCATTTACTTATGAATTCCCACTTGAATTCACAGCCTTCTCTTTCTGGAGTTTTTCATCTCTGAGTCGAGTTTCACACTCAATTTGCAGATGAGTCTGGAATTTTTCCAGTGTGAAACTTTCTGGTGTCTGCAGAACCTTTTTTCTGTAATTGTTCCATGACGGAGGCAACTTGGACAGAATTGCTCCGATTTGTAAAGTGTCAAGAACGATCACTTCCAAATCTCTAAGTCTGGAAACCAGTATTTGTAGTTCATGGACTTGATCCGTGACTGGCATGTTATCAATCATCTTGAAATCGAAATAATTTAATGCTAGGAATTTATCTGTACCTTTTTTCTCGTTTTGGTATTTTGTTTCCAAGGCAGTCCAGATCTCTCTTGGTGATGTATAGTTGGAGTACAAATCGTAAAGTCTATCTATAAGAGAGTTGAGGATGTGACCACGACACACCAGTTCATCTTCTACACGTTTCTTTCTTTCTTCCTTCACTGTATCTGTGTCTTCTGGTGTAGGATCTGCCAGTGGCTGCAAATTCAGATCCAGAACATAAAACACCTTCAAAGATGTCAACAGAAACTTCATCTTGTCCTTCTATCTGGTGAAGTTTGTCCCATCAAACTGGTTCAACTTGACAAGATCTTGTTGATTGATAAACACAGGATTGGTAACCATTGCCATATCAAAAGATAATATTAGACTCAAATTGTTAGGAAATAATTAGAGTATATGGCTTTGAGGCGTGTAGAATTACACTTTCTTGAGTGTAATATTGCCTCACACAGAAGCAAGTTACCCCAGGATACAACGAAGCCTTCAAAATATTATGAAAAGTCAGAATGTAAAGTAAGTCTTTCTTGGAAATCATCATTCTTATATAGAGTATGAAGAGACATAAATGAATGGTTGTGATTCTCTGTTAAATAACAACCATTCATTTCAGACATAACTGTTCCAGACATATAACCGAAAATATGTCTGTTGGAATAGTTAAAATAATTTTAAATTCAAAATAGAATTTAAAATAGTCTGTCAAAAATAAAATTTTGACTTAAGTCAAAGAGCCAAGAGCCCAAGTGCCCATCTTTGACTTTTAAAATAGCCCAAGCTCTAGCCCAAGCCTAAGCCAAGCAAGACCAAGCCCAAGCCAAGCAAGCTCAAGCCCAAGCCAAATGGTCAAAGCCCATTTCCTCTTTAACTCCAAATTACTCTCAAGAGTTGATTTCCCTTTATAAATATATCACTTTATACTTTTATTAGCAATGTGGGAACTTGTTCCCTTGTATTTATTACAAGCTATCCAACACCAACTGCCGAGATCTAATTCTACTTATCTCACATCAGATCATTTTCCATTGTGTATGTTTTGAAAGTGTAATCTTTACTTCACACTATACTAGTATACTGTATTTGTTTACAGAAATACTACTCCATCATATGCGTAAGAATGTACAATAAGCAGCCTGCTGTTCGTTGTTAATCTAAAAGTGTTTCCCTATATTCTGGGATTACATTATTCTTCGAGACAAAGGGCATGTCAAAACTCTATTTTGGATATTAACTATTTATTATATTATTATTTCATTTTACCGCTCTGTTCATGTTTTTTTATATAGGAAAATGATAAAAAAAAAAAGATGATACGGGTTAAAATAGTTTAAAATTTGATAAAAATTGTATATGAATTTAATAAAAATTAAAAAATTATTTTGTTTGTATATATGTGTCAACATAAAAAATTTTACATTTTAAATGAAAAGACATACACAAATCCTCAATTTTATGAAAAAAAAAAAGTATAAGATGATATGGGTTAAGTAAAATATTTTTTATATCAACAAATGATCAAAAAAGGTGAAAGTTTTTTTTTTGAAAATATGTAAACATAATTTGAATTTGAAAATAGCTACAATTGAAAACAGAGGAAGATGCATATCGTTAAAAAAAAAAAGGCTTAATAGCCAAATGTGTCTTCCATGTTTGTCACAAAATGGAATTAAGTCCTCAACGTTTAAATGCATGGAAATCAATTCTAAATGTTACAAAATAATTGAATTAAGGACATTTTCGTTAAATCCTTTAATTTCCGTTAAGTTTTATTATTGGTAGGGGTAACGGAAATTAAAAGATTTAACGAAAATGTCCTTAATTCAATTATTTTGTAACGTTTAAGATTGATTTTCATGTATTTAAACGTTAAAGACTTAATTTCATTTTATGATAGAATGAAAGATACATTTGACTATTAAGCAAAAAAAAAGTATTTATTTTGTTTTTTTAGTGTACATAAAGCCCAACCAACTCCACTTTTAACAGTTTTTTAATAGGCTAAAGCAGCTACATTGTAGACCCAATGAAGATGATGAACCCACAATTCCAAGTCCAACTCCAACCCAAAGTTTAACTTATCTGGGTTTGGCTAATCCTTAAGTTGGCCCTTTGCCCCATTTTGTTGTGAGGTGGAGGAGTGTCAGGATTCTTGACACTGACAGCAAAGACAACTGAGAATTTGATCGACCGTTACCAACGCTTTAACAGTCAAATTACAACATGCAACAAGCCAAGGCCAGTTTCTTTTATAGTTTATGACAGACTTCTTGATTTTTCAGAAACATAAGTATCTAAACAACAATAACTTGAGCATTTCTTTTTCATGGCTTCCTCAGCTGTGGTTCATAACCTATGCTCTGTATCACCACACTCTCCAACATGTTACTACCAGAACCAAACCCTCGCTCTCACCCACTCTAGTTTCTTGTCTTCCACATCCTTTATAAGATTAAAGAGAAAAACCCTTTTCTCAAATGTCAAATTCAACAAGCCCTTATACCCCAAACCTCTGGTTTATGCGTTTCAGTCCAACTTCTTCAAAGGTTTGCTTTTACTCTGTCTCTTTCGTTTTAGTCTTCGGAATAAGCATTGTTATGGTGATGGGTGTTTAAAAATGATTGAGAATGGGGTTTATAATTTATATACATTTATTTAATTCTATTGAGCTAATGAAACAATTCAATTGTATGGATTTTATCATAAATTGAACTGCAATACAATGAGGGTCTTTTGACTAGTAAGTTGTTTGTACATTTTGCTTTCTTATCCTTTATGGGACTTGCATACTGCGGTGGAAGCACACAGTCATGCTAATTCAAGCAAATAAGGTTCAATTTCTTGTTCTTAATTTGTACTAACAGCCATTTTGAACTCTATGAATAGTTATTCAAACTGTATGGAAGGTTGGGAAGAATGGAATTCAAGCTGGAACCAATCTAGTGCCAGTAAGTTAACCTTTTTGCTCCTGTACTCTAGTGTCACATTATAGTTATAGTGAATATTTTCTTTCATATGTTTTTGATTCAGGACTCTGTACCAAGGCCTATAGCAAGGATTTCTGTGACGGTAGTTGCTCTGACTGTTACACTTTTTGTACTCGAGTCTTTCCTGTCAACAGCTTTCTTCGCGCTGGTACTTGTCTTTCCTTCTTTCCATATATAGGAATATATGATTGATGGTTCTGTATTATTTTTTGCTGCAGCATATTCTGTATATGATTTACGTTTATGATACCTTCATAGTTGGTAGTTGCTGCCATGACTTCACTGCTATTATATAGTCTGTTTGGTGATCATTATGCAATGTTGTGAATTTCCTGCAATTATTGAATTCTGTATCTATCCAAGAAAGGTTTTAGGTAGCAACATCAATTTAGTACTAGAAGTTAAACACATTAGTCGAACTGCAAGCTACGGCTTTTTGAACTGCAAGCACTTGTATTTTGCTATCAGAGGCACAAAATGGATCTATTCCTTAAATTTTAGATGCAAGAGAGAACAAGCCCTTGTTGACAGCAGAAATACGCTACAAACAACAAAAAGCAAAATATAGGGTGATAGTCTCATTTTCTTGCACTTACATGGTTAACAGGTGTTTATACTTTAGAGAATGCACAACCTATAGGAATGTGAGCTATCCAACATGGTAATCTGAATTTGATATGTAAAGAAGCCAGACTGCCTTAAAGCCTTAGTTGTTTGGTCACATCTGGTTGGCTTCCTTCTGAATAATGCATTCCTTTCCAAACTGTTGAAAATGGAAAGTGCTGTTAAATCTAATTCTAATGACACAGCCAAATCCTCTGTACTAATATGCCTATAAAAGGAGAACCCATCTTTTCCTGGTAAAATGCAGAATGTGAAATATAAATTTGTAGCTTTACATATCTTTATACTTGAGTCACATCTCGCAGACAATGGCCGATCGCCATTCACTATTAAAAGCCCGGAAAACATCCTTATAAGTCGCAAGAAGAAACATGGGCAACATAGAAGGTGTTAACCTTCACTTCTTAGTTTTTTGGATGTCTGCTAGAAACATCCTTATAAATCACAAGAAGAAACAAGGGCAATATAGAAGGTTTTAACCTTTCACATTTTAGTTTATTGGATGTCCGCAAGTGGTGCAAATCACAGCTAATATTCGTTCTAAGCATCAATTTCAGTCTATGCTTGAATCAGATGCCAGGTATCATTTGCATTTGTGAAATTAGAATAACTTTGAGTCACTGGTTTGGTTGCTGTTAGTGATTTGAAAATGAAAAGTCATGGCATATGTAATCTGACTGTTCATACACTTTTCCTCAAGGAATATGCCATATCATTATCTTTGTTGCTCCATAACTTTTGCTTTAAAATGAACAAAAAAAAACAAAAAAACTTTTGCTTTAAGAATATATCTGCATACCAATGTATCTACGTCATACGTTGTTTCCTCTTGCCTTTTTAGTTTACTAGTTTATATTGTGGTTCTTCCACAACAAATAATAGTATTTTGATCTGTATTCGATTTGTCTAAGCTTGAAGCTTAAGAAATTTTATCTCCATTATATTTAATATGAAAATCAGCTGGTCACCCTACACAACCTTTTCTGTTGCCGAGGTGGTGTCAGCCACTGATATTCTGTGGAAAAGCACCATTTTATTGTAACCACCAACCAAGAGTGAACAATGCATTCGTCTGTACGAACAGGCCACAATGGGACTCGTGTATTTCGCATTTCTTGCCTTGAACAAAGATCAAGGGCCAAGAGGAGGCAGTGGCACTGACACCATGGAAGACCCAGTAGAAGAAGCAAGAAAAATAATGGAAAAGTACAAATGACAATCGCGAGAACATGGTCATTCTCAATCATCCCGATTTTGTCACTCGTCCTATGTAAATTTGGGTTATGACTTATACACTGTAAACAAGGAGAAACATTTTGAGTGGAATATATACACACTTGTTCTTGTCACACAATTCATCTGCCTTGCTTTTGGAGTATTTCTTGATAAATTTACTGTAAAAAGTATGGATTGTCTTTAACCTGTGCTACTGTCATGTAACAGCAGTCACATTTTACCTTCAAAAAGAAGGTTCCCCTTCATAGTTTGCCTCCCACCAACTTAACAACCCAAAAAGAAAAACACTTTTTATTGAAAGTAGAAAACTAGTCTCCACAGAAGCTCTTACTCGTACGCTTGTACTGAACAGGCATTACATATTGCAAGTGGGCAACACAATCTAGTCATTCCTAGTCTTCCAAGCTAATAATGCACCGCAAACCCTCCCCTTTAACCATGAGATCGAAGGCCTTGTTGATCTCTGAGAAAGGGACTCGATGAGTTATAAATTTATCCAACTCCAGTTTCTGCATGAGAAAAACCAATACTTTACAGTAAATGGCATGTGATTTGTAGAGGCAAAACCTGAAATTAGCTTGTGAAATGCAGAGGGATGTAAAATTGTTTACCTTGTTCATGTACATATCAACAACAGATGGAAGATTGGTCCGCGGCTTGTAGTTTCCAAAGAAAGTTCCTTTCAATGTCCTTTCGTTGAGCACATTGATCGGCTTTGTCATGAACACTGCTTCCTTGCTAGGCACTCCAACAAGAACAGCCACACCCCACCCCTGCATAATCAAGAAATCCAAGGGAAAACATGATTCATGAATAACTACTGGAATTCATAAAGTCTATTCATTTGCTACATAAGTTTTAGAAACATACATCGTGGACACATTCAAAAGCTGAAATCATGGCATTAATGCTGCCCGTGCATTCTACACTCCTGTCAACCCCGCCGTTTGTCATCTCAGCAATAACCTGTAAAGATCAAAACAAACTTGTTTCTGCAAACTGATATTGATGAGGTCTGAGAAAAGATGCAATTGACTGTGTGCAAATTGAAATGAACCAAGGTGAACTAACAGAGCAGAGATGAAAATCTGACCTCTTGAACTGGCCTGTCATAGTTCTTGGGGTTCACAAATTCTGTTACTCCAAACTTCTTGGCTAACTCCCACATGATGCAAGAAGTTAAGAGACATTGTTTAAGTATAGAAACAGAAATGAATAACCCAAAGAAACATGCACTACCTTGCTCGAACTTTCCGGGATTGAAATCCACTCCTATGATTCTAGAAGCTCCAGCAATTCTTGCACCTTCTGCAGCCTGAAGAAGAAAAATGGGAAACAAGTTTTGATTTCTTTCTTTTTTCCAACTTTTAAAAGTTGTTATGGAACTTTACATACTGCCAGTCCAACAGCTCCCAAGCCAAAGATTGCTACTGAGGAACCCTTTTTGGGTTTTGCCACGTTCAAAGTAGCACCCAATCCTGAAATTTCGGAAAGCCAATGAATTTCACACAGCAACGAAGAAATAGCAATTAAGATTGTGAAAGCAACCTGTTGTGATACCACAACTGAGGACACAGACTTTGTCCAAAGGTGCAGAAGGGTTGATCTTTGCAAGACAGCCTGCATGAACAACTGTGTACTCGCTAAAGGTTGATGTTCCAACAAAGTGGTTTATTGGTGTTCCATTGATTGAAAATCTAGACTTTCCATCACTAAGCATGACTCCTCTCTCTGTGTTAATCCTCAGCAGGTCACACATATTGCTTTCCTCAGACTTGCAATGAGCGCAGTCTCCACACTCGCCTGTGAACACTGGAAGCACATGGTCCCCAACCTCAAGGCCTGTTACATCTTCCCCTACACTCTCCACAATCCTGAGAACATCAAACTCAATCAAACAAACAGGGAAAAACAAAACATAAATAAAATCTTTTCGAATCAGATCATGCGGTTCAGGGTTTTCTTATACAAAATGAAAGCCGATAACATACCCTGATGCTTCATGGCCAAATATTCGAGGAAATAATGGCGTCTGGCCCTGTAAAAACCCGAACCAAAAATCTTTTTCACTGAATGAAGAAAAGATAAACTAAGAGAAGGAGACAATATGAATTGTTAGCCACATTAACCAAGAAACAGCTTTACAGACTCGAAGGTTTTCTCAAACTGCAAAAAAAGATTGAAGTTAAGAAACAGAAAGGTCTCTTTTGGTTTTCTTACATAGCAAACTGATATGCTGAACTTCAGAATCAGATTTTCTTGGAAGAAACTAAAGGGGAAAAAGGGCCAAAACAGATCACAACCAGTGATATAGAACATCAAAAATCTATGTTAATGTTAACATGACGTTCAAGATACATCACAGAAATAGGTTGAGAAACATAAAAAAAAATAATGTGTTGCAGACCTTGGCTTCCCAAAAGTAGAGATCAGTGTGACAAAGTGAGGTGTACTTGATTTTGATCCTCACTTCCATGGCCTGTGGTGGAGCAACTTCCACTTGCTGAATCACCAATGGCTTCCCTGCTTCCCACGCAACAGCCGCTGCCAACACAAAAAAATCATTAGTTCATCACCTATAATTACAATTCTCAAAACTCATGGCAATGATGATCACGCAGATTCATTAACCCACAAGTTTCAGAAAATTTGATAAGAAACAGATAATTTCAATAAGAAACTAGTCAAGTTCAATGAACCTGAAAAACCAGAAAATTAGCTTCACTTTCAGAAGAATGGAATTAGTGATGTACCATTGCAGGGGATAACAAGACCAGCAGTACTCGACATGGCAGACTTGGCTGAAGAATGAATGGAAGACGACAGCCTTGCTTGTATTGCAATAGAAGGAGATTGGTAAGAGAGCCAAGGATTATCAAAACACCTGCCTTCCACCCTTTTAAACACTGTCAAAGCTTTACTCGTGAATCATTTATTTATATTTTTGGTGAAAACAGCCAAGACAAATGATCAAAGGGCCGAGATTTGGATACGAGGGTCTATGACTGCCCATTGTTTTGCGAACTGGACTTTGTTGGTTTTTAAGGAGAAAGAAGAATACAGAGAAACGTTTCGCACGGTGGAGCAAATGGGATTCTTCCATGTCCATAGATTCTTATTACCTAGCGTTCCTTGTTTAACTCTAGTTAGCCTTGGCTATAGCCCAGTTGTGCTTTTGCATCAGTGTTTTTTCTCTTTCTGTCTCTTTCTTTGAATTTGTTCCTGGAGTCACCGACAAGGAAAGGCAATGACTACTATCGTGTGCCACTGCTAGTTCTTGGATTCGAGTGGTTTTCCATAGATCTATCCATCGTGTATGTTATTAGTATAAAATACAAAAGTTTTGTATTAAACTCCGTATGTCATTTTTATATTTTTTAAACTTAATAGCCAAATAGACCTTAGCTCAAAATAAAATTTAGCCATCAACGTTTTATCGCATGAAATTTAATCCATAAACTTTTATTTCAGTAAAAATAAACCATCAATCTTTTACAATTACGTAATTAAGTCAAAAACTGTTAAATGACACTAACATAGTTAGTGTTGCATACTTGACAGCTAAAGTGGATAGTGTAGTTAGCTGCCACGTGACATGCCATGTATGCAAAACTAACAACAGTAAGTTTATTTAATAAATTTGATCTATTTTTACTAAAATAAAAATTTATAGACTGAATTTCATACAATAAAATATTAAAAATTAAATTTTATTTTGAATTAAAAATTAAAGACTTATTTGACTATTAACCTATTTTTTACATCGTTTTTCTGTCACGTTATTTTGTTTACGTTTTATAGAGAAATAAAATAAATATATTAAAACAGACATAACATAATAGGTTTTCCCAATAAAAAAAACAAAGTAAGATTCAACATCATGAAATGACATGGCACATTTCCATTGGTTCTCCGTACAGTCATAACTGTATGTACAGACATCCGCAAAAAAAAAGATTCTCATCGACAGAACCTCGGTTGTCTCCCTCCTCTGAAACCGCCTGCCTGGATGAACCCAACCACAATCTGCGACTCCACCGCCTCACCAACTCACCCATCGTCACTCTTCCCACAAATCGCAAGATGCAAAACCATGAAAGACCTCCATCAAGTCCACGCCTTCTTCCTCAAAACTGGCCGAATACACGACCCTTTAGCCGCTGCCGAAATCCTCAAAATCTGCGCCCTTTCCACCCACCGCGACATCGATTACGCCCGAAGGGTTTTCCGCCAAATGCGGGAACCTAATTGTTTTTCTTGGAACACAATCATCAGAGCTCTAACAGAATCTGATGAAAGCAGTAAAACAAATGAACCGTTAGAAGCATTGTTTTTATTTGCTGAAATGGTCTCTGACGGGACCGTTTTGCCTAATAGGTTTACTTTCCCTTCAGTTTTAAAGGCCTGTGCTAGAACTGGGAAGCTTCTAGAAGGGGAACAGGTTCATGGGTTAGCAGTGAAATTTGGGTTTGAAAAAGATGAGTTTGTTGCTAGCAATCTTGTTAGAATGTATGTTATGTGTGGGGCCATGGAAAAAGCTCATTTTTTGCTCAACAAGATTATGGTTGAATTTGAAAATGGCGGCAACTTAGTAAAGGATAAGAGGAGAATAGAGGGTAATATCGTTTTGTGGAATGTGATTATTGATGGGTATGTAAGAGTTGGGGATTTAAGGGCGGCTAGGGAATTGTTTGATAAAATGTCTCAAAGAAATGTGATTTCATGGAATGTGATGATTTCTGGGTATGCGCAAAATGGGTATTTTAAGGAAGCAACTGAGATGTTTCGTTTGATGCAAATGGGGGAAGTGAGGCCTAATTATGTGACTTTGGTGAGTGTTCTTCCTGCAATTTCAAGACTAGGGGCTCTCCAGTTGGGGAAATGGGTGCACTTGTATGCTAAGAAAGAGGAGATTGAGCTTGATGACGTGCTTGGCTCTGCTTTGATTGATATGTATTCTAAGTGTGGGAGTATTGAAAAGGCGGTTCAAGTCTTTGAGAGGATAAGTAAACTGAATACAATTACTTGGAGCGCGATAATTGGCGGTCTTGGAATGCATGGCAGAGCAAAGGATGCTCTTGACTATTTTTCGAGAATGGAACAGGAGGGGGTAACTCCTAGTGATGTTGTTTATATTGGTGTCTTGAGTGCTTGTAGCCATGCAGGGTTAGTGGAAGAGGGGCGTTTATTTTTCAATCATATGATCAATGTGGTTGGGTTTGAACCTAGACTTGAACATTATGGGTGTATGGTTGATCTATTAGGTCGTGCTGGGCTATTGAAAGAGGCTGAAGAGTTTATATTGAACATGCCAATAACACCAGATGATGTGATTTGGAAGGCTTTATTAGGTGCCTGTAAGATGCATGGAAATATTGAGATGGGTGACCGTGTGGCTGGGATTTTGATGAATATGGCTCCTCGTGACAGCGGAGCTTATGTGGCATTGTCAAATATGTATGCTTCTTCCAGAGATTGGGAGTCAGTTGCAAAGGTGAGATTAAAAATGAAGGAGATGGATGTAAAGAAAGACCCTGGATGCAGTTGGACTGAGCTTGATGGAGTTGTTCACGAGTTTCTTGTGGAAGATGACTCGCACCCCAGAGCCAAAGAGATTCATTCAATGCTACAGGAAATTGCTGAGCAAATGAGGTTGGTGGGATATAAGCCAGATACCACACAAGTTCTGCTTAACATTGATGAGGAAGAAAAAGAAAACACATTATACTATCATAGTGAAAGGATTGCAATTGCATTTGGCTTAATCAGCACAAGCCCTGGAACCTCACTTCGGATAGTCAAGAACCTGCGTGTATGTGAAGACTGTCACTACTCGATAAAACTAATCTCAAAGATTTATAAACGTGAAATAATTGTTAGGGATCGAAAGCGCTTTCACCATTTTGAGAATGGTTCATGTTCTTGCAAGGACTACTGGTAACACCCCCTTCCTTCCGAATTTGCTTACCTTGTTAAGTGTAACTTTTATAGTGTAAGGTATTTTTCTGGCAATAATCAATCAGTTGCCTTTGTATCTATGATTGAATCAAAATTTTTGAAGAAATATGAATAACATAGTAAAAATCCAGTAACAGCCTCTTCTCCCCATCTTCACGAGTCCATTTGTTGTTACATTGGATGAATAAGAATGTGTTAGAGAATGCAACATTTGTTGCCTTGTTACCTGCGAGTTCTTCATCTCAGGAGCTAAATATGTGATTGACTGATTGCCAATCGCTCAAAAACTATTTCCTCCCGATTAGCAATCATATATGAATTTGGTGAACCCTGTATATGAATTTAACAAAAACGAAGTCACTCTTTTTTTGACAAGCTATATATGGTTTTAACAAAAATAATACGGTTTAAAATTTTGACTAAAATTGAAAATTTTATTTGGCATTTGATGAATCATGAATTGTGCATGATAATAATGATGCATGTACACTTAGAAAGTGTACTACCTACCTGATTATTATGCATATGCTTTCGTTGGTCCCTTTGCAACTGACTTTTGGGTATTCTGTGGACAAGCTCATTGGCCATGAATAATGCCTATTAGTATGTCTCCATCATGCTGAACACAGGTCCATGCAATCAAGAATATTTCCATTTCTTTTTTTCAAGGTATCAGTAGAATACATGCATATGCATATGCATATGATTGCTTCTTATATTGAACGATTTTAAGTTTAAGTTGTTTTTTCTTATTTAACTCTCATACTCTCTGAAAAGTGTCAATGGCGAAAGGTTGAAAAGTGTCAAGGAAAGTACTCGCATTCCTCAAAACCTGTCCGAAGTATTGAGAAATTCTCATCAATACAAAACACAATAAGATTATTAAGTTCAGGAAATATGAATTCAGAGCAACTTTTGACAAGAATGCATCCTTGGTCAAAAGACTGGGAATATCATATGATTCACGCTCATTTGGAAAGAAAATTACTACTATAAGATAGACAGAGACAAAAGTCAAAAATTATCAGAAAAGAAAATCACGGATGACTCAGAAAATCAATGATTTCTCAAAATTGGCGTGGATTTCA
This sequence comes from Heritiera littoralis, assembly GCA_031772115.1. NCBI lineage: Eukaryota > Viridiplantae > Streptophyta > Magnoliopsida > Malvales > Malvaceae > Heritiera > Heritiera littoralis. The sequence goes on along the minus strand of JAPDPK010000059.1, from coordinate 4,057,235 downwards.
ACAGTAAAATGTTTCATGTTTTCATTAGATATAAAAATTTATGTGTTTTTTTGTATTTTATATTAAGCACATGTAAAACAAAAAATTTATCCTGTTGCAATTTGTATCACGCATCAAATAAAAAATAATTTTATATCGAATTCATATAAATTTTTTTGTAAAAACTCGTATTATTTATTATATCACTCTATAGACATTAAAAATATCAAATTTAGTTTTTTTTTCCTTCGTCCACATTGGAATATTTTGCATCGAGACACCACAAAATGACTTTATTCTTTTTCTTTTTTGGGGATAGGATTTCAATCTGGAAGACATAATTGGAGGTCCCATTAAATGAGAACACACCCTCAATTATTTTGTATAACGTTTGAAAAGAAATCTCTTCTTTTTCATAGTTCATGCACATTAAAACCCTAATTTCAAAAACAACCCTCACTTCATTGGCTAACTCAGCTGTCTAGCATTTACACCTTATTGGCAGTTCTTCTAGAGTAGAAATAAAGAACTCTCAGTTCTGGAAACTTTTCTTCTTTCTTTTTTCATGCCTTTAATTAAGTTGCACTATTAGCAGTGGGATACAAAGATAACCATAACCATTACTTTAGATTTGTTAATTATTTTTTTTTGTGTAAATCACAAATATTTTTATTTATTTAATGATTTAAGATTAATTTTGTTCGAAATTTTTTTGTAGTTAAAATTTTTCACTTTTCTTTAAAAATATATTTTATGAAAATTAAATTCTAAAATTTTTTACAAAAATTTAATTTACGTTATCAATTAAATTATAATTTATGAATTTAAGTTTGTTAATTATGATCTTTTATTTCTGTACGATCCCACTGGAACTGGATTGAGACATGGAACTCAGACAAACCACTACAAGCAAAACTATTAAACTCCTCCATGGATGGCCCCTCTTTCAGGGCTAAGCTTTAGACATAGATTTACCTTTTCCCTTCCTCATAGCCTTTGCTTTTGCACCGTGACCCGCAAGCATGTAGGCCCACCAAAATCCATAAACCACTTACTGTGCACTTCCACCAAGAGCAATGCACTGTCAAGTCTCAACAATTCCCTCTTTTCCACCACTGGTTCAAGTCCTCTGACTGATCTTCTGTCCCAACTTTGAAGTAGTATTATCGAAACGTGTAGGGTGGTGATGAAAAGAGCAGCAGACAACCAATGGACCTGCCTGCCCAACACCTGGAAAGGACAAGTCTTTTTGGTGTCCAGTGTTCAGCATATTAATCCTTTCCTTTCCTTCTCAAGGAGTGCAAACTGCAAAGTTGAGAGAAAAAAATATTTAGAGAAATTCCCAAAGGGTAAGCGTGCAGAGAGAATTAAAAAAAAGTATATGGTACGATACATAAAGCCAGATCAATGTAATTAAAAAGTGTAGACTATGAAAGCTTGTTTCTGAGGTTATAACCCTGCCGTCGATTGATTTCATTTTGTTATGATTCAATCTTGATTAAGATTGGATGGTTTAAGATTTAAGTGGGAAAGATATTGTGGTGACAAGAAGTTTGAATTTTTTTCATAGCTTGTATGGTCAAATCAAATCATGACCGTAGAGTTACTTTACTAGGAGCTTACTCAAACTCAACACTCTGACAGCTTTCCCAAGAAGAAAACCTCTTCCTCATTGAAACTCCACAAAACAACATTAAACTTTGCACGTTCTTTTTCTTTCTTTCTCTTCCTTATTTTCTCTCTCTCTCTCTCTCTCTCTCTGCTACTTTCATGGAGGTGTCCAAACTTTACTCTTGCATTTTCTTCTTCTTTGCCCTGACCAAAGGGTTATCTACCACAGTTACTGAGTCACTGTCTTCTTCTTCTCCAGATGTTGATCTTCTGTTGGGAAAGATTAGAGCTTCGTTGCAAGGTAACACTGAAAACTTACTCTTATCTTCATGGAACACTTCTGTTCCTCTTTGCCAATGGAGAGGACTTAAATGGGTCTTCTCCGAGGGTACTCCTCTTTCTTGCAATGACCTTTCTTCACCACAATGGAGTAACCTCTCACTTTCCAAGGACCCATCTTTACACCTTGTTTCACTTCAGCTCCCGTCTGCTAACCTTACTGGTTCACTCCCTAGAGAGCTGGGTGGGTTTTCCATGCTTCAAAGTATTTACCTTAACATTAACTCACTGAGTGGGACTATCCCTCTTGAACTTGGTTACAGCTCTTCATTATCTGACATTGATTTGAGTGACAACCAGCTCACTGGGGTTTTAGCTCCCTCCATCTGGAACTTGTGTGATAGACTTGTTTCTCTTAGGCTTCATAGTAATTCACTATCCGGGTCTCTTCCTGAGCCTGCATTACCAGATTCTACTTGTAAGAATTTGCAGTCCCTTGATATGGGTAACAACAAGTTTTCAGGGAATTTCCCAGAGTTTATAACTCGGTTTCAAGCTCTTAAAGAGCTTGATCTTTCGGGTAACATGCTTTCAGGTCCTATTCCAGAGAGTTTAGCCACTTTAAACATTGAAAAATTGAATCTTTCCCATAATAACTTCACTGGAGTGTTGCCTGTTTTTGGTGAAAGAAAGTTTGGTGTGGAGGCTTTCGAAGGGAACAATCCAGGGCTTTGTGGATTGCCTTTAAATAGCTGCAGTGGAAGGTCTCAATTGAGTCCAGGTGCAATTGCTGGCATCGTGATCGGTCTGATGACTGGAGTGGTAGTTTTGGCTTCCCTGTTTATTGGCTATGTGCAGAACAAGAAGAGAAGTAGAGGAGATAGTGAAGAGGAACTGGAGGAAGGAGAGGAAGATGAAAACAGTGTTGGTGTTGGGGGAGGCAGTGATGAAAGCAAGCTTATTTTGTTCCAAGGTGGCGAGCATTTGACATTAGAGGATGTGCTGAATGCAACTGGTCAAGTCATGGAAAAGACAAATTATGGCACTGTCTATAAGGCAAAGCTTGCTGATGGAGGAAATATAGCTTTGAGGTTGCTGAGGGAAGGTAGTTGCAAGGACAGGAGCTCATGTCTGCCAGTCATAAAGCAGCTGGGGAAGGTTAGGCATGAGAATTTGGTTCCACTAAGAGCTTTCTATCAGGGGAAGAGAGGGGAGAAGCTTCTCATTTATGACTATCTTCCAAATAGAAGCCTACATGACTTCCTGCATGGTATGCATTTTTTAACTTTTCTTTTTGAACCTTTCTTCTGAATTTTATTTTTCTTCTGTGTTCTGTCTATCATAATCATATGAAGCTGAGATAATTTGAGCCGCTCTTATTGTGATTGATGCTAAAATTTCCCTGTTCTAGGACTAAGGCCTCTTGAATCCTTTATTTGTTTGGTTTGATTAGTAGTGTCGTTTTAAACCTTACTTTCATTGGTTTCAAATAATCATGTGAAAGAGACTCAATAAGAACAAGATTTCCCAATTTCCAGTTCTCGGATGTGTTAATGGATGCCACTTTGAAAGTTCCTTTTGTCTGTGCTTTGGTTTGGAAAATGAATTTGGAAAGAAATATTGGATTTTGTTTGATATGCAAATTGTGAGAATGAATGTACACATCATTTATAAAAATACTGAAGACATGAGTTACCTATTTGTTTGAGAGAGCATGAGTGACAAATTTATAATTTAGTTTACCATCCAAGTTTTAAGTTGACTACTTGATAAAGATGTAACAAGTCCATGAGTTTGGTGAATTATTATGCTTTCACGATTCCTTTTGCACAAATTTATAATAATTTGAGATTCAAATTCTTTGTTTCAAATTCAAGCTCCCAAATTCAACCATAATGAAAATAAAATGATAATTTAAGTATCCCAATGTGAGTTGTATGTAAGCTTCGCTGAAGAAATATCTTTATGGAGTAAAGCAGCAGCAAAAGTTGGAGTTTTTACATTTGGCTCTTAGACCAAGCTAAGTCGAGGATTTTCCTTTGAGGTTACAAAATCTGCAGCAATAGTAGTCATCATAAGTCTTTTTGCAAAACGTATTTATGTAATTCGATATTGATTTAACTATTATCATTAAAATGTTTATATAAATTATTTTAGTTACCACCTTAAGCCATTGATAAGGGTTTTTTTTTTTTAACATCTTTGCTGCATGTGAATTTATGGCTACTGAGTAAATATTTATTGAATTCTTATTGTATTTAATTTAAATTCAGAATCAAAAACAGGAAAGCCAGTTCTGAACTGGGCTCGACGGCACAAGATCGCATTGGGCATAGCCAGGGGATTAGCATATCTTCATACAGGTCTCGAGATACCAATTACTCATGGGAATGTTAGATCAAAAAATGTGCTCGTGGATGACTTTTTTGCTGCCAGGCTTACCGAGTTTGGACTTGACAAGCTAATGATCCCAGCCGTAGCAGATGAAATGGTGGCCCTTGCAAAGGCTGATGGTTACAAGGCACCAGAACTTCAAAGGATGAAGAAATGCAACTCCAGAACAGATGTTTATGCATTTGGGATATTGTTATTGGAGATGTTGATAGGTAAGAAGCCTGGGAAAAACGGAAGGGGCAATGATGCTGTGGATTTGCCTTCAACGGTGAAAGTAGCAGTTTTGGAAGAGACAACAATGGAGGTTTTCGATGTAGAAGTCTTGAAGGGTATCAGGAGTCCTATGGAAGATGGATTAGTTCAGGCCTTAAAACTTGCAATGGGGTGCTGTGCTCCTGTTGCTTCAGTGAGACCCACCATGGATGAAGTTGTGAAGCAGCTGGAAGAGAATAGACCAAGAAACAGATCTGCTCTATATAGCCCTACAGAAACAAGGAGTGAAATTGGTACCCCATTCTGAGCTTTCTTTTCAAGTTTTTCATCAAACTATGACCTTCATTTACCTTATTGGTATTATAATCTGCCTGTCAAGTAGGAAGTTGTAGTGAATGATTAATGTTTCTTCTGAGAGGTTATATTTTTCTTGGGTGGAAATTAATTCTCAGGGTCTATGTAATTCATGACAACTGATCCCTTAATGACTTAGTGTGGATTCTTATTTAGAAACTTACAGTATGCTGGAAATTGTCTAGTCTTACAAACAGAAGAAAAAAAAAAACCCAGTTCAGCAATGAAAAAGGATGGTAAAATCACTTTATAATGTTGTTTGTTACTTGCAGCATGATTAAAGGATGTAAAATCCAGGAGCTAGGGGTTAGATGATGAATTCTTGTACTATCATTGACAGGTAACAAAACAGATTGCTTTCTTTGAACAGCATTGCTTAATAAACCACACAACAAAATTAGACATGTGACACAAAATATTTGTATTTTACATGACACGAATTGAGAAATCTATTTCAAGTTCACTTCAGACACTTTTTGTGTGTAAATGTCAGCGGGTTTCACAGGATTTAATTTTCAAGTCTTAAAAATAAAGAACAGAAGTGAAAAGGAAAAAGCAAAACTAATGCCAAGATTAATTCAGCTTTGGCTCTTTTTCTTTTTCCTAACCACTTCTCAGTTCAAGGAATTTGTTCATATTAAGCTCATGGCCATGGTTTCAGTCCACATGGCTCGAAGCTGAAGCCAACACTTCCTCCAAGCCTCCAACCAGCACATGGCAAGAAAGCGCCACTGCTTCATAGGTAAGAAATGCAGCACATGGCCTGAGCCGTCTTCCTCACATGCAAGCAATGTGAAACCTAAATTACATTCACAACACAATAATTCTGCCTTCATGTGCAATTTATGTGCTGTACTAATTAATCAAAGAAGAGGAATACAATGGCAAGAAACAAAAACATGGGAAACTGCTAAAGGAAATACGTAATTACGAAGAGAAGTAATACAGAAGTGAACAACACTAGGGCTCCTTAAGGTGGCCGAGGTCGATCAATGGCATACATGACAAGTGAACTGTTGTTGTATACGAGGGAGAATACGACAATTTCTAAAAACTTTTGTACACTTGTCGAAGGGATTAAGCAGAATATGTAAATTGATATATATATATGGGGCAAGAAGAACGAGTAATTTTTCATCTTCTTCCTTTGAATGAGTAATTTTTCATCTTCTTTCTTTGTTTCTTCTCTTCTTTCCCTTCCATTTTTGGTTGGGTGGAGAGTTTGGAGAAAACTAGTAGTGAGAATTAACACATGCGGCCGCTGCGACAGGAGAGAGTGCCGGCGTTTGAAGTAATGATGCCAACTAAGGAAGAAGACTTTGCTCCCAAGCTTGAGGCCCTGGCATAGCTGGCTGCTGCTCCAGCTCCTGATGGAGTGAAATAGGCTCCATCTAAAAACAAGTCTCCTTCTGACCTCCAATTCCAATGCTTCCATTCATCATTCCCTGCATACTCCCTCTTTGTCACCTGACCACATCAAATTCAACAAATCTGTCATTATTTCATCACAATTACTACTTGAAACGATAAAAAGTACTCTTTTATGACATAGAGATCACGGAAAAAGAAGATTTCCTTGTATATGAGATTTCCTTGTATATGACCTTCATAAACCTTACAACGTGAGAGTCTTTTGGTTTACGTACCTCTTTGGCAAAGCGGTTGGCAGGGGCGAGGTAGCGGTTGCCCTGGCTGTTAATGGTGGGATCAGCACTTCCACCGATGGCATACATTTCCCAGTGAGTGTAGTCATTGTTCACCACATGGAAATATCCATGTCTACACCTGCAGGATTTGGTACAATGGCTGAGTCAAATTCATGATAAAACATTAAAAAAAAATTACATTAGCGACCATAGTTGAGGATGTTACCTGGGCATTCTCTGGATAAGACCCTCACCAAAGTGATTGTAAGCAATGGTCACCTGCATCTGCTTGTCTCTTACATAAGAGTCACTGTGTCCCAACAGCATAACCTGCAAGAAAATCACTTGGACGAATCAATTTAGTCCTCCCAAAACATAAATTTACTGAAGAAAAAGATATTTGAAGAAATCTATCTAACCTCGTTGTGGTGGGTGAAGTAGTTGTTTGAGATGGTAATTGCGGTTGAACCCATTACAGCATCAATGAGTCCATCAGCGCAGTTGGAGAGTGAATTATGGTCAATCCAGATGTGGCTTGCTCCGAATATCGAAATCCCATCTCCGTCAGCCATTGTCCTCCATCCGTAATGCGACGGGGAGCTCCGAACCATGGCGTTGCCGGTGGATTTGCAGTCATGAATGTGGACTCCATGGATGATAATGTTGGTGACGAACTGGATGGTGAGGCATGCGCCATTAGCGATATGCACATTGACACCACGGCCATCGATGGTCTTGAAACTGTTCATTATGAGCTCTTGCTTCAATGTGATCACCATGTCTCGCTTGAACACGATCCAAAGAGGCCTGTCTTGGATAACAGCATGGCGGAGGGTGCCCGGTTTGGGGTTCACAGGGTCGTCGTCGCCGGGGTCACTCACCACATAGTACCTTCCATCACGACCGCCAACGGCATTGCGTCCAAAGCCAATGCCACAGTCCGCAAGGCGCTTTCGCCTGAGATACCACTGCCGGTCACAGCGCCAGCAGTCATCGATCGGATTCCCTGTCCCACATGAGAAATATCCCAAATTTCTCCTTTCTGTGCTATTTCTGATACTCCTGAAGATTAAAAAAAAAGGAAACCCATGATTAATAACATCATGCACTATCAGTTTATCATCATATATTATATTAATTGAACAGAGTTAATTAGCCATGTGAAAATTGGAATAAGAATGATGGACAATTATTATGACAAAATAAATGTGCCCAAAGGGAATTTAATTCTTGCTTCTGTTGAGCTGAGCTGGCCATGTGACTTCTGGTGGGAGATGTTGATACGGTTCGTTTCCATACGGAAACTATGATATTCTGCTACCAAATAGTAGTAAATAACTAGAGCTGTGGCATGCACTAAGTTTTAGTATTATTCAAACAATCATCCCAATTTAATGCAATAAAATAAATGATAGGTGGGAACTAAGTCCTGCCTGCTCTTTTGTGGCGGTGCCACAAAAGCCAATTGAGAAATTAAATACGATCGTGGCGGTGTCATTGAATACAGCTACCTATCGTCAGTGAAGATTTTATTCAAGTCTTTCTTCTGCATGCATGATAAAAGGCAGATCTAAAATTTGTGGTTCTTTTTTCAAGTTCATTGCCTTCCTTGACAGGCTGGAGCATGCAGGGGAACATATTTCAACAAAAAATTTATGTAATCCTACCCCACCATACCATCCTGCATATAAGCTGACCGCTGAGTTAAATCCAGCTGAAGAATTGCCAATGGATTGGCGCATGGTGTGTGCAAAATATTCAGATTCAAATTCTCTCAAAAAATCTGCAGATAAAAATTTAATGGGTTCGAAAGCTTGGAATTATACTTGGATAAGGAAGGAAGAATAAGACAGGAAATAAATTAAGAGCGAGATGCGCGGATCTCTGGACATGGGCATGTGGGTAAGCAGGCTGGCAACAAGTTAAAAATGGCTGCAGAGAGAGAGTAAGTTTTGTAACAGTGAAGAACATGGCAATTATGGAACAGTGAATTGTTCTATAGGTATAATTACTACTATCACTACCAGTTTATCAGTTGAGAGTTTAACGAATAAAATAAATGCTGTGGAGCAAACACAAACTGGCAACGAGTTAAGATGTAAGAGAAACTCAAATTCAATTTCCAGGAAAGCTGAAGTAAGATGGCTGAATTTAGTGCTCAAATCTCAAGTTCTAACAATGGAAGTATGCAGAGACACTGGCTGCAACTGAAAACAAAAACTAGATGTGCCAAGTGTGGAACCTTGTTTTGACCCAATTCTATTGGGTTAAAGGACATTTTGACTACCCAAGTCAGAAAGAGAACCGGAGATGACAGGTGAAAAGGACCTGTCAGAAACTGCACATTTTGGCAAGTGCGGGTCCAACTGGAGAGTGGGTTTTCAATTCATGATTAAAAAAGTTTGGAAAAGATTATGAATTTGATAATTATGCAAAACCAAGTGAAAGCATAGCTGAATCTGTTGAAGAAAATTAGATAAGAAAACTCACATATCAACCATGGAAGCAATTTCCTCAGGATTGTCAACTGCATGCTCGTTTATCCATTTATCATCGTCTAACCTGACCGAAAAAGTGTTAGTTAAACTAAACATATAACAGAATTAACGATCCTACTATGACTTCTGGTCAGATCCAATCTCAATGGCTTATCTACTCTTTCAAAAGGCTAGATTTGTACGTAAAAATAAGTTGAAATAGTTTACTCACCCATCTGCCATTGATGAGTTCTTCAAGTTCTGCAACTTGTTTTCTCCAGCAAGCCTGCCATGACAAACACGAGGAAAATCAAAAACCAGTTGCACCAAGGATATAAATATAGCTGGACAGCTAAATTTTCTTCCAGGACTGGAAAAGCCAATGAAACAGAGAGAACTCAAGGCGAGCTGTTTGTTTCCCCGGAAAATGTACCTTGAATTCAGCTCTTTGTCCTCTGCTGTGGCCTTGACAGAAATGAAAGACACAATAAGTAGCAATGTAAAGAAAGAGAAGAATCTCTGAGAAATCCCCATTACTGATTCTCTCTTTCTCTCTGTGTTACAGTGCTGAACGTGCTTGATTTCCCCTGTTTGGAAGAATGGGAGAAGGAAAATGGAGGAAGGAAAGAAAGAGAGGTTAATGAAAAAACTCTGATGGCGCATTCTTTTTATAGGAAAATAAAAATTAAAAATAAAAAAGAAAATGTTGGATCGTATTCGAATAGACTTTGCCAACTCTGATAAACCTTGGTTAAGTCAAATTAACCACGTTTAAGTAATTTAACCAACCTCACCTCTTCTTTAACCGTCAAAAACTGTAAAGAAATAAATCTACCACGTGTCCTTGTGTCGGTCGTTCACTTGCCAGGCCATTCCCCTCTGACACTTCAGCAGTTGCCGTGGGGTCCATTTCCACGTCAGATTCTTAAATTTTCATTGGATGAAAAGGGTTTTTTATTTACCTACTCGCAGGTGACGCTGGAGATTAACAGTCGCTCCTTATCGTAGCCACGCGGCCACATGGGAGACGTGGAAGGATAACTAAAAGATCAGGTAAGTGTACGAATTATAGGATTATATCAACCCGTCAACGGACAGGTGTCCTTAAATACCATACGGATACGTTAACATTAGGACTGCATTACCGCTTACAAATCCTTTTCTTTTATTTTTTTAATCTCCTCAATTGGAAATTTTTTCATAATAACAAGTGGTTGAGAATGCTACTTTTAAGTTCTTTTGTATTTTTTTAAATAAAGGTATCGAAATTTGAAAATAATAGGAGAGATGGTAAGTATTAACATTTAAATATCATATTCGTAGATATTACTATTTTAGAGTGATCGGATAAATTATTTAAGTTAAATCAAAATTTCAATTTTATTATGGATATTGTTTAATATTTTGCTTTTCATTTACTTCTTTTTTACATTTTTTGTGACTTATTTTATATCAAAAGGATACTTCAATATTAACTTGTTACACTTTTATAATTAAATTTAAATCATTGAAATTTAAAATTCAATAGTCTATCAACAGGCCATACGACTGCTAACAATATCACAACAGCTAACATCACAACAATTTTAAATGTTATAGTATTAATAGGATATAACTTTTAGAATCAATGTCAATAACATATTACTTCAGATTCTCAATGATAAAATGAAAATGGGTAGGGTGGATTTTTTTTTTTTTTCATCTAAAAATTGGACATCTAAAAACATGTGTTCTGTTCCCATACCTTAACAGTGTTTGGATTGTCTTTCCCCAAAGAGCCTAAATATGTGGTTGAACTTGGTTCATATAATTTGCTGGTTCAAAAGAGCCAAAAAAAAATGTCAAGATCCCATCTGCTAAAAGGGATTTTTTTTTAAAAATGGGATTTTCACACTTGCATAGTTCTTAGAAATGCAAGAAGAATAAGAAGAAAAGCACATGATACAAAGAAGTGTACATGTTATCCTAGTTGTAGAACTGAAAAGAGAACATGCCAATGATCCCACAACATGCCAACAAATAGGTATTATTATAATCAATCAGAATGTATTGTATATAGTTGAATTTAATTGCTTAGAAAAAAGAGAAATTAATTTACATTAATAGGTAATTAAGATAAGATAACATGTAAAAAGACTATTACTAGTATACAAAAATTGAGATATGATCATAAGTATTGATTCAAATGACCAGTTTTTACTTCTAAAGTGTAAAAGTTCTACATGTTTAAAGTTCGAGTTTAATCATATGCATTCTTTTGTTTTCTTCAAACCGGAAACTTTCATTTATATGTATAAAACCTAATCCCAAATCATCATCAAAATCTTTTCAACTAATGATAGATATGATTCGTAAATAATCATATAAATGTATTATGCAAAAAAGCAGTTCTTTGTCATTAATTAAAACATATATAAAAATAATTATATTCGACACATTATCAGTATATAATATACAAATCTTATACACTACAAGCGAATTTAAGATATCACCTCATGAATTTATAAATTTTAAAATGAAAATTTTTAAAAAATAAATATTATTAAATTTTATTGATTAATGAACAACATAATATCAATCAATGACAGTTTGTGAGTTTTATATATTAACAATGTATTAAATATAAATTCTATATTTCTATATAAAAAAAATAGTGACCCAAGATTGGGCTCAACCTTAGTGTCTTAATTTAACTTTTTGTAACGTGAGAAGAAATATAGAATCAAACATTTTTCCCCTTGTACTTGCTATTTTTCAAGCTTGTTATTTAATTAGTAACTTAATAAGATTGAGACACATGTAAAAAACCAACCAATTAAGCCCTTAAGAAAAAAATTATATATAACAGATCACAAACCCCTAAAGTAAAAAAAATTATTCTTTCTGGCTTTTGTTAATTGTTACCAGAAATCTAGCTGCAGATTTCACTGATATTTATATATATATATATATATATATATATATATAGTGCTCATTAATTCTGGATCACTTCATTCAAGGATTCATGTTTTGAGAGACTTTGGTCCCTTCAACCAACCCTCAAACATTAACAATTATTAAATTCTGTAAAAGAATTAGGATAATGCAAAGACTGGGTGGGAGCCACGTCTATCTGTCCATAACTTGCATAAGACGTGACGGCCATTTATGCAAGTATCATAATTAATGTTGCTATTATGTATCATTAATTTTTTTTAATTTTCTTAAAAATGGTCCAAATAAAAAAAGAAATCTTTATTTTTAGTAATAAGTCATATTTTCTTGTAGTGTTTCTGTTAGCCGACAGAAGAGAACATCGAAAAGAAAAAGCAATGAATCTAATGTCAAACTTCAATGCTTCCTGGACATACATTTGTTATATATATAAATTCATATGAGAGTCAATATTATTGGCTCAAAAACTTGCACCTTTTCAGCCATGGAAAGAGTTTTACAGATTAAATTTTCTATATGATTAATAAGATAGCATAAAATTGAATTGGTCGATTAATAAATTAAAATAATTGAAAATCAATAGATGTTAGTTCAAATAATAAGAAAATTTGTCTTCATGATTGTTTCGAATTCAAATTTGTTGAAAACCTATTAGTTATGAATTCGAAAAATACAACGGAATTAAACTTATTTGAATCCATAAAAAATATATTTAAAAAAATTGCAAATTTTTTATCATTTAAAAAAGGTTAAAGTAATTAGAATATTTCCAAAATTGAAACGAGTTCAAACCATCACATCATTCTCTTTATGCTATTTTTAGCTACTGAAAGACCATGTGTGTAAGATCAGACTTTTCTTGCTAACATAGTGGTGGAATTGCTATGTTTAGGCAAAGCAGCTTACTTGTCTTTGATCTTTTGAAATTTCCCATTTCTGTTCATCAGAAATTCAGTTGAATCAGACAGTATAATTGCATTTTGGACAAGAAAATCACATTACCATCTACTCCTAAAAGGTTCTCATAAGAAGTTTTAGCAGGTTTGTTCCAGTTGCCGCCAGCAAATCACATGCATGGCTGCTCACCGTCAATCAAGGCCTGGCTGGTTGATGATTCTAGTCATCCAACTTCCTTTTAACTTCTTGTTTCTGCTTGATTTCCGGCATGAATTCACAACAATTTTTCTGGTAATTGAAAGAGTTCATGAATAGTTTGGCAAGCCTTATTAAATTAATGGAGCCAAAAACGCTGTTTTTGACTTTTGTTTCTTTTTACACATTGTATGCAATTAAACAAATGGTAGTACAAAAGGTGGAAGCTTGCCACCATTTTGGTTTGTTTGCCGCAATTTATTAGAAGAAGTTCATACTTCATATCAAAGAATTTAAAACCAACTTACTAAAATGTTTATTTTCCAGCTTTCAACAATAAATGATCTATAAGAGTTGCATTAGAGGGAAGATATGATTTGGCAGGAGGTGGTTTGGACATTAAGAATTACACCAACCCTAAAGATTGGATTTGGCAAGAGAGAAAGAGAATTGAAGAGGAAGAAACTCTTGGTTGAGCCAATTTGGAAAAGATAAGTGACTTGTTATAATTATTACCAGAAATCACAAGGTAAATGGGTTTATACTTTAAGATTTTCAAGATTAGTCAAAACTCTTTAACAAAATCATTTTGGTTGGTGATAGCAAAAAAAAGGGAAACAAGATGGAGCTACGTGATTTTAAAGTTAGTTTCCAACCTAACACAACTTCTTGTCTTTCCAAACCCTTGATGTTTTGCCAAACTCCAATGGTGGATTGATGATAGAATGTTGGTGTTACCCTCCATGCTTGATGTTAGCCTAACTAGCCCTTTGTTTTGGACTTCTTTCTTACGGAAAGATCAGAAAACAACCCCAACCTTTCTTTTTATTTTTATACACATTCCCCACATGGTCTTAGGGAGGAAATAGGAACTATATAGAATATTCTTATAAAAAGTAAGAACCATTGGATTTAGCGGTTGTTATCATTCTTTAAGAAAGATTAGATTAATTATCAAAAAAAAAAGAAAGATTAGATCAAAGGTTCGTTATTTCTCTATAAATATAAAAAAAAATATTCTTAAGAAAAAATAAGTATTAAGTACTTCGTGCATTATGTCATATTTACATTGAGTGATGTGAGATAATATATTTGTATGATGTAAAAAAGCAATGCCCAAAAAGAAATAATTTCTTGTAACATACAGCCATTACAACTAGATGAAATACACAATCATTAATTTCCTTCAATAGCAATATGATATGGGGTTTAGTTAAGCAGAACATTTGACTTAAAAAAAAAGTAGAGATTATTTTCATGGACCATCCATCCATGTGATTGTGTTTTAGTTCAAACTATGCAAATGATTAGGCCAATGCTTGGCTTTACAAGGTTGATCACTTGCACATGGGTTTTCATTCAATACAAAAGCTACTGCAATAGATATTCTTAATTATTTCCATATAGCAGATCAGCCATTAAAATCATAGCTAGGCGCTAGAATAATCAAAATTAGCTAATTCAGATTGTTTTGGCCGCTTCGAGACTACTGTTAAGAAAAATCCAAATGAACATGCGATGCTAACCAGGGATGTCACTAGGAATGTAAACGGATCGAGTATCCATTAAATTTGAGATACCCAAACCTGAACTCGAACTTGATTAATATATATAATATCCGAACCCTATTAACTACCTGATTATTTTGATTTATGTTACCCGAACCCTAACACTATAAAATAGAAAGTACTCGTTTAACTACTCGAACCCGTTAACTACCCGTTTATTAAGTCAAAGTTTGACTTTTAAATTTAAATTTAAAATCAATTTTGGAATAACTTAATTAAAATAATTAAATTAATAAATTTAATTTAACTCATAAAAATAAATTAAAGTTAAAAATCATAATTATAATATTTATTGACTTAATTTAATTAAATACAACATTAATAATAAATAATTTATACATAGAAAATATAAATATTATATTAATTAATTATTATTTATAATCGGGTTCGGGTAGCGGGTATCCTAATATAATTACCCGAATCTTACCCGAACCCGTGACGGGTAGTAATTTCACTACCCAAACCCGATTATATATTACCCTAACCCTACCTAAACGGATCAGGTAGTGCCGGGTACCTGTTTATAAGGTACCCATTGCCATCCCTAGATGTCACCAGTTAAGGTATTTGTTAATTTTGGAATATCCGTTTTCGAATCTGATTATATTCATAATACTCGAATATGATTAATCAATTATTGTTATTTATGTTACCCAAATCTTACCCATATAATGTAGAAAACATCCATTAATTATCTAAACCTGTTAAATGCCGGTTTTATTAAGTTAAACTTTGATTTTCAAATATAATTTTAAAAACAATTTTAGAAAAAGTTATTAAAAAATTAATTTAATTTAACTCATAAAAATAAATTAAAGTTATAAATTATAATTAGAATATTTTATGAAATAATTTAATTAAACGGTGCATTAATAACAAATAATTAATAAATAAAAATATAAATATTATATTAAAAACTATTATTTATAATTGAATTCGAATTCGGGTAGTGGATTATGATCACTACTCAAATTCATGATGGATAGTCACATTTTTATAACCAAATTCAATTGTATAATACCTTATTATTCTACTTAATCAAGTCATATGGTGTCGGGCATGTATTTATAGGATGCCCATTGTCATCCGTATAGTGCTAAGTGTTAGCTTTAAATTGCAATATATATATATATATATATATATATATATTTTGAAATGACAAAAACTTAAGTAAGCTTTAATGTTTTAATTCACATTGTAAATTTGCCTCATCACACATGATTCTCTCAATCCATTTTCAAGTGTTTATATCAAACATTAAGACCATCATTTTCTTATTGGTCTTAATACTTTATAAAATGGTTTTGAATATTAAGTAATTTTCTCAAGAATTATTGAATATAAGTTTAGAAAATTACTTATAAGTTTTTGGACAATATTTTCATTTGAGAAAGTCAAGAAAAACTCCCTTAAAGCTTATAAATGTTTTGGGTTGAATTAGGATCAAAGGTCATATCATTTCTAACCCAAAAGTGCAGGAAAAATGCCCTCTGGAAGAAAAGGATCGATCCCCACTGTAGCAGGATCGATCCCTTTTTGGCAGAAAGTCTTCCCAAGATCCCTAAAGCCCAGAATCAAGATTCTGGACAAAAGGGATCGATCCCCTATGAAAAGGGATCGATCCCTTTGCCCGAAAATAGCCTATAACGGCTAGTTTTTGTAAGACAACGGTAATATTCGAGATTTGGCTCCACCCAACGGCTAGAATACATCCAAGGGACTATAAATAGAGGCTTAGAAGCTAAAGGAAGCAAGAGGAACCACTCAACAACTCAAAATCTCATATTCCTCAAATCTACAAGCCTCAAACAACAAATCAAGAGCTACAAAGTTTCCATCATCTATCATTCTCTTATTCCTTGTAGTGTTTAGCACAAATATTGTATAGGCTTCTCATTGAGCTTAATTTCTGTAATCAATTGCCTACCTAGAGGCATTTTCTTTGATTACATTATTTGTATCCCATCATTCCTTGTAAAGGGGAGGTTTCTCTTAAGCATTAGAAAAAGAGGGAGGTTACTCTTTAGCCTAAGAAAAAGAGGGAGGTTTCTCTTGAGCCTAGAAAAAGAGAGAGGTTTCTCTTTAGCCAGGATAGTGAATTTGGGGAAAATCCTTGGGAGCGTCTCAAGGTAGAGGACATAGGCAAGGTTGCCGAACCTCTATAAATCACTTGTGTACATTTCTCTTTCCCTACTCTCTTTAATTACTTGCAATTATATTTATGCTTATTGTATTGAATTTGAAGTGTATGCTTGCCTAGCTTAGAGAACTTAGAAAATATTCAAATAGGCTAGAGAATTTAGAAGAATCGAAAAACGGGCTTAAGGCTAGCGAAGAACCGATTCACCTCCCTCTCGGTATTGCCTATAAGAGCCAACACTAAGTATATAAATATTGCCTTTTGTTGCTAGAAACAGTAAATTGGTAATCAACTAAAACCCATTATTGTGACATGATTAATTACTAGGGATTAAGAGACTAAATGCTGCATGCATGCGGAAAAAAAATAAGAAGAAGAAAAATGAAAATCAGCTGAAAATATGCAGGAGAGATCAGAGATGGGCTATCGATTTGATAAAAATTAAGAATATCATTTATTCCTCAATATGCATGGTATTCTATTTGTACAAACATATATTACTTGTCCGCAAGTAATGATATATTTTTAATTTTAATAAAAATTAAATACAAAGACCCAAATAAATAGTTTGAATATGAATCGAGATTGAACCATAATTTGATCTCAATTTCATCAAAAGTATAGTAACAAAAGTGAATAATGATTAAGATTTTGATTATTTTATCTGACTATATATGATTTGATTAATTTGTTTAATTTGTCAAGATAAATCTTCAAAAACTGTTTGATTAAAGCTATAATTTTTATTAATATAAACTTAAACATTCATAAAATAAAGGATGAAAAAGAGATACTTGATCTTTAATTTTATACGATCTATATACATATATATATACACATATATATATGTATATATTTGATTTAATTAATTTCTATAAAAAATTAATTATTTAATTATGATAAATGGTGGTGTTTTATTATTTTGAAATTGAAAGTTTTTAATGCAAATAATTATGTATAGATATATAGATAGATAGGGTTATATATAGATAATAAATTAATAAAAATGTTGGTACAGCAATATTTCATCCCAGCACGTGTGAGGGCAATATTACTGGAAACTATAATATTAATTAACGAACTCTGATTATGTTCACATGATTTTGATGATTATAATAATAATACGCACCTAATTTATCCACATGCAACTCCAATTTGTTAGTTAAGAGATAATCCACTTTAATTATTGTATTCATGTAGTAATTAATATTCCAATTATATATCCATATATCTTTTTCTTCTCTTTTTTGGATTAATTATATCCCAAAATTTATATTAATTAGTTTTATCCTATGATTGCAGGCCAAATGCATAAGAAACCAAATTCTTTTAGCTAACTAATCAAGATTTGGTCAATTTTTTTTGTAAATAGATATTAAGTTCAAAGTTTGATTTTTTTTTTGTACTTTAATTTCCTTTGAACAAAAAAAAAAGTTTTAGCTAGGTAGGTAGCTAGGGTTTTCAGGGAATCTAATCCAAAGTAAGCTTATATAATGTAAGGAATATAACATAATAATATGCATATTACGCTGACTTACATTTATATCGAACATGGCTTGCATTGCCATGCTATAATTAATTTCTACTTAAATTTTGGGCCCAAAAAAACAAATCCTAAGCTACTATTTTATCATAATTACTTTCTTACTTGTAATTTAATCATTAGATTAACAAATTTTTATTCTTACCTTTCTTTCATCTTTCTTGTCAAATAAAATCCTATAAAAGGGTACAAGCACAAAGGAGATTAGAATTTTGGAGCTAATCATTCTTTAAAAAGAGTAACAACCATTAAATCTTGATCATTAAAGTATGTTAGTATAGTTTGCAGCTGAATTCTGGCTGCATGTATATTTGGACGGATCAGAAATTAAAACATAGTAACCCTAAAATCTTGGTGATTGGTAATGGCAATATTGCAAATGGTGGGGTGTGTTGGGCAACTAGGAGGCATTGTGGGTTGAAACTTGTGTGATGTTAAGAACCAAATACCTCTATTACCAGCATTTTGTTGCAGTCTTTTCAACAATATGGCTAGCTATTTCTTGTTGTGCAGATATATAAGTGTGTGTGTAGTTGAGAGGCTTGGATTGATCGGAAAGTTGGGGCAACGGGAAATGTATCATGTGCAGATGTGTGTTCCCAATGTGTTGCAAGTTTAGTCACCACCAAGTTTAGTCCCAGCATCATCCATCTTAGCTACATTCATTGATAAGAAGCAGAGCAATGAATGACACTTAATTCAGTCCCCTCTTTGTTCGCAGAGTGTTATCTGCAGCACACGTTTACTCTCTTTAATTGTTTTTTAATTGTTTTATATGATAGGAATCCTATGATATGATTGACCCATGTGGGTATATTTTTTTTTTATTTTATCCATGATAATAACATACAAAACATTGGATTGTTATTTGATGCATTATCAATGAAGTTTTTAAATTTTAAAAGCAAGATTAACAAAGTGATATAAATTTTTAGGAAGTATAAAAAAAAACTAATTAAAAATACCTTGAGATATGTATCATCATGTAAATTTCATTGGATTTATATATGATGCACTGACAGTGTATAGTTTCTATACACTGTCAATACACCAGAGGTTGACACCTCATCAATAGGCCTTATATGCAAATATAAATAATTTTTTTTAATTTGCCCATAAGGACCTATTGATGAGGTGTCAACTTCTGATGCATTGACAGTGTATAGAAACTATACACTGTCAGTGCATCATATATAAACTCAATTTCATTTGTAAAATCTAAAACATTTACTGATAACGTATTAGATAATAATTCTAAAATATTTAATATTTCTTTTTCATGAAAAATGATCAAATCAATTTTGAATATTGTTTTAAATAATGTGGGATTAGCTGGATCCAATTAAACCAGGCCAGGATAAACTCCCTCCTAAGGCTAGCTCGACCGAAGCCCATTTAGCTGCTTTACTAAACAAAAGAGAAGGGGGCCATGTTGGTGCTGCTGGGCCTTCTAACAACTCTGCCAGAGAGGAATTTTCAAATTACACTTTTTTTTTTATTTTTTTTGTTCAAATAAGGGTAGAAGATAAAATTGAATTTGACATTTGGTCATAAGTTGTTGGTGTCTTTCATGCTTCTTAATTCTTAGAATTTGTTTCCACTTGTTTTATTACAAGTTTAAAGATAATGTGACAAAAAGGATACAAAAACAAATAATCATCTCCAAAATTTTACCTCAATATGGAGATAATTTACATGGACCAATAAATGAATTCATGTTAAGTCTGAAACTTCAATAAAATTCTTATATTGATTCATTTCATTTGAATCAGACTAATTTTTAAAAGAAAATTATCCTAACCTACCACTAACCTTCTCTTTTGTTGGGGGTTATGACCCAGTGTATTGTTGTAAAAACAAACAAATCAAAATTTATTTGATCAAACACTATATGTATGCTCGTACTGAAGAAAAATGGAAACCATTAATGTAAAAAATACGATCTTCCACACCATGTGCAAAAGAATGAAAGAAGTGATGAATCGATGATATATATTTATTGTAAGAACATGTAGAATTAAAGCCAAAAACAATAATCACTATCTTAACAAAAATCTCTTCTTCACAAATGGAGAGATAGATCAAGCTTTCGATCTTTGCTATGACCAGCACTTCCAATCCCTTGATCGTTATCCTCCGCCATTGCTAGCTGTTGAGTCAAGCCTCCATTGCATCTTATGCCTCTCTGCCAATCCAAGTACCTTCGCTCGTCTTCTTCGAATTGATCATGGTGTTGGTGATATCCACTGCTACTCCCAGTCCCGCCATAAAACACCACATTATCATCAAACCTGGCAGCGCCATTCAATCCGAATCTGTCCGACAAATGGTGGTTCGGGAAACAGTGGAAGTTGGCAGCATGTGCTGCTACATAAATCGGAGGGTGTAAAAAGCCTAAATGGTGGCTCGCCGCCAGTGCATTAACCAGCGGTAATGTCGGAGAAGATGAGAAGCTGCTGCTCGGTCCGTATTCGGATGCCCGTTTAGCCTTCCTTGCAGCGGTTCTTTCTTTCTTGTGAGCGTTCTGATGGCCTCCTAGGGCTTGAGAACTGTAAAACTTTCTCGAACAGAATAAGCAAGGGAAAACCCTTGTTGTTCCATCGTCTAAAATGGCGTGGGAAACCTTCTCTTCCCGATCATCTTCCATGCCTGTGCACAAACTAAGATTGTTCAAAGAAATGAAATGAAACCCTTGAAAAGAGAACAAGAATGCAAGTGAGTTAGCTTATTAAAGAAAGCGCAGGAAAGAGAGTTCAGATGCACAAGCCGAGTTCTAAAGAGTTGGAAAACGTGACTGACTCACTTAGCACAGCAATTATTAAATGGAGTGCTCGACACAAGGGGACTGGTATGGGCTTGGGAACAGAAGAGATAAGAGAGAAAGAAGAGATAAGTGGGGGAAGCATTCTCCAAGACGACTCTGCAATCTGCATGGTGAGGCGAAGTGTGTGATTGGTGGGAAGAAATGTTTTTGAGTTGGAAAGTGGAATCTTTCTCCTTTCCTCTGACAACTATCGTTTTCATCAGCATTTGTGTTTAATTTCTGTTCTTTTCCTTTACTTTTTCTCTGTAACTTATGGATAACAAAATCAGAGTTCACTTTTTTGTTTTATATTAATGTGAACAAAAATTTAATCCATGTAGGGTCCGAATGTAAAATGTTTGTCTAAAATATAATTGAAGGTCTCGAGTTCGAGTTCCTGGGTATGCATCTGTGTTAAAACTCTTGAGGGAGAGCTTTGTCGCCCTTTGGGTCCTACCCGGCTCGAATCCGGATTAGTCCTATACCAAAGGTATGGGGATACCGGATGGTCTAGACTAAAAAAAAATCATATGAATTAATGAAGTGAGATATTTATATCCCAATTTTCTGTATTATTGATATCGAAACCTTCAAAAAAAATGGAATACTCTTATCTTTCTTTACGTTTTGGACAGTTTAAATTCTTTTAAATTCACAAACTCAAAATTAATTTGATTCACGAATTCAAGGAAAATGGGATCAAAAAATGAATATTCTTTAAGAAAAAGTTAAAAGTTTCAGACATTTTGGCATGAGAGAATAAACAAAATGTTAGGAAAAACAGGTGATGGGCAATGTGGAAGGATTGGGTGTCTTGAAAGCTATTGAGTCAGTCCCCACTTGATCTGAAACTCAGTGGCGCTGGTGGGTACCTTGCCTTCTCTTTCTTTCTGCATGCAAATTGGCTCTTGTGCTGCATTCCTCCTTCCCTCTGCCCTTTTCTAAATTATGTTATGGGGTTAACAGCCACTGCTTCTGCCATCTCCACCGCCACCGCCACCGCCAATCCCATGCAATTAGTCGCCTTTCGTCCATTCCTTGCCTTGCATTTTCTGAACCTAATGTGGACAACCCAATGCTCTTCTACTCCTCTGGGTCCCTGTGTTTCCCACACGCGGCATCCATTGCCTATACTCATCAAACTCAAATAATAAATACATATATATTAATAAAACTATTTGAGTTTGTACCTGAGCTCGATGACATAATAAGTATCTGTATTTTATTAGTTTATTTTTAAACTATGTTAACATTATTCATAAAAATAAATAAAATTATATTTTAATATTTTCATATCCAATTCAAACAATTCATGAACCTATTTAAGTTTTTTTTTAATGAATTTATCTTTAATACAATAATTTTGTCTAATTTTTACACTCTGTTAATCATTCATAAAATATCACATTACTATTAGGCAAAACTAAAAATTAGGAGAACCTTTAAAAATAAATATTAATAAAATATTTTAATTTATCTTTAAAAACTTTTATATTTTTAAACTTTATTCATTAATAAAATCGACCTAATCCTAGCAAATACATTGTTTAAGAAGAGAGATTCTCATCTTAAAACCTTTAGAAGTGGACCAAGAGCAAGTCAGATAGATTTCTTTTTAACTATGAGTAGGGATAGACATAGATGTTTGGATTGTAAGGTTATCCCAGGTGAGAGTGTTACCGCGCAACATAGACTCTTAGTTCTAGATATGAAGATAAATAGACGACATCGAAGGAACCAACAAAAAGGAATTGAACGGATTTGATGGTGGAAGCTAAAAGAAGATTGTCATACAACATGTAGAGATAGTTGGATTCAAAAAGAGACTTGGACAACAGAAGAGAACCCAAATGTAATGTGGAATAAGATAGCAAAATGCATTCGGGAGGTAGGCAAAGAGACATTAGGAGTATCAAACGGAAGAGTGCCGACTGGAAAGGACGCAACATGGTGGACTGCAGTAGTAAAAGATGCTATAAAGACTAAGCGAGAGCGTTACAAGGCTTTAAAGAAGAACAATACAAAAGAGAGTTTTTCAGAATATAAAGTAGCAAGAAAGGAGGCAAAGAAGGCTGTGGCAGAAGTTAAGACGAAGGTTGCGAAAGAGATTTACGACAAGTTGAACACAAAAGAGGGAGAGAAAAGGATATACAGATTGGCGCGAGCAAGAGAAAAGAGAAGTCGCGACCTAGGAGTCGTGAAATGTATTAAGGATGAGCATCAAAGAACTCTCGTTAAAGATAATGACATTAAGGACAGGTGGCGAGATTATTTTAACAAATTATTTAATGACGGACAAAATAAAGTTTTGGACAATATTTCGGTGCTTCTTAAGGATTTAAATCGGTGCTTTATGCGTAGAATCCAAGAGACAGAGGTCAAGGAGGCACTAAAGATGATGAAGAATGGAAAAGCTGTTGGACCGATGACATCCCAATTGAAGTTTGGAAATGCCTTGGAGATGTAGGAGTTAGGTGGTTGACAAATCTATTTAATAAGATTTGGCAAACTAACAAAATGCCAGAGGAATGGAGGAAGAGTGTCTTAGTACCTTTATATAAGAACAAGGGAGATATTCAAAGTTGCGCCAACTACCGAGGCATAAAATTGATGAGTCACACGATGAAACTATGGGAGAGAGTGATAGAACGGAGATTAAGAAAGAATGTAGAGATATCGAAGAATCAATTTGGTTTTATGCCGGGTCGATCAACTATGGAGGCAATATATTTGCTTAGACAACTTATGGAGCGCTTTCGAGTAATGGGTAAAGATCTTCATATGGTCTTTATAGATTTGGAGAAAGCATATGATAAAATGCCTAGGGAGGTACTCTGGTGGTCCTTAATGAAGAAAAGAGTTCCTTTGAAATATATTAAACTAATTAAGGACATGTATAGAGGCGCAAAGACACATGTGAGGACAGGTGGGGGGCAAACAAGTGAGTTTCCTATCACGGTGGGATTACACCAAGGGTCAGCGTTGAGTCCATTCTTATTTGCGGTAGTTATGGACGAACTGACAAAATCCATCCAAGATAAGGTGCATTGGTGTATGATGTTTGCAGATGATATTGTCCTATGTGCAGAAACTAGAGCGAAGATCAATACAAAGTTGGAATTATGGAGACAAACGTTGGAATCAAAAGGATTTAAACTAAGCAGAGTGAAGACTGAATACATGGAGTGTAAATTCAGTTCTAACCGACTGGAAGAGCATGATGTAGTGAAGGTAGATAGGGTGGCGATACCTAAGCGGGATCATTTTCGATACTTGGGATCAATAATACAGATGGATGGAGAGATTGATGGTGATGTGACCTATAGGATCCAAGCTGGATGGAGTAAGTGGAGAAGTGCTACAGGTGTGTTGTGCGATAAAGGAATTCCTACATGATTGAAAGGCAAGTTTTATAGGACAGTTGTTAGACCAATATTGTTATATGGTAGTGAATGTTGGGCGACTAAGAGGCTACATACACAAAAGATGAGTGTAACAGAAATGAGAATGTTACGGTGGATATGTGGATATACAAGAAAGGATAGAATGAGAAATGATGATATTCGTAAGATGATTGGAGTGGTACCTGTCGAAGACAAAATGTGTGAAAATCGTTTACGTTGGTTTGGACATGTAAGACGTAGACTTATAGATGCTCCAGTTAGGAGAATAGAGGCTATGGATGTTGAGAAAAGGGTTAAGACTAGAAGAAGACCGAAAAAAACTTGGAAGGAAGTAGTTTGAAAAAACTTTAAGGTTTTAAAATTAGATGAGCAAATGGCCTTGAATAAGAATCTATGAAGGCAAAGAATACATATGGACGATCTAACGTGATTTTAAATATTAGTTCATATAACCTACCCCAATCTATTGAGATAAAGGCTCTGATGATGATGATAATGATGATTCATTAATAAAATCACTTTGTAATTTATCAATAGACAGTAAAATGTATGAACCATGCAATGTCAATGTATCAAATTTCAATTATAAAATATTTTTAATATTTTTTCATTAATTTTCAATTTTATGGCTAAAAATGACATAATGATATCTACCTAATTAATTTTAAACCACTTGAATATTTTGTTAAATTAAATTCGAATTTCAAAACCAGACTTCCAATCTCAAAAATTAAAACTGATTCAAATTTTCAAATCCACCGTAACTCTAGATTTTGAATGATCTAAACTCAACCCAACTCCATTGCAACCATAAAAATATCTTGTCTAAGAGTGAAAAACCGAATTATTAACCAAACATCCCCATCCGGTACAACCAAAATCAACTGTATTTGTCATAACAGTTTACACATCCAAATCCTTGATTAACTGTAATCTGAACGATAGCCACCATGGTTTTATGACACTACGCTTCCAAACAAGATGACGGTAGTATAACAAATGCAAGGTTTGCTGAATGAAAGACTCGAATATTATCATAGTTGGCAACTCAATGATTAAAAAATGGGCCCTTTACCTTCAAGATGAATAAAAATGTGTAAATATAATTACATTTCTGGAAGAAGGGTTGGGAAATCGTGGAGAGCGATTCATGGATGTCCGATTCAGGTCGGAAGAAGGACACCGCAGAACGCATAACGGAACAAGTTCTGCAAGGAAGAAACAAACAGGACTACCGAGGACAGTGCAGAATACATAATTGAACAAGTTACTCGGAAAAAAGAAACAGGCATACAAGATTCACGAACAACCGAAACATCGACTAATGGAGAATAGACCAGATGGCTCTGGCGATGGCTCTGGCTCGGGCTTCTTGTGAGGGAGATGCTTAAAAAATGCTTTTACTGCTCCAGTCACCCCATCCTCCTCCTGCATT
This sequence comes from Heritiera littoralis, assembly GCA_031772115.1. Lineage (NCBI taxonomy): Eukaryota > Viridiplantae > Streptophyta > Magnoliopsida > Malvales > Malvaceae > Heritiera > Heritiera littoralis. The sequence goes on along the minus strand of JAPDPK010000059.1, from coordinate 4,031,363 downwards.
GCCTTGGCAAGTTCAACGGCTCTCTCTTTCACCTGACATGCCTCATGGGTGAGTTCATAGCAAATTTTAAAAAAAATTTATGAACTTTTTCTTCACAAAAAAAAATGGGGAAACATTAAGGGTTGAATCAGTTGAGATTTTTATTCATGCTTCAGTTCACCTATACCACTTACACTAAATCTAACTCGAAGTTTCATGAAATTTGATCATACGATCTACATAAACCTATGAAAACTCCCCAAGATCAAGCTTTTAGTGGAAGTTGGCAGCAATCCATCCCAACAACTGCCCCCAATTCATTATAGAAAAATGAAAAGGAAAAACTCCCAGGGAATAACCAAAAGAAAATAAAGGAAACAAGCCTAAATAGCTATATCCAAAATGCCAAGGCAGATATAGGTCTCAAAATTCATAATTACCGCTGGGGCTAGCATGAAGTTTATTGCATCAATCAATTTGGGAAGTGAGAATTCATCGACTGGGATGGGTGCAGGTCCCACTCCTCTGGCATGCACTTGCTCTCCCCAGAAAGGTTGATCACCAAAGAACGGTACAATGGTAGTTGGGCACTACAATTGAGGGCAAAAAGTGTGGATCAGAAGGCTGGTGAACATCAAATGTAAGCACCTTGTCTTGGAAATATAAGTACATAAAATAACAGCAAAGATCAAAACATTTGTTCTTACAGCAGCTTTAAGACCAGCAGCTGTTGTTCCAGCACCACCATGATGAACCTGAAAAAAAGGCAAAATGAAAAGTATCTTCTCATTCATAAACAAATAGGAAAGAAAGGGTTCGAGAAAACTACTTTGATGATGCAAAAGGAGAGTGGTATCAGAAAATTTTAAGAGATTCAAAGATAACAACTCGAAGGTTAACTGGCATGATCAAACACTTGCACATCCTCGTATCTCATGAGCATGTTATATTGCTGGATGCATGCCTATCATTTTCTGCAACTTAATGCTTGAATACTTTAGTTTTTTATATTATGTGCTAATAGCACAATTTGGCTTCTGCTCTCTAACCCTTTATCATGACTTCCCCGAGCCATATATGCCAAACTTCTTTGACATACGATCATTGTATTGAGCACCCACCATACCTCAGATATCCATCAATATATTTGATTTCCAAAAGCCTCAATGTTTCTCCTTTTTTTTTTCAATTTCGAACAAAGACTACACATAGATCAAAATATCTAAAAATGTCAAGTATTGACAACATATTTGCTCATAGTACATAAAAAATTATTGAGCAAAGAAAACTCCACTGATTTGACATCACTGAGAATCGCTAATCTTTGCACACATTTCTTCTAAAATGATAAAAGGTTACAGCAGCTGGTGTCCATACTTCAGTTAAGATAAAACATCAGGATCTCCTCGCCAATAGAGTAATCATCTCATCGAAGAAAGGCATTGCAAAAAAAAAAAAATGTGTTTTTCCAAAAGTAAAGATGGTCATGTTATTCCGGGAAAAGCCAAATGTGAAGTTGGAGGAAGGAACCAAAGTGACAGTGGTAAGGGGGTAAGGAAAGAGGAGGTGCTTGCAATCATTCAGAACAATAAGCTAGGACAGGAGTACAGGACCCAGAAAACATTATACACCAATGATAACTGTCAAAGAAACTTTTACTATAAGTTGCGGCCAAGTAATTGACCTAGCATTCCATACCCATGCTGAATGAAAAGAAGTCAGGCCAGGAGCTATAACCACTAAGAAACATGAAATTAATGTATAAAGAAGCTAAACAGATATGACGAGAAAGAATCGTCAAAAACACACTACTCTTGTAATTTATGGACCCACCACAGCCTTGCATCTCAAGAATAGCCAATCATGAGGGACGTTGTCCAATAAGTAAACGTAGTCCTTGGATTCTGCCACTAGGAATAAATGAAAAACAGCTAAGCAAACATGCACATGAATGCTAGGTTAACAAAGAAACACTTTAAGATTCAAAAGTAAGAGGTAAAAGAACTTACAGCTACCAAGACCACCCCAACCTTTGTTAATGATACCCCTCTGTCCAGTTCGTTCCAATGCATCCACAATTATTTGGGTCATTTTATCTGGTTCTTGAACCGGCTGACATGAGTTGAAGGAATTGTACAAAAGATCATATACTTTGAAGAAAATAAAAAGCAGCTATAAGATGTCAATTAAGTGAGAACAGTATCTCATAGCAACCTACTTAACTGTGATATGAATACACTATATTAAGGATAAATCAGTCTTTTATGGTTTAATGTGACGGATTTCTATCCAATGAAAAAAGAAAAAAAATGCAGTCATTTATTGCATTCATCAGGCTTGGCTTTATATTAGCAACACAAATAACTCACACAAAACTTGCAAGAAAAATCCTACTCAAAATCCCTCAGAACAGTTCTTTTAAATCCTGTTGCACTTTTCTATTTCAAACCTACTATTCTTGTTCTAAGAATTTACCGTGCTCCAGTAAAATAGCGTAAAATGATAAGAAAAAGTAACAACCAAATAATAGCAGAACTCTGATAGATAATAAACAAATAACTTCAAACTAACTGCACCTCCACCGTCAACTAACAAATGAGTTGTAGTTTTGTCAAGAAATTTTACCATGCCCATTGGAGAAGAGCTACTTGAAAAGATAATACAAGGTAGTCATTGTGTGTTTAGGGCTCACAACCTTGTAGCTTATAATAGTTGTCGGTAAATAAAGAAGCAATGGAATCTCTGGTTTCAACATCTAGGCATTGATACCTTTCAGTACATAAATCATGACCCAATATTCTACTATTATTTATGAATTTTAGCAGCTTCCCTGACTAACATACTTGAGACGTATAGAACAAGAGTACAGTACAGTTTAGAAAACATCAACATAAGAAATTAAAGAGAAGAATCTTTCCCCATCAAGAAGAAACAAAAATAAGCTTGAAATTTATAAAGAAAATGAGCAGGAAATGACCAAGCGTAAGTAGACTTAAGGTTGGCATTTTAAGAGAAGTTTTTATTTTAAGCCAAAAATTCCATAACAGATCCATCAACATTGAAAGGCAAGTCCCTAGCTTTAATTAAAACAATCGTAAAGCAAAACTTCACAACCAAGCCCTTGTTAAAATCCTTGATCTATCTTGCCATGTTGTTTGATAACTTGATAGATCTCTTGTCCCGTAAAAGGAAAGGAACCCATCTCTAGAGACCAAACTAAGATGTAATCTTTACCTAGAGCAAGCAAGCATTGCACTCCAACCTAAAACCCCATAGATAAGTCTTAGATTTCATGTAATACACAGTCCCAATATTTTTTATTGTATAGAGTGAGCAATCATTTTGTGCTTTACATATTAGATTTACAGAGCACATCATACAGTAAATATAATTTGAGTCTTTGTGATTTTCTCCTACTATTTTTTGCATTAAGGTTACCTCCCGAGCACCACCAACCTTCTATAATTTATGGAACACTATTAGTGCTTGAGGGCCAGTGCCTCCACATAATAAGGTTTTCAACTTATTGTAAAAATAAAATAAAAAGGAAAGAAACAAAAATACTGTCAACAGGAAAATCTATTTGACTGGCAACCATTTTTCTATATGCTGTATACTCTAAAATAATTTGAGAATTATACTAGAAACAGATAAACTTTACATTGAATTTACAATGCAAAGAAAAAGTCAAAATTCTCAAGTAGGCACTGCTAGAAATATCTGATACTTAATATGGATTTAATAAGCAATAATGAATTAATGACACATGAAAACAAACTCACAAACACCGAAGAATATAGTAAATGATAATGAGAAAGAAAACAAACTCACAAGGCTACCAAATCCAATATAAATAGGCTTTGGACCAGCTTCAAGCCACTTTACAAGCGATTTGGGAGGTTCATAATTTGTTGCAAGATCAAGAAAGCAAAATCCTACTACGTCAATCTTAGGTCCCCAATCTGAAGGAGAAAATTAAATGCGTCATCCTTCTATTTGAGAAATTCTTGCCAGCAGGTAAAGTCATTATACAATATATTGTTTCTTTTAAAGAAATATCCCCATACTTATTACATAAGCTGGAGAAAATATGAACTGAAATAAAAAAAATTAAAAAAAGACCAAGCTTATTAAAAGTTCACAGTTGTATCTGTTTAAGTTTTACACTCAGCAATTAGATCCTAAGCCAATCACCTTTTGGTTTAGGAACAAGGTGAGGACTCCATATATATCCATGTGGCACATCAGAATCAGAGCCTTGGGAACCACTCAAATATGTGACTGGTCGTAGCTTCAGCTTTTTCTTTCTAACATCATTTATCATGTCCCGTATCCCAAGCCAAATCATTGAGTCAACAATTTGATAAGAAAGCTGCAGCAAACACAAACAAACAAGAAGATAACAGAGGGAAAAAAAGACATTGTATAAAAGATAAATATGAATATACTTCAGAGTGCTCACTCGATATCCAGCTGTTTGCTTCACACGGGACAACGGATGCGGAAACTCACTTGTTGACCTGCAGGAAACAATAATGGATTGTGCAAAGCAGTCTGAGAGTGCCCATTAAACCATGTAATAGAACAACAGACTGATACAAAACAAGAAGAAATGACGAAATTGTAAACTGCTTGAAGATGTTCAAGAAACATCTAAGCTATAGCTAACATTACCCAAACAAGACTTACGTCCATGGCATCGTGAAAAATATATGAAGTGGTACTTTTAATGCCTCTGCAACATGCGTATGCCCTAGAAAGCATTGCCAGAGTTTCTTTCAGAATATTGAACCAATAAATCAAACATGAATAAGGTGCTTTTATTCCAAAAACAAACAAATAATAGCAATATTAAGAGAAATCATGACATTTTCCCACCTAACTCTTTTCTCAAATAGAGACAAAATAAAGCAAATTCCAAAATGAAAGATTAACCCATCCTTTATATTGTTGAAGCAATAATATATCAGGCGAAGCCCACCCTTGAGCCTGAAGAGTACTGCCATGACGTTCATTAACACAACAAGGGCCATCTTCTATCTACTATATTTGGATGCAAACATCATCCCTTCATGCCTAAATTTATAGAGATAAAGCTTAAACCAGAACTCATTGATATGAAAACTAGCAAATACTATATATCAAATCATTTGGCAAGTCAAGACATTGACTTCCTATCCTATTAACTGTCCATTCCAAAAAAAGGAGAGATAAACATATACATGTAACTTAAGACTCCAGCAAGATGGCAACAAAAAAAGTTTCTAGTAGGAACTTGAGTAATCCATTATAGCCTTTTTACAGTTTATACCTGAAATTTTGTGGTGCAGTTGTCTGACAACAGGGTGCTTTATTGGGAATCTAGTTGTTCCACATTACAGTTATGATTTGCTCATAAACATTCACCACATCAAACTCTGACATCCAAGAAGCTAAAAGTAGAGTGCTAAAAAGAGTAAATCTAATATATTTTCTTTAATACTGCTGATAGTCCTTTATGCATGCATGACAAATAAATGCAAAGATCTGTAATAACTGGAAATTCAAACATCAAATCTTAGACAACCACAATAATTCCATTATTCAGACTCATAAATGCATAATTAAACATGTGTATACACCCATAGACATGGATATACAGCTTGAAAAGTAATGAAATCTAACCGTATGCGGGAGGATTTGCAATGATTGCATCTGCCTTAAAAGGGATACCAGAATCAAGATCCGGTTCTTTGCAAGCAGGAAGCAGAGAGTGGATAATTTCCTTTATTTGGTTTCGTTGAATATGTATCTCAGAAGGTCCTGATGGCAAGAAGCCTTTATTTTTAACCATATCTGCCCAGAGGAAAAAAGCCAAGAGAAAGGAAATTATTAAGAAGCCCTGCTGGAAATCCAAATGCTTGACAACTAATTGCATTCAATTTAATTCACATATTGCTTCAAGCATACTGGACAATCTTCATCTTAACACCTACATATTTTATATGAAGCTGCGTCTTAAAAATAACAAGAAGGTTCAGTGCTGCAAATATGCATAAAAAACGTCTTACGTATATTTTAAATGCTCTACAAGGTATTAAGTTGAATTACATATAGGAGCCACCTCAAAATAATCTTAGCAGAATCCCTATAAGGCTAAACATGCACGAAAATAATCAAAAAATGTGTTAGGTACATACAACCCGCAAGAACTTTTGGATCTCCACCTAATGGATAGAACTCAAGCCCAGCAGTCAGCACAAACTCTTTGAAATTTGAATGAGTTGCCAACCTTACACGATGGCCATAATCCTGCATGCAAAACATCCCTTCCAATGGTAACATTCAAACAACCAATAAAAAGATTAAACTTAATTGTTTCACATTTTTTTTCTTTTAACTGCAAAGCAGTAAGAACAAACTTGTGTGGCAAAAGCAGTATGCAAATAGTTACCAAGAGGGTTCAAAAAGAAAATATACCTATTAGACAAAATGGAAAACTGGTACTGCTTAAAAAACAATCTTTTGCACCTATACCAAAGGTTTCAAAAACTTAAAAATTCTACCTTTAAATGTAAAAAATAAAATTAATTCAGGGCAATGAATCAAGACACTGGCAAACAAATAAATTCAGCCAGAAATCTACATTTCATAAGCAACAGTGTTGATCAGTATGGGCAAGCGACGCTTTGAACATGATAAACTGAGCAAACTACCCTAAATGGTCATCACCCAATCCAGCACTTCTAGAGTCTACAAGCAAACTGCTCATAAAAGAGCTGCTTTCCATTGGACTATAATAGATATTGTTTTTCATCTAGTTTAACCTAGACAATGTGGGCAGCAAGAAGCATTCCCTGGCTCAATCTTCAATATAGAGAATTTGATTTTAATACATATATACATATATGTCAAGAATATTATTGGAAAGTCAACTACTGTTTTAATTAATTTGTTATTTTAGGAAATCAGTATATATGTGTATCCCTAGCATTAAGGTTAGAGAATCACTCGATTATAGATTCTATTAATTAGAATAATATCTAGGATTATGAGTGATATACTTTCTTATTTAGTTAGAAGTTCTTTGTATATAAATAGGGTACCTAAGTCTTTCAATACAATACTTTGATTTCCTACATGGTATCAAGAGCTTTAGGTTTTTTTCTTGGAAATCAGTCACTTTTTCAGCCTTCATTGCTGATTTTCTGCAGTTTCTTCTTCAGCCTTCATTGCTGATTTTCTGCAGTTTCTTCTTCAGCCTTCATTGCTGATTTTTTTGCCTTAGGCCTTCATAGCCATTTTCTCATCCAGCCTTCATCACCAAAATTTGTTTTTGTTCATCTCTATAGGCTCGGTTCTGGTTCTATTGTTCCAGCCTTCATCACTGTTGTCTTTGCTCTGTTTTCTAAAGACAAAACAGAGTATTTCATGTGTTCTTTTTTATCAGCCTTCATAGCTGAATTTTTCCTCTGTTCTTCATCATTGGTGGCTTCTCTTTGTTGCTTGGCCTTCATTGCCGATTTATCCCTGATTCTCACCTATCCTTCAGCAAGTTTTGATTTGTGAAAGATGTCAAAAGTTGCAGAAACAACCACTGCAGCACCAAAGGAGTTGGGCAGTCTCAACAAAGAAGAGATTGAAAAGCTGAGAAATCTCCTAAGTATCCTCCAAAAACCTTCAGGTACCTATTCATTGATACATTCAGGTAAACTTCCAACCTCTCATGCTTTAAATGCCTCAGATAGAACCTTTAAACATTTATGGATTATTGATTCAAGAACCACAGATCATATGACTCATTCCTTTCAAAACTTTAGTTCATATTCACCTTGTTCTAGTAGTAGGAAAATTGCTACTGCCGATGGCTCCTTGGCCACGGTAGCTGGGGTAGGAGAAATAAAATCAGTCCTAACCTTACTTTGAAAAATGTCCTACATGTTCCCAAATTGTCCACCAATCTTTTATCAATATCCAAGCTTTCTCATGACATGAATTGCAAAGTAACTTTTTTTCCATCTTATTGTCTATTTCAAGACCAGGGCTGGGGAATGATGATTGGACGTGCTAAGGAGAAGGACGGATTATACTATCTTGAGGAATTAGAGAAATCGAAAGTTGGTAAGTGGAACCAGCCCCTAACCTACCTTTCTGGACAAAACCTCACCAATAAAGACACAATTTGGCTTCACCATTTTAGGCTCGGACATCCTTCTTTTTCAACACTTGAAATTATGTTCCCTTCTTTGTTCAAAGGACTAGTTGATAAGCGGTTTCATTGTGATGCATGTGAACTTGCAAAACACAAACGTGCTACCTTTCCCACCAATAACAAAAGAAGTCTTTTTCCTTTTGAGTTGATTCATAGTGATATATGGGGTCCATCTACAATTCCAAATATTTCTGAGGCACGTTGGTTTGTTTCATTTATTGATGATTGTACAAGAGTTACCAGGATATTTCTGCTTAAATCAAAATCTGATGTCAGTGATATCCTCCCAAACTTCTTTTCCATGATAAAAAACCAATTTGGGGTCCAAATCAAAAGGTTTAGGTCAGATAATGCAAAATATTATTTCAACCAAACACTTTCCCCATATTTTCAACAAGAAGGTATTATTCATGAGTCATCATATGTCTCTACTCCACAACAAAATGGAGTTGCAGAAAGGAAAAATGGCCATCTCCTAAACACTACTCGAGCATTATTATTTCAGAAAAATGTGCCAAAATACCTTTGGGGGGAAGCAGTTCTTACAGCCACACATGTCATAAACAGGTTACCATCCCGAGTGTTAAACTTCAAGAGTCCCATGGAGGTATTGTCTCACTTTTATCCAAGTCTTAGTACAACAAACCATCTTGTTCCCAGAGTATTTGGGTGTGTCTCATTTGTTCATGTCCACAGCCAAAATAGAGGAAAGTTAGACCCTAGAGCTATCAAGTGTGCCTTTGTGGGATACTCTTCAACACAGAAAGGGTACAAGTGCTATCACCCACCTACTAAAAAACTCCTAATCTCCGCAGATGTTACCTTCATTGAAACAAAACCATATTTCACTCAACCTTATCTTCAGGTGGAGACAACATTTGTGGAAGATAAGGATCGAGACTTCTTTCTCCTTGACTTGCCATCATCATCTTCTAAATTCCAACCCGAGATCGAAACCTCTCCTAAAGCTACAATTGAGCAACTTGAGCCTCCACCTTCACAAACCCAAAATGAATCCTCCTTACAACCTAGTTCACAAGCAGATGGGGGAAAGGCCACTACTGACAATCGGTTTTCACAGGTTTACTCAAGAAGGAAAAGTCTAGCCCCTGAACCAAGGCCGGACCAATCATCAGACTCAAATCCTGGAAATGAGGAAATATCTTCTAGCTCTACTCCTCAAAGTGATTTCTTATCTGACATTGATTTGCCCATAGCCCATTGGAAAGGAACTAGAGAGTGCACAAAACATCCATTATACCCAATATCCCACTTTGTGTCCTTTGAGAAATGCTCTCCATCTCATAAAAGTTTCCTTATAAACATAAACACAGTATCCATTCCAAAAACATTATCAGAGGCTTTAAATTGTGAAAATTGGAAGAATGCTATGAATGTTGAAATGCAGGCCCTGGAGAAGAACAATACTTGGGAGATTGTGGAGCTACCAAGAGGAAAGAAACCGGTGGGATGTAAGTGGGTCTTTACAGTTAAGCATAAAGCAGATGGAACGCTTGAGAGGTACAAAGCTAGGCTGGTGGCTAAAGGATACACACAGACATATGGAATAGATTATCAAGAAACCTTTGCTCCAGTTGCCAAGATGAATACGGTGAGAATTCTTCTATCTTTAGCAGTTAACTTTGACTGGCATTTACAACAGTTTGATGTAAAAAATGCATTCTTGCACGGAGATCTTGAGGAGGAAATCTATATGGAAATACCCCCTGGATTCAATAGAAACATGGCTGCAAATAAGGTTTGCAAGCTCAAGAAGGCACTATATGGCCTAAAACAGTCACCAAGAGCCTGGTTTGGGAGATTTGCCAAGGTAATGCATTCCATGGGGTACAAGCAGAGCCAAGGGGATCACACCTTATTCATAAAACACTCAGGTTCAGAGGGAGTTACTGCTCTCATTGTCTATGTTGACGATATCATAGTGACGGGAAATAGTGAAAAGGAAAGGCAGAACTTGGGAAGATGTTTGGCAAAGGAGTTCGAGATTAAGGAATTAGGAAACTTGAAATATTTCTTGGGCATTGAAGTGGCACGGTCGAAACAAGGGATCTTTATATCCCAACAAAAGAATGTCCTCGATCTCTTGCGAGACACGGGAAAATTGGCGTGCAAACCATCCAGCACACCAATTGATCCAAATCATAAACTTGGAGAAGTAGAGGGAGACAATGCTACAGACAAAGAATCATATCAGAGACTGGTTGGTAGACTAATCTACCTATCCCACACACGGCCTGATATTGCCTATGCAGTTAGTGTGGTGAGACAATTTATGCACAACCCTAAGGAACTCCATTTGCATGCAGTTCACAGAATATTGCACTATCTCAAGGGAACTCCAGGAAAGGGAATTTTGTTCAAAAAAGGTGATAAGCTCACTTTGGAGGCCTACACCAACGCTGACTACGCAAGCTCAGTGGTTGATAGAAGATCCACCACAGGTTATTGCACCTTTTTGGGAGGAAACTTAGTTATTTGGAGGAGCAAAAAGCAGAATGTTGTGGCAAGATCAAGTGCAGAATCAGAATTTCGGGCAATGGCGCAAGGTGTATGTGAGCTACTATGGTTGAAGATCATTTTGGAAGATCTAAGACTCAAGTGGGATGGCCCTATGAAGCTCTACTGTGACAACAAATCTGCAATTAGCATCGCACACAATCCTATGCAGCATGACAGAACAAAACATATTGAAGTTGACAGACACTTCATTAAGGAGAAGCTTGACAGTGGTCTCATTTGCACACCCTATGTACCAAGCGAATCACAGCTAGCAGACGTTCTAACCAAGGGACTTAACAATCCACTCTTCCACAAGATTGTAACCAAGCTGGGAATGGACAATATTTATTCACCAGCTTGAGAGGAGTGTCAAGAATATTATTGGAAAGTCAACTACTGTTTTAATTAATTTGTTATTTTAGGAAATCAGTATATATGTGTATCCCTAGCATTAAGGTTAGAAAATCACTCGATTATAGATTCTATTAATTAGAATAATATCTAGGATTATGAGTGATATACTTTCCTATTTAGTTAGAAGTTCTTTGTATATAAATAGGGTACCTATGTACAGTTTTATCTTAAGTCTTTCAATACAATTCTTTGATTTCCTACAATATACATATATATATATAGAGAGAGAGAGAGAGAGAGAAACAAGAGAAACAATTCACTCTTCAACTTAATGTTTCAATTGAAATTGCTCCATTTTTCTAAGTACATGCATGTTACCAGAAAGCCCAAATGAGGTTAAAACAAGGTTGCAGGTTTTAACGTACCCAAGAGTTATTCACATTAACTATATAGCAAAAATGAAAAGGGCCTCATAAAAATAAAATCATTTTCCCAACCTGGAGACGTTTTCCAATTGCAATAAATGGCTGCACATCTCCACGCGTGCCAACAATAAGCATCACTATTTGCAGTGGTGGTATATACCGAATATCTGTTTCAACTGACTCTTCTTCAGCAGCCTCAGCGTATGCATCTCTCGGTCCACCACCAAAAGCATTGGGCTCAACATCTCCTGGAACTTCAAACTCTACAGTCCCATCATCTTTCACAGTAGCAATTCTGTTCAACAATTTAAGCTGCATAGATTTATAAAATTTAATAACATTGTCAGGTACACAAGTCTTTGAGTGATCAAGCAGTCACACCAAACAAGAAACCACTCATCAAGGCAATCCGTAGGAATAATTACTGAAATACCGATGATGATGATGACAATAACAACAGCAACAATACTAAGAAGACAAGGCAGATACCCATGATTGTATTCACCCATCCCACGGCAAATGAACGGATCTTATCATATGCAAGTATCCGTGCTAAATGCTAATCCATCCAAGAAAAATAACTCCTAGCCCTAAGAAGAGTCCAGAAAAAAGAAAGGGGGACATGTGAAAAACCTGAAACAAAGATCTTAAAAATGCAAAAGAGTAGTATCCTAAAACCACTCAAACATATCTATCTACGTAAAATAAAAAGGAAGAAAAAAAGTACATTTCTCCTATGAATTTTGTCTTGTTGCTATCCACCATCCCACATATGCCATGTATGTCTTCCTACAATCCTCCACATGGTGATACAGCTATCTCAAATTGTTAAGAGTGCACAAATGTTATTATTGAATTCATTACAAATTTAATATATTCATCAACATGTCTACAATTTCAAACAATCAATGACAACAACAATTTTGTTCTTGTTAAGAATTAAGCTAAAATAATATACGTATACTTACACAATGTAAAAAAAAAAAAAAAACACACAACTTAAATTACAGCTATATTCATAAACACCCCTCAAATATGAAGAACAGATGTGGACATGACAGGTTCACATGATGATATGGACACCACAACACAAAAATTCTCAAAAATTTAGGATACATGCAAGGTAGGATGTTTGTGTAAAAAAATGAAATGCCATTTATTCTTGCCAATAATGATGAATTCCTTCGAACTAACCAAATGACATAGCCCAATTTTAAAAACAACTATGTACTGACCTATCATATGAACTCATCTTTTTCTCCTCCTTCAAAGATGCAGCCCATTTTCCGTAGATGATGAATACAATTAGCACTCCATGACATCATTTTCAATCCCTTCTCTGATTTCTCCCTTTACATCTTTAATCAATCCTCACTCACATAGATTGAAGCCATCAAAGACCAAACTAACTCATGATTTAGCCACCGTTGATAAGGATTGCAATTTTCCCCCTTCTTATGTAAAAGGGTATCTTTTTTTTTTTTGTTAATGATTAAATTGTTGCCATCACCTTATCGGAATATCCATCCCATGACTGTCTGGTGTTTGAAATAATATTTTTAAATTTGTTCTACAGCATATTCAGTAGCATATGTCACATATTCATCCATACAGGTACAACATGATATATTAGAGGGAAGCGATATCTGTGCTTAAAAATCCTTAAACAGTCACTCATCTAGAAGAAAAGGATTTAACCATTCCTCTTTAACCATTATTTATTTAATTCTTCCACCAAAAACTTATATGCATTTTGGTATTTAAAAGTTCTTAAGATAGAATTATCTAACAGGGACGAAATTAAATCAACCAGTGCCATTAAACCATTCTCTGAAAATATCTAAAACTAATATAATAGCCATGCAGAAGAGAGTGAATTGTTGTTTTATAAATATAAACTGAGACAAAGGGGTGTGGCACAGGTGATTCATCCAGAAACTTAATACCTTCTGTTGGGCAGATATCTTACAGTCAAAAATCTGTGCTGCCTCTTCAGCAAGTATGTTTCGATGTCTTCGTGCCTCAGTTTTTGATTTTTCCAGTTTAAGCTGGCTTGAATCCAATTTTTCAATGTTTGAAGTGCCCCCATGCAATGTTCCAACCTCAGAAAAACTTCTACAAACGGTGCCTGAATGTAGTAAGAAATACTATAAGAAATTTAAGCCTGTGCATAACAAAGAGAACACATTTTATAGAGTTTCAGCGTAGTTATAGATTATTCCCATGAAAGCTTAAAAGTAGGACTTTGGCCCTGTGACAGAAATTGCAAACTTTTCCTGACTATATTGCTCTGCTAACCTTAATTCTACCAATTGTGGGCACTTGCCTCTTTGTATACTGCTATATTCAAAAAAAAAAAAAAAAACCCTGTTTCCTGACATTGTAACCAGCAATCCTCGCATATTACATGGTATATTCAGGTTTCAATGACATTGAAGCATTTAAACATCTATTATACATAACTTATAACAAAAAGGTTTCTTCTAACTTCGTTAGTTTGGATTTAGTTGATGGCTACAACTTCTCAGATTGAGCAGAAGTAAAAGTGAGAAGCATAAATATCAACCTGTCAACATTTGTTTGTCTGTGGATATTCATCAGCATTAAGAGTTTCAACCTATAAAAGGGACTCCTCTCTTCCAACAATAAATATTTTAAAGGAACTGCATATATATTTATAGTATAGTCCGAAAGGCACTCTGCCTCAGACTTAATTTACCTGCAGCTGGACACTTTGCCATGAATTCTCTGTCACCTTCAAACTTATCTAAAAAAGACCTCATATCAACCTCTACTAAATAGCCGATTCTATTGAATAAGCCACACCAAAAAGGCTATCAGGATCTCAATTTCACACTCTAAACACATTGATATCAAACCTATTAGCCAAACTTACATGAAGTCGGACCTGCACAATGTAGCCACCACCAAAAATCCTTGACAGTTAGACTATCTGAAACAACCAATAAAGAAACAAGCTCCTGTAATTGCCTAAAATCGCCAAACAGATCCTATTTTTCTAATAATACCCCAATCAGATATGTGGATCAAGCAACAGATGTGACAATAGACTTCTTTTCCCTTATATGCAATGAAAAATAGGAAGATATAGTCCAACTACAAGGCTAATGTCGTTCACCATATAAAGAAAACAAACTTGTAACATGAAGTCCACATTCTTTAGCTAATCTACATGGGCTAGCCTGATATCATATAGTCCCTTCAACAAGTTGCCAAACTGCCAACTTTAAATAATACTCCAGAACGAGAAAAAAAAGCCAACTCTTTAATTTTTTTTTTCTCACGTAAAATTTAGAACTTGGAAACTTGATTAGCATCATGCCATCATCCAGTTTTTAAAGAATTAAGTATCATATCCAAAAACTTCAACATTTTGCCAAGCCGCCCGGGTATGCAACTTTAAATAATCCTCCAGAATGAGCAAAACAAACCAACTCTTTAATCTTTTCTCAGGTAAAATTCAGAAAACATCATGTTGACTAGTATCATTCATTTTTTATGTATTAAGTAACATATCCAAAAAAAGAGCACAAGAGAGAATTCGTCATAAGTAATACAGTTTATGGATCATTTAGTAGGAGGAGAAAAGGGAAGGAATAAGGATAGAAGATAAAGGGTGGGTATCATTTACTAGTTAAGTTTGAAGAAAATAAGACGGGGGAGGGCAGGGCTCTTCCTTATTTTTTTTTTGTTTTTTGGTTCATAGGAGGTACAATGGAGGGCATGGGAAATCAAACCTTGGACTGAATCCCTCCTAAGAAGGGGAACCAACCGCTAGGCAAGCACTGGTTGTTAGAGCTCTTCCTTATTTCATGCTTAGAAGTAAGAACGTCAAATCCTTCCACAAATATGAGGAATAAGAAGATAAAATTTCACTCAAAAATAAGTTATTCTCTTTTACATTCTATCCCAATCCTTCCCTTTCCTTTCATTTTCTTTCCTACAGACCACACAACATTGTTGAAACCATAAATTTCTTTCATCTCATTCCTAGTCCCACTTCCCTTCCCCTCCTGTCAGACATAGCATTGACTTCCTTCCTGCATGCATTTCCATGATATTCTTTTTCAAGACAAAACTCATACCATAATTATCATTTGCCTTACAAAAGCAATATCCAATAGAAAGGCTCCGATGCCTACATCTATCACCAACTAAAGGCATCTATAATAAATTCCCAAATTTTTCAAATACTTTAAATGAGTAAGCCAGTGCTGGACTGTCATTGCAGATAAGAATGAAATACTACCACCCAATAAATATCAAATTACACTACCAAACGTAACAACAACAAATGAATAATCAACGACATGTAATATGCAATTAGAACTGCCAAAAATACATAATTCAAAGATAAGAGAAAATAATAAAATGAAGTCAAAATCAGGTCCAAATTTCAGTCAAATTTGACCAAACTAATGACAAACAAAGTCCACAAAGAAACCGTGCGCAATAAAACATTCGAATTTTGAATTCTATAACTAAAACGAAGAGAAGGTCATGAGGAGAAATCAACATACCTGAAGGCTCGGCGCCACCGTTATTCATTGCACTGCGATCAACTCCAGCGCAAGAATCACCGCCACTGGCGGCTTCCAGGGAGCCTCTGCTACTATCCATCTCTTTAGCATCGATACTTATTTCTTGCTCGCTTTTCACCGGAACTTCTTTGGAAGAAGAAGATGAGGACGAGTTCCGGCGATGCTCCGACGACGATGCCATCACCGACTCCTGAGAGCTCTCTCGATCGACGCGGCGAGCTCCCTGTTCGTTCTCCAGATCCACTCCGATTCGTTGAACAAAGTGTTTCCAGTGATCTGATAAGCGTTTGGATGCCGAGAATCTTTTTCTCGGATAAATTTAGAAACAGAGAGAGAGAGAGAGCACGTTCGAAAGCGTGGGGGTTGTGAAACGTGAATATTTGGTCGCGGAGGCTTGCCGAGCAGACGACAAGTAAGTAAACTGTCTGTCAGAAGGGATATTTTTGTCAATTCGGTCTTCACAATACCTGGATTTAGGGTAAATAACGTGGACGGTGGATTCTTCCCCATCGTAAATTTAGCCATGTTAAAGCAAAGTTCTTTGCACCAAAAGGAAGACTTTTTAAATTTTAAACAAAAGGAGAAACTTATTCTTTCTTTATGCTTTTGGCCTGCATGATCTGATTGAGTGCCTCCAATAGATATTTAGATTTAATATCTAAAAATATATTTTCAAATTCTAATAAAAATATAATTAATTTTTTTATTTTATTGTATTATAATCATAATTTTTTTAAATCAATGAAAATTTTGATTGATATAATAAAATATTAACATTTGTATTGGCACTGTTGACAACATTTATCAAGAATAATACTAAGACTTTTGTAATTCGAATTAGATTTTTTATAAAATAATTTAATTCTTTAAATTAAAGTTTAAAAATAATAATAACAAAAGTTCAAATTAAATTGTACAAAACAGTCAAAAGTAATCTTAAAATGTATATAATATAAAAATGATAAAATATTATTATTACATGCCATGCCGAATCAAGCTTTTACTTGAAATAATAAATCTAAATTTGGTCCAATTTTTTAGACTTAATAACCAAATACATCCACAACGTTTACCACAATATGCAATTAAGTCCTTAACGTATAATTGCATGGAAATAAGGACATTACGTTTAATTTTCAGCATATTAAACCTAAACGTTATAAAATAATAGAATTAAAGATATAGCCTTTAAAAACTATGATTTCCGTTCGTTTTGCCCACGTGGCATGCCACATGTCATACTAACGTGGATTATAATGTCACGTGTCATGCTGATGTGGCATAATATTGCCACGTGTCATGCTGACGTGGATATAGGTTAAATTTTTTTTCAAGGTTTAATACCCAAATACATCCCCAACGTTTATCAAAATATGCAATTAAGCCCTCAACGTATAATTGCATAAAAATAAGGACACTAAGTTTCATTTTCAGTATGTTAAACCTAAAAGTTATAAAATAATAGAATTAAGGATATAGCCGTTAAATAGCTGTGATGTCTGTTTTTCTTGCCCAGGTGGCATGCCACCTCAATGTTGGCATGGATTATAATGTCAGGTGGACCAGTGACGTGTCATAATATTGTCACGTGTCATGCTGACATGGATATAAGTTAAATTTTTTTTTTTCAAAATAAACATTTTTTAAAAATTCATTTCTTTTCAAACTTACATTTTTCATAGTTTCTTTTTTTTAATTACATATTTTTTAAAAATTACATTTTTTTCATAACTTCATTTTTTAAAATTACATTTTTTCATAATTTCATTTTTTAAATTACATTTTTCTTTCATCATTTTATTTTAAGAAGACGTGGATATAAGTTAAATTTTTTTTTCAAAATTTCATTTTTTTTAATATAAACATTTGTTAAAAGTTCATTTCTTTTCAAATTTACATTTTTCATAATTTCATTTTTTAATTACATATTTTTTAAAAATTACATTTTTTTCATAACTTCATTTTTTAAAATTACATTTTTTTTATAATTTCATTTTTTTAAATTAAAATTTTTTATCATTTCATTTTTTAATAATTACATTTTTTTCATCATTTCATTTTTTTTGTTGTACAATACCAACATTAGTACAAAAATATATGTGGTATTCAACCAAAAATACTGAAACGATGAGAAAGAAAGAATTAGTATAGTAGAAAAAAATAAAGAAAAGAACCATACCACATGCATTTTTGTACTAATTTTGGTATTGTACAGAAGAAAAAATGTAATTCTTAAAAAATAAAATGATGAAAAAAATGTAATTTAAAAAAAATGAAATTATGAAAAAAATGTAATTTTAAAAAATGAAGTTATGAAGAAAATGTAATTTTTAAAAAATATGTAATTAAAAAAATGAAACTATAAAAAATGTAAGTTTGAAAAGAAATGAACTTTTAAAAATGTTTATTTTGAAAAAAAAATAAACTTATATGCACGTCAGCATGACACGTGGCAATATTATGCCACGTCACTGGTCCACTTGGCATTATAATCCATGCCAACGTTGAGGTGGCATGCCACCTGGGCAAGAAAAATTGACATCACAGCTATTTAACGGCTATATCATTAATTCTATTATTTTATAACTTTTAGGTTTAACATACTGAAAATGAAACTTAGTGTCCTTATTTCTATGCAATTATACGTTGAGGGCTTAATTGCATATTTTGATAAAACGTTGAGGATGTATTTGGGTATTAAACCTTGAAAAAAAAAGAAAATTTAACTTATATCCACGTCAGCATGACAATGTGGCAATATTATGCCACGTCAGCATGACACATGGCATTATAATCCACGTCAGCATGACACGTGGCATGCCACGTGAGCAAAACAAACAGAAATCACAGTTTTTAACAGCTATATCCTTAATTCTATTATTTTATAACGTTTAGATTTAATATGCTGAAAATTAAACGTAATGTCCTTATTTTCATGCAATTATACGTTGAGGACTTAATTCCATATTGTGGTAAACGTTGGGGATGTATTTGGCTATTAAGCCAATTTTTTATTAGGTATTGATTTCTAAATTTAGGCGTGCTTATTGGACTTAATATTTTTGTTCAAACTAAGCAAAAAATTAAGTGAACCTTTAGATTTGGACAAGTAATTCAGTCATTGAACAAATCTAATCGTACAAAAGTCACTTTTAAGCACGTAATAAATTATCTAAATTCAATTTAAATAAGAATCAGCTGGATCTATAAATTCCTCCAATATTTTTCATATTTTGAATTATTTAGAGATTAAAAATTATTGAAACCACTAACAAAATCTTTTATCCACATCTTCGAATTATATAAATGTAAAACATCAATTTTTTTTAACTCTTTTGAAAATATTGCAATTCGTTTAATTATTTATGAGTTTGTGTATGATGCACTGACAGTATATAGTTTTTATACACTGTCAATGCATCAGAGGTTGACACCTCATCAATTTGAAAATTAAAAAATATGTCAAGTCCTTAAAAACAAATATAAATAATTTTTTTAAATTTACTTATAAGGGCTTATTGATGAGGTGTCAATCTCTGATGCATTGACAGTGCATAGAAACTATATACTGTCAATGCATCATAGATAAATCATTGTTTTAACTATTAATCTTCCAATAAATCAACATAAATAGTGTTATACCTTAATAAATGTTATTTTGTTGAACACCGCTGCCCAATTAATGATTAACAATAAACGAAATAGTTTTCATTGTATTAAATTTAATTAAGTGTAAAATACAATAGTTAAAAAATAAAACTTAACATATGATTTCACGCAAAAATTTTATTCGATGATTATTTTTAAGGGAATACATTATATTAGGATGATCCTAAAAACTCATATTTTAGGCACCAATAAATTGCCACATCTTACTTTTTAAAACCTTTACTTACAATACTTATTTTGCACACTCCCTCATCAAATCAACTCATTAACTAGATAACTTGACTCTAGTTAACCTAATTAAAATTAAAAATCAATTTTATTAAATTAAAACTGGTGGTTATCAATCATAAATTAGCCTATGAAGGCAAGAACTCAAAAAACGTTAAAAACTTTCACTTGCCATTCGGTAAAGCCTTACAGCTTTAATATTTTTCTTTTATTTGCCTAGGGTTTGACTTTCAATCCGTGCTCGACTTCCTCTTTCCCTGGTGCTCGGCTTACTCTTTCCTTGAGAAACACCATACCAATGATCCTAAATCAGACGACATGATGGTGAAGATTTGAAAATTTAGTGTTTCAATCTTCTTGACTAGGGATTTGAGTAAAGTTAGGCTGACTTTGTTGAAAATTTGATGAGAATATAGATGTTTTTTGCGTCTAATACGAAGCTATTAAGTTTTTCTTTTACTACTAGTTGTTAGAATCTTGAATCAATTATTGATGTGAACACAGTTAATTTTCACAGAAGTTAATCCTTTGGAGATGTTTTATTCTTCATGTTGTTGCAATTATGGTTGGATTCTTAAGTTTATACTATCTTGGTGGTTGATGTGGTTTAGTTTAACGATTCAAAGGTTTTGTCTGAAGTCTTAAAAACATTGTCTGTTTAATGGTTGTTAAAATGCTTCAATGAGCTTTCACCATATGGTTGTTAAAAATACTCTGTTTTGAATCATTGAAACAATTTGCTTTGGCTTAAATTATAAGAAAAAAGAGGAGAACAAGTTGTAATCCAGTAAAAGAACCACCAGCAAACAATTGTGGTTCATGAAAGCCAGAACAAAGAATGGTGCACTATAGTCCTCCAAGAATTATCGCTTATGATAAATATTTTGATATTGAGTTTGACCACAGAAGCTTTAGCTTTCAGAGGCTCCAAGAATTGAATGACTTTATATTTACCACTCATTTCCTCAAACCCAAATCCATAGTTCAAAGATCGAAAGTCTTCAGCATCAATATGTAGGGGTCCGACTATGTCTTTGGTGCTAGGCTTGCAAACACGAACACCTCTTTGGAGACCATAAAAGCAAACCAAACCATTGCTAGAAGGTAAAATTTTGTAAGAGTCAAAACTTATCAAAGCAAAGTATTCAAGAATTGCAACCTCATCATTAGCTTTATTTGCACCATTCTTGAAGTGGGTATACATAAATCGTGGAACCGTGATGAAGTGGGTATAATGTATGGTTTAAGTATAAAAGGGCTAAACAGATAGAATTGTTGAATTCTTTCTATTTCTAACGTGTAGTGTAGGATCTTAACTATTATGCTTCAAAGTTTTATAGAAAGTGGGATGAGAATGAATATTTGGAATAGTGGCCCGTGGTTTTGCTCACCTAAAGTTCATGGAACCTTTCCCACTCATACCAGAAAGGCTTTCAACAGTAAAAATTATAAGCTCCCAAATAATTAAATTAATGGTATAAACTATATATATATAATTAAATTAATGGTATAAACTATATATATATAACGTCAATTTGAAAAGGCAAAAATTATAAGCTCCCAAATAATTAAATTAATGGTACAAACTATATATTTATATATAACGTGAATTTGAAAATAACAGAGGTTGAATGATATATATTAATAATTTGTCATTCTATAATAATTAGCAATTGCAAGTTAGATATATGAAGTCTAAAATACAATCTGAATCTGCAAACTCCACCAAACTATCAAAAATAGCAAATTAATATCCATCAAACAATTAAAAAAAAAGTATAGTGTCAACAAAAGATCCTGCTAAGAGTTGGACTTGACAAGGTTGAATCTAGTGTATGTCATATGCATTCAAGTGTTGCTCTCTCAATAGATCCTACAAAAAAGAGATAGAGAGGAGAAGATGGTAAAATACATATGTAACCATTTAATTCAAACAAATAAAATTTTCAAATATGTAATTTACCATATATGATTGAGGATGAGAATTTTGAGACATAGTGACTGATGGTGTCAAATGAGACAAACTAGCTGGGTGAGATTCCTATATAAGATTCATATACCACATAAAAAAAAGTTAATTCATTAAAATATTATTCAAACAATATAATGTTAGTATCCTACTTGATATAACATTATAATAAAAATGAAAATTCATATATTTTGAAATAAGTAATTGCCTAATTAATTTAGCTTGTCAAGAATGTTGTCTTAGTTTGATATATCTACATCTGTCATTGTTGTATCCTCCCTTCAAACAAAAAGGAAAAATAAAAACGTTGATGTAATTTGGTTGAACATATTAAAATTCAAATATGAAACATTCTTAAACTAAATGATGTACATACCTTAATTGTTTACTTATAGGACATGTAGTCTTAGTGTGTCCAGGCTTTCTACACAGACTACATCTTTTTTTTCCACCTAAAAGTTCTCTTGGATTTTCTTGTCTCAAGGATTTTGGTCTTCCTTTAGTTGGGACATGGGAAGGGTCTTTTAGAGTGGGAGTGATATTTGTCAACAGCTGAGATCAAGTTGTGCCTTGTAAGTCACCATGGTTTAAAGTTGCATCATTTTCACTATCACTCATTGACAAAAGTTCTTCTTGAACTTTTTGCAAAGTTGCACAAAGATGATCATATTTCCGACGGGATTTTGAACCATGCTCAGCAACTTCTAAAAATTGAACCATTAAACTATTTCTCATAGATATGGCAAAAGTTTGTCTTTCAACTTGTAGCACATCTCCAGAAATTCCATCGACAACTCTTTTCTTAGCATTCATTGTCCATCTCTCTAGGACATATTGTGGATCAAGTGCCTCCACCAATGACTTCTTCACAAACACTGCAAAAATATGTTTGCATAAAATCCCAACAAACTCAAACATGTGACATGAACATGTGGCTTTGTTAGTAGATTTTGTAAAAGTTACTTCATATACTAGAGTTTCCTTCCCATAAGGTACCACTCTATATATTTTTTCACTAGCATTTTGACCAAGTTTGGTTATTTTCAAATTTTGACTAGAAAAAAGTTCTTGAAATTTCATAAACATATTTCTAGTGTAAGTTCTTGCAGCTGCAGTTTCAATGTTGTAACGTGTCTTTAAAATGGCTTTGGAGTTCATCGTTTTCACATCTTTTTCTTTTTCTTTAGCATATCGTGCATTCAAAGCCTCTTTGTATTGATAGACAAAATCACTTACTAGTGTGCTAGATCGAACAAAATCTTTAAAAAATTTGTTCATACTCTCACTTCGTTGCGTTGTTGACATTCCAGCACAAAATGTTGTTCTCAAATATGCAGGAACCCATTTTTCACGGCATACATATAAATCTTGCAACCAACTATTTTTTGTCAAGCCATACTTATAAATGATTTCATTCCATTCCAATTCAAACTTTTCAATTGTAACAGTATTATGAATGCAATGGTGAAATTCACCTTGAAACAGAAGAAATTTGTTATAAATATGTGCCAAATGTTCTGGAAGTTTTTGTAAAATATGCCACATGATAACCTATGAGTAGTATTGGGCAATACCTATGCAATTGCCTTACCTATAGCTTTGTCATCATTGGTGATAATAGTAGTTAGGGCACAACCAAGCATTGCCTCAAGCCAAGTTTTCAACAACCATATGTAAGATTCTGTAGTTTCATTCACTAACAAAGCACATCCAAACATTATTGACTGATGATGGTGGTTGACACCAGTGAATGGTACAAAAAGCATACCATATCAATTTGTTAGATACGTAGCATCAAAAGTGACAACATCTCCAAAGTATTGGTACGCCATTCTCGATCTTGCATCTACCCAAAAACAATTTCCCAAGCAACCGTTTTCATCAACTTAAATTGCATAAAAAAAAAATCAAGAACTTTTGTTTCACATTCTTTGAAGTATATGAACATCCTTTGTGCATCTCCTTCTTCAAGAAGCTTTTTTCTTTTATTTCCTATGTAATTTTGGACATCCATTGAAGTACAACCAATAGTATAGTGACCACAAGATTCTTGACTTAAAATTGATACAATTTTTTGAGTATACACACCGGCTGTATTCAATGTATTAATAAGATTCCTTTGGGCTGTTGTTATTTTTCGATGTCCACGAAGAAAACTTGTACTCCTAGGGGTAAGAAGCTCATGGTTGTGTCTATCTACAAACTTACTTACTACTCATTTGTCTTCAACTTTCTTCAAACTCATAATTGCTTTACAGCCAATTCTTGTTCTACACGCTTTACACCTAACACATCCTTTTTTTGACTCTTTTTGTCGAAAACCTTCTCTAGAACAAGTGTAATCTACTCTAATCAAAGAGTTATCTTTGCGAGACAATCGAGTATGACTCTTACACATACTGAAACCTTTTCGCCCTGAATATGCCTTATAACAAGTCTTTGCATCTTCTAATTCATCAAACTGCATTCCCTCGTATGGTTCTAAAGGTCCACTATATGCAGAGAATTTAAGAGCCAGTTGCCTGTTATTGTCATTAATTGAATGAACATCAATCTCATCTTGTATATGTTCACCCACAATGTTTATTTCATATTATAGAGAATTGTCACCTATAATGATCTCATCTTCTTCAATAAATATATTTCCTGCCATAATTCTATGTATTTATGTGATTAGAAACTTAAAATATTAATTTAAAAATATAGAAAAATATTCTATCATGGAACTCAGACAAGCATGGCAACACAGGCATTCAACAAGGCTTGGAATTAATGCACAAGGCAATGAAGCACATAAAAGAACTAAATCTGATAAGAATTTCATATTGTTTATATCTTCTATGCGTTCATGTAGCTAAAAAAAACAAAGTGTTTCTTAATTCTTCATAAATATCATAAATTGCTATCAAAATGTTCATGCCTAAAAGTCCTTGTTTCATGATTAATTTGCAGCAATCTAACTTTATATCTTCTATTCTAGTTTGACTTATGGCCCAAAATTACATAGTAATTCATGACTTCAGTAAATATAATAATGCACAATAGCAAGCTAATTCAACCAACTCGTAACCTCTAAAATTCCCTACTATAGTTAACCAAAATAAGCATGTGTGGAATTAAAGCATAATTAAGAAACAGACGCTATGGATTTTGGAAGGATAATTCATTCAAGCATTTTACCAATCTTAAACTAATATTACCTTGTATAAAATCTTTCAAGCTACAAACACTATCAAGAGCACAAGTAATATATAAATTAAATTTCTTAATACAATAAATTACAAACCCAAATTATTTCTCATAGTTTTATCAAACATCTATACGCAGCATAAAATCAACATAAAAAAAATACAAATTAGAATCATTACCAATTGTTGGGTGAATGTTCTGAAAGAGGGAAACACTCAAGAGAAAGTTTACTGTATGGCTTTACTCAATTGAAGTGAAGAATTTGAAAGCCAAACCCTATTGTAAGGAAAAAGATTGAAACGTTAAAATATGGCTTTACCCAATTGTAAGGATTTATCGAATGGCAAGAGAAAGTCTTTAACCTTTTTTTTTTGTTCTTACTTTCAGAGGCTAATTTATAATCAATAACCACCAATTTTAATTTAATAAAATTGATTTTTAATTTTAATTAAGTTAACTAGAGTCAAGTTATTTAGTTAATGAGATTTGATGAGGTAGTGTATAAAATAAGTATTGTAAAGATTTAAAAAAGTATGACATGGCAATTTATTATTGGTGCCTAAAATATGAGTTTTTAGGATTATCCTAATATAATGTATTCTCTATTTTTAATACATTGATCACCACCGTTTAAGCACATACAATCCAAGATCTAATTTGATATTCTATGAATATATAAATATTTATAGAAATTACTACGAGATTTGAGTATTAATAAATTAAAACCAATTATTAGGGATGTAAATGGGTATTTAATAAACAGGTTTTTCTATACTACCTGACTTGATTAAGTAGAGTTAAAGTAGTTAATAATCGAGTTCCGGTAAAGTTTGAACAATAAATTTTACTATTCATCATGGATTTTGGTAGTGATCTTAAGATATCATATTACCTGAACCCTATTATAAATAATAAATTTTAAATATTATTATATACAATTTTATGTATAAAATATTTATTATTAATATAATATATAATTAAATTAATTCATTAAGTATTTTAATTATGATATATAACATTATTTTTATGAGTTAATTTAAATTTATTAATTTAATTTTCTTAATAATATGCATTATAATTGCTTTTAAATTTAATTTTGAAAGTCAAATGTTGACTTAGTAAACCAGTATTTAGCAAGTTCAAATAGTTAATAGGTATTTTTTATATTATATAGGTATAGTTCGTGTAGTAAAAATCAAAATATTCAAGTATTTAATTGAGTTCATGTATTTTAAAATATAATCGGTTTCAAATTCAGGTACCTCAAAATTAGCAGATATCCTCCCTGTTGACATCTTTGACGATTATGCTCCAATTAAGCAAAATAATAAATTTTTTTAGTTCATAGGAAGTACAATGAGAGATGGTGAATTAGAATTTTAAATCTTAAATTTAATTCCTTCTAATAAGATTATTAAAATAATAATCGCTAGACTAAACGTTGGTTATTAAAATAATAACTTAATGAAATAAGAAATATGAAATGTAAAATTTACTGCAATTTATTTGTTCAATATTTTTTTAAAATGATTTTCATTAAAATTGAATTTCAAATTCAGTAACTATAATTTTTTATATTTCCAAACTTCAACTTTTTTATTAAAAGAAATTATTTGGATATTTGATTTAGTATTTTTTCTTAATTTTTTTGTTACAAAATGTTTAAAAATAGTGGAGGTTATCTTATTTTGAGGTAAATGCATACAGCCAATGAGAATAACTAAATGCACTTTATTTTTTTTTCTTTATGCACCTTATCTTTTTCATGTTTTACTATTTAAAAACACAAATAAATGTGAGTGTAAAAAGAAAAAAATGAGCGTGCTTAGAACCTTTCACAGCTAATTCACTTTTACATCTGAATTTATGGATTTATCAAACTTTTACATAAGAATTAATAGATTTATCAAATTTTTACATATGAATTTTTTGAAATTTATAAATTATTTATTACTAATGAATCATAAGAATTCGAATATGAATATTTCGTGCTCAACATTCGAATCTTAATCACTTATAACAACTTTGTTGGCATTTTTTTAATCAAAATTTAATAGTTAATATATGACATTTTATTGGACAAGCACTAAATTAGCAAATTTGTCCTCCATAAGAAGCAAGATTTTAAATTTTTTGATCGAAATCTACTAATATTCAAAGATGACTTTGGGCCTAAAAATGATAATGAAATGATGTCAGAAGGACGTGGAGTGGACAACCAGATTCTAACTAGCTAGCAATAAAAGCAGGCTTATAGTTGGACCGGCTGGCGAGTCCACTGAGCACTGACACAACCAAATTCTGCGCTGTAACGACAATCCATGCCCACTTACTCCCGTTGTTCTTTCTTTCGGTCACCCCAACGAATCAATGACGGCCAAATTAACCATCATTAGCGACACATTTGCATCAGCAGCGTTGGGGTTTAATATTAATATTATTATATTTTTTGTGATATAAGGTTTATTAATCTATGATTATGTTTTTGTTTTAGCCTCAACCTTTTTTTTGTTTAATATGAGTTAACATTTAGTGTTCATTTTTTATATAGTAAAAGTTTTTATTTTTGTAAACAAAATTAAAGAATTGTTACATGTTTATTCTTTAATATATATTTCTATTTTTTAAAAAATATTTTAAATTTATGTATTGGTTAATTTTATTTGTAGAATTAAAAATGTTACTAATGGTGTTAAACAGTGTGAGATTATTTTTCCAACATAAATTGTACATGTAGACACCCTATTTTGTCCGGGTTCTTAATTTGTATAAATAATTAATTGGGTTGGGTGACATTGTATTTTAATTTAACAATTTAGAATTAGGTTAGAATTAAATTAGAATTTTTAGATTTAGAATTAACACTAAAATTAGGAATTAGGAAGAATTAATAAATAAAATAAGAAAAAATAAGGATAAGAAAAGAAAATAAAATTAATTTTAGGATAGGATAATTAAAGTTTTTAGGATAATTATTAGGATTAATATTAAATTTGGTAGAGTTAGATTAGGATTAATATAAGAATTAGATAAATAAAATATTAAAAATATGGAGATAATTATTAGAATAAGTATAGTTGTATTAGGACTTTAACTAATTTGTGGCTATAAAAAGAATTAAAGCTAAGGGTTTAGAAGGGACAACAAATACACAATCAAACACTCAACCTTGACAGAAAATCCTACCGAGCATCATCACCAAGCCTGCCCCCATACTGTGGCCATCATCATCTTACACTGATCATCGTTACCCTGTCCATTGTGGATTGGAGTTTGTCGGTTGTATCAATTTCTTGGCTGTCAATCGCTGCACCACCGTGAGCAACTCATCGCCAAACGAGCTTGTTCGCTTGTCACGCATCCTGTCTGGTTACTGCTGGGATGTTTGCTGCCACCGCCCCTGTTCCTCACAATTCTTATTATTCACGTGAGCTGTAGTTTGGAAATACAAAGGAAAGCTTGGTTTTTGCCCCTTTACAGGTAAGTAAAAAACGTTTAATTAATGTTAGTGGGTAGTTTATGATTGTTAGGTTATTATATATCTATAATTGGGTATTAATTGTTTATATACTAATTAAATTAATAGTTAATAATTTAACATATAAATAATGTGGTAATAATTTGTACATAAACATTTATTTCGATAATGGCTAATATTTGTTTTAATAAGGTTAAATAATATTAATTTGATAATAATTTGTTAATTAATTCAATAATTTAATAAATCTAAGTTCATGATAGTACTAATGTTTAATTGGATAGTAATAAAGAAAAATAATAATTTGTGTACTTAAATTGATTGGCATATAAAATAAGAAAAAATAATAGAATCATAAAATATGAAGATAAGTTGAGATTACTCCGAGGATGAAATTTCGAGTGTCACGAATGGTTGTCATTTCGAAAATTCCTAGGTGAGGATATTTGTCTTAAATTTCGCCAGCATGATGGAAGATTTAAGATAAGTGTTCAATATTTAATAATCGATATTTATTTCTAAAAACATAAATATATATTAATAATCAATCTCTATTAAAAATAAAATAAACATAAATATTAATAAGAAATTAGGAATAATGATTAAAAAAAATAAAAGAATAATAATAAATTGAGAATAAGTGGAGGTTATCTCGATGATGGAATTATAAGGTGTCACGAATGGCTGACATTTTAAAATTCTTAGGTGAGATGTTTTCTTTAAATTTTGCCAGCATGATGGAAGATTTAAAGAAAATTTTCAAGAAGAATAATCGACATTTATTTTCAAAAGATAAATAATATTAAAATAAAGATAAAAAATAAAATAAAAAATAAAGGATAATTAAAAAGGAAAAGAAGATAAAAATAAGAAC
This sequence comes from Heritiera littoralis, assembly GCA_031772115.1. Taxonomy (NCBI): domain Eukaryota; kingdom Viridiplantae; phylum Streptophyta; class Magnoliopsida; order Malvales; family Malvaceae; genus Heritiera; species Heritiera littoralis. The sequence continues at coordinate 4,001,925 of JAPDPK010000059.1, read as the reverse complement.
AAAAGATGGAAAACAAAATTAAGATATTTCATAAACGATTTAACAAATCCGACGACGGAGCCTCTCCGAGAAAGACGAATGGGATTTCTTGGATACTTTTGAGGTGAGGATGAAATTTAAGGAATTCCGCCAGCATGATGGAGAGTTTCTTAGAAATTGTCCAATATTTAAATATTTGAATTTGACAAGATTAAAGACCATTTAGTTAAAAATTATTAAAGATATCACAAAATTAGTTGGTACCATTATAAAATGGGCGTTGTGGGGGTGCTAATCCTTCCTCACACGTAACCGTACTCCCGAATCCTAGATTCTTTGAATGCAGACCCTGCCTTATCTTTAGACAAGAATAGGTGACCAATCACACCTTAGGTTTGAATGGTTGGTGGTGACTCCTAGAATTTTAAAGTCTAGCGGTTAGGTTCACGGACCTATATGTTATGACAGTACACATCAATAGTAGAATTTTTTAACAAATGAGATTAAGAAACCGCAACATGTTTTATTTTTATTTTTTTTTAATAAATTTTAAAAGGTTGTATTTTGCATGTACAATGTAATTTAAGAGGATTGTTAATATGTGTAACTTGAGTGAAACGAAAAATGATATAACATATTTCAAGGCATGAAACATTTATTTATATTTTGATTAGTTATATTTTTTTAATTTCTATTATTTTTTTAATTATGGAAATGAGAAATTCAGATATTGTTATTTTAAACAAAGGATCATGCAACAACCATTTAAAGTAAAATGCCTGAGTGCATAAATTTATATCACTTAAGTTATGAACTTAACAACTTGAAACAATTATTATTTAATTAGTTGAAAATCAATATCATATAATTTGATTTATATTTGATTGAGAAAAAAATCATTGATGCCATATAAATATTGTGTTAAATAGGAAATCTTTAGTTATATTTTTATTTTCAATTTTTATTTTAGTTAATTAGCTTTGAAAATTGCTCAAAGACTCCTTTTGACAAATACTTGATGTGCGGTTGTGACACTTTCAGTTTTCTTTTTTTTTTTTTGAGAAAATCTATAATCTATAATAAAAAGAATCCCCATTTACTCTATAAATGATATCTATCTCTTTAACTATTTGTTGCATATAATTGGATCGCAAGTCACAACTCAGACCATCTTAACTATTTATTGTTTGTAGTTAGGTCATAATTCATAGGTCATTCAACCCAAGATCGCTTGATGGTGGCTGTAGAACCATAAAGTTGATGTTAGAAAGGTTGGAAATTTTATTTTCCTACCCTTTTAATAGTAAAGCTAAAACAGGTGAGTTGTTCAGCGTCAAGCATTCTCCTTGAATGTTTTTGTCAACTCAATTCTCTTACATTCGAAAGAATATTTATAACTTATATATAAAAGTATTCTATTAATTTGAGATTGACACTTGCTCATTTTTATACTTTTTTTATTCCAAATAATATTGCCAGCATATTATATTCCACTATTTAACTGTTGCTGACCTTCACATTTTTTATAAATATTATAATTATTTTCCCTTAAAGTTAAAATACAAAAAAAAGCGTGAGACAAATATGAAAAGTAGAGAGAAAATATGAAAATTTTAAACAAATTTTTTTTGTAAAGAATTAAATCTAATATTCAAAAATATATTCTAAAATTTTCCAAAATTTTGATTCAAATATCCAAAATATTTGGTTTGCGAAAATTCAAGTCAAATACTAAAATTAAAACATTAAATATCCAAAAAAATAAATGAAATTGTAATTCTATTTTTTATATCTATAATTCTTCAAAATGTAAAATTACAAAAACTATAAAAATCTAATAATTACAAACAATCTAAATTTCAAAAAATGATAAATTATAGAATAAAGCAAGAAATTCCAAAAATCATAATGTTTTAAAATTAATCACAAAAAAAGAATTAAAAAAATAAATCTATGTTTCAGAAACAAATTCTTTAAATATGAATGTCTAAAGTTATAAAAAAATAAATCAGATTGAAAATGGATAATTTCAATAAAACTTTTAGAAGCAAAAGAGAAAGAAAAAAAAAGATTATAGAGATCAATCTAATCTAAAATTGTCAACAAACTAATAAATTTCGATCAAAACTCAATAAAAATTTAAAATTTTCTAATCAATTTTTCTTTTTATTTTGATCTATTTAATATTTTAACTTTGGATTAAAATTTTAAATTATTTTTTGAAAAAAAGGTAAGAATAAAAATAAGTAATTAATTAATTGATAAATTAAATAATCATTGTTTTTAAAATTTAATTTTTTAAAACAACTGTTTGTATTTAATGAATATTATTTAAATATTATTTAAAAAAAAAAAAGGAAAAAGAGGCCCGTGCGGGGCAACATAATTAGTTTTTATAAAACGCAAGGTGATAGAAGTAAAACGCAGTAAAAGTTTTCAAAAAATTTGAGAGGGTGAAGGAAAGGAACGCAGAGCTCCACGTAGGAAAATCGTTACAGTCGAAAACAGAAAAAGGTTAAGAAAATAATATTTATATATTTTTATAATTCTTTGATTCTATCGAGGAGAGTCGATGCCGCTTAATGCTCGGCAATGCCAGATCTAGCAAGGCTAAGATTGTCACCTGCTGCAGGCGTAAGCCACGGTCACTTCTCCACCATTTCCAATTTCTCATTTTATCCAATTTACCTATTTTTTCTCTTTTATCCTTTCGGCTTTTTTGTCTCTTTTGATTCAATACAAAAAAATATTCATTTTCATCGTCATCAAAAAATTGTCAGCTCAGGAGCTCAAAACATGGGTGCTACACAGCAGATTGATTTTCAGGTACCGTTATTTTTTAATTGCGCTTAATTTCGTTTCTATTTTAAATTTTGATGCGAAATGCATTTGAATTTTGTTTGAAAGTTTGCTGATTATGTATTTATTTATATTTGATTTTTTTGTTTAGGTTTCGAGCTGTACATAATCCTGAGCGACAATCATGAAATTTAATTTTTGAGTATTTTTTTCTTTTTCGAGTTAGAGGAATGGTTGTTGCCTAGGTTCTTCTTTTGGATCTGCGGTAATCTGATTGGTTTCTGGAATTTGTAGAGGAGAGAGGCATTTGTATGATTAAAATTCTAGCTAAATTTTGGCGTTGGATCCAGGGATGCTGATATCTTGTGCATAATTTGTACCTAATAATTGTGAATAAGGATTTGTAAATTAGCAATGTTCTTTGTTTTACATAAATATGTGTTGATATGATCGAGACAATTGGGTTGCAAATAGAGGATAGAATGCTAGTGATTTGTTTGAAGTTAAACTATTAGGCCTTGGAGGTAGCATTCGTAGGCGTGGGGAATACTAGATTTTGACTGGGAGGTTTTCAAAGTTGGCTGACACGAGAGTAGCTTGATTATGCATTATTGGTTGGTAGGTTGAAGAGGAAAAGAGTGGCTCAAGGAGCTAGGACATTGTCTTTTTGCAAGCAAATAGACCCAGGAGCTTGTTGGAGAACATGATCAGGGAAGTGTCTAGCCCATCTGATCTATTGATTCAGCAAAAATCTACATCAGTTGTTCATAATGTGGGAAAATTTGTAAATAATAATATCTCTGTACAGACAGGTGAGGAATTCTCCATGGAGTTTCTTCACGAGTGTGTTGGCACAAGAGCAATTCCTGCTATACCAAATGCAGCTCAGATACATGAGAAGAGAGTTGGGTTCAATCAGAACCAGAACCACCAATTGGGGTATCAGGATCTTGCTCAAATTCTTGGGTTGAAAAGAATGGGTTCTGAGTGTGCTTCTGATATTTCTGATTTTGTGTCTGCGAAAGGGTCTTTCAAAGGGAGTGAAAATGGGTCTTGTGTTGAAAAGTTAAGTAGATACCAGAAGGAAGATGTTGATACTAGACAAGTGGCAAGGAAGGCTTTTGGTGAATTGAATTGCGATAGGAGCCATCCAAATGGTTTTGGACCAACCACTACACCCGGTTATGCATGCAACTCTACTAGTTCCAGCAACCTTAGAGGGCAGGGAGCTTCTGATGGATCTCAATCTGGGAAAATTAAATTTCTCTGCAGCTTTGGTGGAAAAATATTGCCTAGGCCTAGTGATGGTAAACTCAGATATGTTGGGGGAGAGACACGCATTGTTTCCATTCAGAAGTGTCTTTCTTGGGAAGAGCTTGTGACAAAAACTTTAGATATTTGCAACCAACTTCATTCAATCAAGTACCAACTTCCAGGTGAGGATCTTGATGCCCTTATCTCTGTGTCTTCTGATGAAGACCTTCAGAATATGATAGAGGAATACCATGGGCTGGAAAAGCATGAAGGTTCTCAAAGGCTGAGGATATTTTTGATTCCTTTGGGTGAGTCCGAAAGTGCATCATCCCTTGAGGCTAGCACCATTCAGCAAAGTAATCCTGACTACCAATATGTGGTTGCTGTCAATGGGATAGTAGATCCTACTCCTAAGAAAAACTCTGGTGGGCAGTGTTTACCCAGTGAAGGAAGTCAATTAGGTTCAGACCAGAACCCTAGTTTTCGCAAAAGGTGTCCAACTTCGGTAATCCCTTTGGAGGCTAAGGGTGGTTTTAATGTCTTGCATCCATCTCAGGTTTTCCACAATTCCCAAAATACAACCAGGTCCCCGCTTCCACTACCTCCTATTTCTCCATTACCTTTCCAGCATGGAGATTCCAACAGTGTTTGTACACAAGCAATTGGTGATAACTCTGGCATTGAAAGCAACAGTTCTTTCATTACTGCACACTTGAATCCTGAGAACTGCAGCACTGAAACTCATAACTGTAAACATGCTCAGCAGGTTCCACTTGGTTTGATGAATTACAGTCACCTTCACGTAAAAGATGATGCCAGCCAGACCTACCAAGCTTATGGAGGGCAGTTGCTAAACCCTGATCCCAGCAAAGATTCTGTGACTCATTCAGTTTTAAATAAAAATAATAGTGATACTAATGGTGTCTTGCATGATAGGTTTATGCATAAGGAAGGATTGTTCCTTTCTGAGAAGCCTGTTTCACATGCTGACGATCCATTACGTCTGTTGTCAGAATCCGTTGATTCCATTGATTCTCACCCTGGCATGTCACATGCATTTTCAGATTCAAAGCTACAGGAGCACAGAGAGAGGTCTGCTTATTCACAAGAAGGAACAAGCCCGTTGTCCCCTTTAAATTTTGCAAAGACACAATCATCTTCCCTTCTTTTTTCGAATTCCGTGAAGGAAAGTTTGATTCGACAGCATGATAACATTGATCTTATGAAGCCCAGGGCACAAAATGATCTGTCAGATATTGAATCTATATTAAAGTCAACACTGGATATGCTGAATTGTTCTTCAAATCCTGAATGTTCTGGCAGGAATGAGCCCATCCATAAGGGTACTGGTGACAGTAATGATAAGTGCCAGACAGCTAAATTTGATTCAAGTAAATCCATTTTCGTGAAACTGAGCAATTATGATGATGATGCTTCAGGCTTGGATGCCAGGAACATGTCTGATCAAAGTGATCCATTTTTGCATCCAGTCGGAAAGCCATATGTTGAGAGATCCCTCGATGGTAGTATGGAATACAACAACAAATTGTCCAACCCAGACTGCAATCAAACTTCTGGTTTTGCCATTGATACCAGGAAAAATGATTCACACGTCTCTCAGAAGATGGTTCCTTCATCCTTGGTTGTAGAGAATAAATTAGAGCATCCACAGGCCTTGGACAAAATCACATCTGTAGTTGAGCGTTGTGGTTTCAATGGCGAAGTAATTGATGGACGAGGGAGCATTACTTCATGCACCAGGAACCCTGAAGTCACATGCTTATTTCCAAAGACCATGAAAGACTCAAGAGGCGAGAGCTCACTGGGTGATCTTATTTCTGAGTCATTGATTAGCCCACTGTCGCATGAACCATCACAATTGCAGTGTGTTGCAAGTCAAAAGGATATATCTAAAGAAGATATGCTGATGGGCTCAACCAATTTGCAATTGTCTGCAGTTCATGTTGATTCTGGTCTGTGCTCAAACTTGCACAAGGATGACCTTCATGCTATGTCACAGAATCCAGCTAATAATGCAGCTTTTAGGGGAGAGGTTTCTCTTATTGGTGATGATTTTAATTATCCCAATCAGAATGCTAAGAAGATGGTCCTTATGGCATCTGTGCACAAGAATTCAATTGTAGAAGATGTTCCATTTGCTCAGACAGAACCTTCAAGCAAGAACCGATATCAAATCCAACCAGAGCCAGTAGTTATTTTGGCAGATGTGACCACTATTATTCCTTCTGGGATTCAAGTTTCGTCTGCAGTTGTCCCACATGTGGATGTGATAAGCAGTGATATTGTATCTCCTATCGCAACAGAGTTGGAGGATGTCATTCCAGAATCAGAGTCTGAGGTAAGATCTGTTAAATTTTGTCATTTTCATCTAGTTTTATAACTTGTATAGATGCTAGTAAACTTGGTAGCTTCACGGCTTTGTTCATAGGATGCTACAGCTGATGGTCGAGACAAAGATGAGTCCTTCAGTGATGCCATGATAGCTGAAATGGAAGCCTGCATCTATGGTTTGCAGGTTCTGCACTAAACCCATTAATACCTGTTTTCAATAAAAAAATTTTGTTTAATACATAACAAGTTCATGCAGTGTCGTTTAGTGAAAAATGTGTGGTAAAATTTTGAACTGCAAATATAAATTTTCCCTGTTTGTCAGGTGGGAAAACATTCTTATTGTTTTATTTTAGTAAGGTGCCATTGGTTAATCTACAACTGAATTCTGATTATATATCTGCTTATGGTATCCTCTTGATTGCACACATGAAAAGCATGCAAATTCATAACCAGTTCATCCAGTGTTGTTTAGTGAAAAATGTGCTGTAAAATTTTGAACTGCAAATAAATTTTCCCTGTTTGTTAGGTGGGAAAACAGTCTTATTGTTTTATTTGAATAAGGTCCATTTAGTTAATCTACATTGAAATTCTGATTATGTATTTTCTTATGGTATTCTCGTGATTGCACACATGAAAAGCATGCAAATTAACTTATGTATCACATCAGTTTATAATTTGATCTTGTTTGTGTAGTTTGTTCTCCTTTTTTCGTCTTTTCTCCGTCACCTTTCCTTTCTGTGACTTTGACTTCATCTATATTTGTAATTGTCTTTAAGTTTAACCCTCACAACTCTGTTTCTCCTTGAAAGCCAGTAGTATTGCTATTAATCTACTTTCACTATGGTAACCATACTAGCGCTTGTTAGAAGTTCTGATTCTATGTCAACTTCTGGTTATTTTTTCACTTCTAACCCAAAACTTTTGAACAAACGATCAGCCCCTCCTCCCTTTTATTTTTCCTCTTTGCTTGTAAATTTAGCTTCTGAAGGAGATGAAAGTTTTCTGATTTTGATATACAGATTATAAAAAATGCTGATCTTGAAGAGCTAAGGGAGCTAGGATCTGGTACATATGGAACTGTTTATCATGGAAAATGGCGAGGAACAGATGTTGCTATAAAGAGAATAAATAAGAGTTGCTTTTCTGGAAGATCATCGGAGCAAGATCGGCTGGTAGGTCTCCACAGATATTTTCCCATTTTTTCTACCCTTCTCCAGCTCCTAATCCTAAATATAGGAAAGTTGATATTGAATCTCATAAGAAGCTTACTAATGGTTTAGGGTACAGATTTGAGGATATATGCTGACATTATAAACATTTGAATGAAATTCATCTGGAAGCTATTTTCGTCTTTATTCACATTTATGACATGTCTTTTCTTTGTACTACGTATTTTGTTCTTCATATTTGGGTGCAGAAAGTTCTAGAGAGGAAACAATGGATTAACTTTTGCTGGTTAGGTGTTTGAATAGTGCACCTGCATCCTAACCTTGCTCGTCTCTTTTTAGCCTTCTTCTCTTGACTTCTGTTGAAGTGAAATATATCCGTTACTCTTATGCTTCCCTTCACTTCTGCAATTTGAGATTGATTTTGGAAGATTCAGTTTTGAGTTAAAGTTGTTTGCAGCAGCATTGATATGTATAATAAATCACATGTTTTTTCCAAGAAAGAGTGTTAATATGTATCAGAAATCACATGTTTTTATCAAGAAAGTAAGCCTGCGGGTTGCCATAATTGCTTCAAATTTTGAATTGAGGGTCTTGGAAAGAAGGAAGAAAAAAGCATTTTTATCCTTTTGATTGGGGGTGGGGTTTGGTGTTTTATTGAGCAAGATTGAGTCAATTGACTTAAATGTAAATATATAAACAGCTGAAAACTAACTGAGAGGCTGAGTCCAGTGGGCATTCTGAACCGGGTCATTCTTTTCCTCCCTTCTTTTTTGCTATTGTGATAGCAAGACGGAAGGGGAATTCCCATTCTGTAGTATTATTGAGATCCTTTAAACAATTTTGCTGTTATATTGTTCATAGCAATTTGAATTATTTGCATGCCTGAAGCTGATGGGTTTTTGGTTGTACCAGACCAAAGACTTCTGGAGAGAAGCACAGATACTCTCAAATCTGCATCATCCAAATGTGGTTGCATTTTATGGAGTAGTACCAGATGGAACTGGAGGAACCTTGGCAACTGTAACTGAATTCATGGTGAATGGATCGCTTAGGAATGTCCTAATCAAGAAGGATAGGTAATATAGGTTCAATCTCTCGAATTTTATAGTCCTTCCCTTGCAATGATGCACTTACTGGTTTTTGAATTTCTTATGCAGATCACTTGATTGTCGCAAAAAGCTTATTGTTGCCTTGGATGTAGCTTTTGGCATGGAATATTTGCACTCCAAAAACATTGTCCATTTTGATCTAAAATGTGACAATTTGCTTGTCAATCTAAGGGACCCACAACGACCAATATGCAAGGTAATATGTTACAGACAGACTCCTATCAAGTAGACATTTTGATTTCAAGGTGTCTTACATGATACTAAAGATCATAAATGCCAGAGGGGAAGAATTCTTAATTCTGATTAAAGTGAAATTGATTGTTTTTGGTTCAGATGAATGCTGGGTGCTATAGAATACCCTTAAGACCTTTATGTTCCCCTCAACTAGTCTATATGCTGTAACTTGTCAAGTTAGGAAGGCTTATGTGTAGGAAGGTTTTCATTGGCTTTTCAACTGAAGCATGGCTACTGCATATTGTTTCTGTAGGTTGGAGATTTTGGGTTATCAAGAATCAAGCGCAATACTCTTGTTTCTGGAGGTGTGCGAGGAACCCTCCCATGGATGGCGCCAGAACTATTAAATGGTAGCAGCAGCAGGGTTTCTGAAAAGGTCAGTAAAGCCATATTCTATTATATATCTTGCCACTGTGAAGGAAAGAATGTATATATGTTAAAGCCAAAATTTATGATATTTGATTCGATAGGTTGATGTGTTCTCATTTGGAATTTCAATGTGGGAAATCTTGACTGGAGAGGAGCCATATGCTGATATGCATTGTGGTGCCATTATTGGTAAGATTTTGATTTACCTAATGTGCAATTAGCTCTGATTGTGAAGAGAAGATTCACATGCATGGAAAAGTGATTGGGATTTTTTGACATGATATTAATTCAAACTGCGGGGGCATGCATTAGCTAAAATGGTGTATTGGTATTTTCTTATAAAATGAAATCAACCTGGGGTAAGAGGATTTGCATGTGATTTTCTCTCTTCTTTTCTATTTAGAATTTTTTAGTTCAAGGTAAGACAACAATTTAGAAAAAAGCAAGCCAAAAATAGGCTCGAGCGAAGAAACTAATATGCTTGGCTTTTAAAGTTGGCTTCACTGGAAGTTTACTCATGACTCATGAATTAATAATGATGATATTGATGATCATTAGGACAATGAAATGGTGGGTTTGGTTGAAGATGATCACAAAAACTTATGGAGAGTTAAGAGTCGCTACTTTTTTCACCTTGGCTCAATTCCGTATTAGTATAAAACAACAATTGTAAACAACTCATGTAAATTGAAGCCATGTCATAACCTGCACGTACTTAACATCTTCCTTGTCTTTTTGGTTGTGTATTAATTACCTTTCCAGTTTTTTGTAATCTATGTCTGAAAAATAAACAAAAGCCTGCCACTTTTCACCTAAATTTGGCTTTATGTTTGATTGTGAATTGTGATTTCAGGGGGGATTCTGAAGAACACTCTTCGACCTCCTATTCCAGAACGTTGTGATCCTGATTGGAGGAAGCTGATGGAAGAGTGCTGGTCTCCTGAACCTGAAGCTAGACCATCATTTACCGAGATAACAAACAGGCTGCGATCCATGTCTATGTCCCTTCAGCCGAAGGGACATAATAATCAGGCAAGACAGACAAGGCCTATCGTTATGGCATGAGTCAGCATTATACATAAGCACCTGTTTTGTTTGTAGGTACATCTGTAGACTATAGTATGAGTATCTTTGACAGAGCCCTTTGAGGTAGAGTATTAGATCTCTGAGTTTGATCAATGATGGCTAAAATTTTTGTTTCCTTCTCAGTTGTTGATAAGCGTATCTTCATTTATTTATTCTTTTGTAACAGAGTAACTCAAATCATAGTAGTAAGCCGCCAACAGAGCATAGAGTTCTCAGGCAAGTTTTCTATTGATGATTTTGTGGAAAGTAGTATGTTCATATGTACATACACACATATTCAGAAAAGAAAAGAAAAGAAAAAAGGGCATTAGATTAGACTTACTTTGGTCTAATCTCCATTCTGCCATGATTTCCACATCTTCATTCATTTTTGTGGTTCTTGTTGAAACAGTAATTCTGAAAAATACAGCCAGAACTTTTGAGTACAGTGGTAAGTATCCAGCAACTTTTAGTTATTTTATTATAGTACACTTTAATGATAATTCCATGTGAAAGAGCTTTAATGATGATTCAATGTGAAAAAGCTAATTAATGATAAGGTTGTTGGGTTTTTTTACACGTTCAATTTCTGTTTTTAACATGCAATACAACGTAAGAGCTTTGTGCTTAGGGTTTATCTTTTAAAATTTGTGTAAATAGGCCAAAAGACAAATCATATATATAAAATTTTCATACTATGAGATTTGAAGAAAGTTACATATATATATATATATATATATATAAAATTTTTTCATTAATGAAAATGCTATTATGATTTTAAATTTATAACTTCTAAATTTAAAAAAAAACAATTTTTATTAAATTTTAATTTGTTATTTTTATTTTTTTTATCTAATTTTCGTATCATATATCATAGTCATGTATTGACTTTCGTGTTTACATTTGTCTATTTGTTCAGATAATCAATTTAAAGAAAAAGTCAGAAATGTGTCATTTTCATACTTACAACTGAAAAACACACTTTCCATCATGGGCGTGAAGCTGTAAGAGCAGAAATAGTTCAGTCAAACAATCTTTGTCGGTTGACTTGACTGCAAGGGTTGTTGCAGTAATTCCATTTTCACATTAGGAGAAAAATAGGTTTTTCACGTTTCAAGCAATCTTAGTCTCCGTCTCCGACCACCCTTTCTACGAACAAAAATTACTTTTATCTGTCACTTAACTTCATAAAAAGAGTAAAAAGATATATTCCATTTCATATATTAAAAAAATATTAATTATGTAAACATCAATATCTTTAGTCACGATAAGACTTTATTTGATAAGAATGATGGAAAGAGATGAGGATGAAAAATTATATTAATCTAATGGTTAAATTATAAAATAGAAAAGTGATTATAAAAATTAATAATTAAATTATCAAAATTTTCATCATCATCTCTTTACATCATTTTTACCAAACAAGGCCTAAATTAATTTTTATAGAAACTAGTGTGAGTCAGTTACTACGTTAGAGATTAAGTAAAATTTTATTTTAATATAAAACATTTAAAATTTATTTTAATAGAAAATATATTTATATAATCTTTCATGATTTGAAATTCAATCATATTAATAACAATATAAAAAATTAAATAATAACAACATAAAAATTAAATAACAATGTATCTATAATTTGAAATTTATTTTAATTATTTAAATTCAACATTCTTTTTACAATTTTTTATTATATTGTTTATTTATTAAAAAACTATTGTGTTCTATTTCCTAAATAATTATATTTAATTATTTAATTCATTCAATTTTTTTAACCTTATCATTTTAAATTAATAATTTGATAAATTTAATGATGCACAAAATTAATAAAGAAATAAATAGAAAAAATTAGTTTAAAAAATATTTTAGTTTTTATTATTATAATATTTTTTGATTACATTATAATATATTATTTTTTGATCTTTCTATTTTTTTGGATTTTAATAAATAAAATTAAAAAAATTATGAAAAAATGAAAATAAATTTTATAATATTATTTTTGTTTTCTTGACACTGGTTAACAAAGAATCCACAGGGATTCTTTTTATATTAGGGTATAGATTATATAAACATAAATATCTTTAGTCTCAATAAATGAAATTTTAATACGTCAGAACTATTATTTTTTTTGATGTAAGAACCAACTTTTAATTGTACGATTTACATCTAACGTTTCAATAGGTAGATAGGATGACCTGACCTAACATCAGGCAAGAAAGTAAGCAGAAAATTAGATTTGATAATTAAGTCAATGTTTGTGTTTGTATTATATAAAGCATGAAAATTATATTAAAATTTATATCAACATGTCAAATATAAATTTATTTTTAATTCTTCTCATATTCATATAAAATTTTTTATCGATTTTTAATTTGTGTCACTTTAGAATCTTTATAAAAACATTGTGGGATTAAATGAAAGAAAATGTTATGCACACTTTTCAAAAAATTAAAACTTAATAGTTAAATATGCCTTAAATCTTTTGTATAAAATGAATATAAACTTTCAATTTTTAATTTAGTGTAAAAGTTCATAAAATAAATTTTTATTTTACTATAAATAAGTAAAATAAATAAAAGATTAAGATCTTATAAGTTCTCAACTTTTTTACTTAATTGTAAAAATTTATATCTGATTTGGATCTAATTATAATATTTTGGAAGGTTAAAGGTTTATACAGTAAATTTTATTGAAGACTTATTTTTATTTTGTGCAAAAAATTGAAGTTATATTTTGCTATTAAACCTAAAATAAATAATCAAAATGCATTTAATCTCATTTCTAATAAAAAATAAACGTAAAATAATTTGATTTTTTGAAAAGAAAGTAATGGCAAAATGTATTTTTTCAATTAAGAAGGTAAGATTATAGCAAGTTTTGAACTGATATTTTTTTCCTAATACTTGAATCTTGACTTTAGACGTAGATTTTTCAAATCTCAATTTTCCACAAGTTAACAAGGCGACGAAATAATATTCCCATTCGTTTATTGTTGGATATTGATTTATTTATAGGGGTTGAAAACTTGAAATGATTATAAAATATAAAAAAAAAAATTGCCACCAACCACCAATAAATAGAAGCAGCCGCAGAAAGAAAAAGAAAAAATAAAAAAAAATCCCTCCGTCCAACTGAAAAACGTGGGAGTAATTTTCATGGATAACTCCAAGCAAAATTTGGCAAGCAATATTAGCAAAAAGAAAACTCCAAATACGATGGATTCTTTCCATAAAGGCTACAGGCTGACCGGTTCCTTCCCATAAAAGTTGACCAATTTAACAGACCCAACCCCCCAAGTCTATGAAAAAGACAGCAACTTCTACGAAGTAGTAGTGAGTTATTACGTTAACCCATTGCGGCATTTCCATTTTCCATTGGAGAGGAAACAAGTGAAAGGCAGAGAGAAAAGCAGATGGATATGGAGAAAGCACTCAACAGACAGAGAATTCTGCTTGATCATTTACGACCTTCTTCTTCTTCTTCTTCTTCTCCTCCTCAACCCCATGAATCTTCTGCTGCTCTCTTTGTAAGCTCGATCCCTTTCACTGGATTTTGTTCATGTTTTGTTTTCTTTATTTGCTTTTAAAAATGGGTTTGTTTTCGTTCGATCAGCCTTCGATTTGTGCGGCTGGGGATAGTGCTGCTTATCAACGGACGGCTGCTTTTGGTGATGATGTTGTGATTGTCGCGTAAGTTGTTTTAGTATATCCTAAAAATCTGTCATAATTATCAAAACAATATTATTTTTTTTGTTGGTAGATCTTTACTACTTGAGCTAAATTTAAGTGAGAATTCATAGCCCGATTGATGATTAAAAATATAAGAGACCAATTTAAGCTGTAATCTATGGAAGTAAAATAATATATTCTGTTGTTCTTGGGAAACTTTGATATTGGTGCAAGGAGATTGCAGCAGCAGATTGGGAAAGATCCAGGCGATAGGATTTGAATCGGACCTATTGAAAGCCATCCGCGGTTGAATGAAAAAATTTGGTTAAACACTGGGTTCTTTGATATTTTAATTTAATTCTTCCAAAATTTGTATCTATTGTTCTTAATCTATAGACATAAATGGCTAACACAATGTCCAAGCTAAAGTGCCAAAGAGATTTTTTTTTTTGTTGTCATGTTTTATATGTTTCTTTGACTTGTTAAATTTGCATCAAAGAGGGGGAAAATGTTGTTTCTCAGGGCATGCCGCACTGCAATTTGCAAGGCAAAGCGTGGAGGCTTCAAGGATACACTCGCAGATGATTTACTTGCCCCTGTTTTGAAGGTTAGTTGCTTTTGGTTTTTAGATAGTTGTATTTGAAATCAGATTTGTTTTGCCTCCTATATCTTAACATGTATTCTCAATGCAGGCTGTGCTAGACAGAACAAACCTGAACCCAAGTGAAGTGGCAGATATAGTTGTCGGTACAGTTTTGGCACCTGGCTCTCAAAGAGGAATTGAGTGTAGGATGGCAGCATTCTATGCTGGTTTCCCTGGTATAGTTAGTCTTTCTAATTTCTTATTCTTGGACCCTTATATTATTTCTTGTCATTTTGGAAACTTGAACTTGTTTAATTGAATATTATTGAATTTTCATTTCATTGTTAATTGCTTTTAGCATGAAGGTTTTTACTGTGTTGATAATAGACATATAAATCGGAAGACTTGCATTGAATTCTAAATTGTTGATTTTATTTCTTTATAGTGCGTTTTGCATATACATAATGCTTACATAATTACCCGTTTCTACCAGATACGGTGCCAATTAGAACTGTCAACAGGCAATGTTCATCTGGCCTCCAAGCAGTGGCTGATGTTGCTGCTAGTATAAAAGCAGGATTTTATGATATTGGTAAGGATAATTGATCTTATCTATATATTTGGATGCTGAGAAAGATTTATTCGGATATGTGAATGAACTTCATCTTGTATTAAACTTTTTGGTTTTCAATGTAGGCATTGGTGCTGGTCTAGAAAGTATGTCAACTGATAGCATTGTTCCTGGGGCTGGCAAAGTTAACCCAAAGGTAGGTCAAACATATAGTTTGGATAAACTATTTAGATATGTTTTGTATTCACATGTTAATATGCAACTGGCTTCATATTTATAGGTAGAGAGCTTTGCCCAAGCCCGGGATTGTCTTCTTCCTATGGGCATTACTTCTGAAAATGTTGCACAGCGCTATGGTGTGACACGGCAAGAACAGGACCAGGCTGCTGTGAGTTTGTGACTTGTTATATGTACTTTTATCTGCTCGTGCAAACGTAACATTTATTAGTGTGAAATGCCTTGAATTTGTAAACATAGGTCGAGTCTCATAGGCGGGCTGCTGCTGCAACAGCCGCTGGTAAATTCAAAGACGAAATTGTCCCTGTATCTACTAAGGTAATTTTTGTGGTAAATTATTTTGGTTTAGAATTTTTATGATATTTCATTAATTTATGTTAATCTGCAAAGATTGTGGATCCCAAAACTGGAGAGGAGAAGCCAGTTACAATTTTGGTGGATGATGGAATCCGTCCAGGCACAAACATGCAAAATCTAGCAAAGTTGAAGCCTGCATTTAGAAAGGATGGGACCACAACTGCTGGTATACGATAGTAAAATTTGTGAAATTTTTTCTCTGACAAGAAGTCAAGAACAATCTTGTTGACTAAAAGTTGTGTTCCAATTTGTTTCTTAGGAAATGCTAGCCAGGTAAGTGATGGTGCAGGAGCAGTCCTCCTTATGAAGAGAAGTTTGGCTACGCAGAAAGGACTCCCAATCCTTGGTGTGTTCAGGTGATGAAAACTCTTATATCAAAGTCTCTAACAGAGATAGATATTGCTTGCCTAGTGACTGCGAGTTGAGTTGGACTGATTTGTTATTTAGTTATTCTACTTGATCTTTGGGTGACCAGATAAATGTTGGTAGCATTTTGTTTTCATTCTCTTAATTTTCTTAAAGAGTAGAAATCAATGACATTCTTGAACACAACTTTTGTTCACTAACTTGAAGCTTCAAAATCTTTCTTATAGAAACAAGTTTCCCTTAGTGAGGGCAAAATAAGAAACAGAGTAAAGAGGTAGGGGCAAGTAAACAGGGTAATGAGGGCAAGAAAAAAAAAACAGTAGAAGAGGCTAGGGCTTGGAGACAGGAAAGGGTAATGCATTAGTAAATATGTGCAGTGATGCCTACCAAGTTTAGGACTGTAAGAATTAGGGGCACAAGTAAAAAAGAAGGAATGGTTTGGTGCGCTGCATAATCAGCTGTCTTTTTCTAGACGTGTAGCTTCAAGGTCTGATTACCATAGGAGAATTTTAGGTAGGAGAGGATGTATGAATTCACATTTTTGAGCTCTGACACTGCTTGTTTATGCTCCTTTTGCAGAAGTTTTGCTGCTGTTGGTGTGGATCCTGCTGTGATGGGCGTTGGTCCTGCTGTTGCCATACCTGCTGCAGTTAAGTCTGCAGGTCTGGAGCTTAGTGACATAGACTTGTTTGAGATTAATGAGGTACTGGGTTTCTTTGACTGATTTTACACTGAAGGTGAATTTGATCTGAGTTTCCTTCCTTTCCTAATTATGCAATATGTATTTTTCGATTAGGCTTTTGCGTCTCAGTTTGTATACTGTTGTAAGAAATTGGAGCTTGATCCAGAAAAGGTCAATGTCAATGGAGGTGCAATGGCCTTTGGGCATCCTTTAGGTGCTACAGGTACTTAAGTAACAGAAATTTGACGATTTCCAATAAAAGACTTGTCACTGTTATGTACCATTGCTGCCGCATGGAACTGGGCTCATGATTAAACAATGAAATCCCACACAAGCCAAGCCAAGACGGGCATAGACAAGTCCATGTTCATGGTCTTCTACAAACATATATATTAGTGTCTAAACAAATAGTAGATTGCCTTATCTAACATTTCCAGGGGGTAAGCTTGGTCTTGAGGGTGATCTTGTATTAATCTAAGCTATGCATTATTTTGTGTATCAGGTGCTCGCTGTGTTGGAACGCTGTTGCATGAGATGAAGCGTCGTGGGAAGGACTGTCGCTTCGGTGTGATCTCGATGTGCATAGGTCTCTTTCTCTCTCTTTCTCTCTTCACATAACATGAACTTAAGAAGTTTCAGATTCTGGTCTAACCTTAGTCAAAACAATGAATTGGTAAAGTTTAATGTAGCCTGGGCTGTGTAACCTAATGGAGTGAGGATTACAATTGCACCTTTCTTTTGGAGATGACATCGTGAAGTCTGAAAGCCTAGCCATACCTTTCATTGGCTTGCATTTGTACACAGGTTATTGAACTCATTGAGAGGATCATAGAATTGGTTTTAAACAACTCAGCTAAATTAGCAGTGGGTCTAATGTTTTTCAAGCTGGCTCTAAGTAACACTCAATTACTGGATTTTTCTTTACTCTGCAATCAGCCATTATAATCACCAATTGTCAAGCCTTAACAATTGAACTGATAAACATTTAGCATGGTTCATTTTCTCTCTTCGTCGAGTTGGGAAACTAAATTGACCGACTTTATTGTCTCTACAGGCAGTGGAATGGGGGCTGCAGCTGTTTTTGAAAGGGGAGACTGTGTTGATGAATTCTGCAATGCTGGAGCTGTCAAATCTAATGAGCTTCTATCAAAGGATGCTCAATAAGATATGTTTGTTGGTATCTTACTCTTTGAATTCAATATGACCTAGCAGAGCTATACACTGAAAATCAAAATAAAAGTCATTTGTGCAAAAGAGTGAAGCTAAGCAAAGCTACTCATTTGTTTACAGGTGATTGGAACAAGTACCTATGTTATAGTGTAATGTCGTCTTGTGTTTTACTAAGGTGATTAGAGTATGCTTCTGTTCTTTAATGTTAAATAAATCTTAAATCCTCCATGATTTAATATAATTTGGATGCACAATTTTATAAGTAGAATGCCATGGAAGAAGATATCATAAATCTGAATGCCCATCTATCGATGATTCGAGGAAAAAGACTTACACAGGAAAAAAACAGAAGGGGACATAAAAATGCTTTTAAAGAACCTTGAGAGTGCGTCTATACATCTGTAGTTCTGTACTGCTTCTCCATGTTTGCTTATTGGCCAAAGATTATTTCTAAGAAATGCAAAAGCTCAAGGAAAACCAAGTTGTTTCAAATTTTAACCACTTAAAGCCTGCAAGGCACGAAAGTAGTTTCAAACTCTATATTCTCAGGCCCTGAGCTGAGAGTTGAGACCCAAACAGCTGACCCACCTGAATTTAAGCCTCCATCTTGACTAGGGATGGGGAGAGTGGGAACATGATTAGAACTTTGTTTGCTTGCTCAAAACACTGCTTAGTAAATACTAAAGATGCAGAAAATGATGAAATCAGTTGTTATCCGAGTAGGGTTCGAAAGGAGCTAAACTGCTACATCACTCAAGCCTGGCTTCTTAGTTCTCAAGGCTGGATGGGACGAAGCAAATATACCCATCTTGACTAGGGATGATGGGAGGGGGAACATGATTAGAACTTTGTTTGCTTGCTCAAAGCATTGCTTAGTAAATACTAAAGATGCAGAAAATGATGAAATCAGTTGTTATCCAAGTAGGGTTTGAAAAGAGCTAAACTGCTAAGTCAACTCAAACATGGCTTCTTAGTTCTAAAGGCTGGATGGGACAAAGCAAATATAATACTAGTGCATTATCCCTGTGATGCACTCAGCAGCCTGTGAAACAGGTACATGCAAACTGTGATATACTTTCACACAGGAAAATAGATTGCCTAATTGATGCTAATTTTCCTAGTCACTTGAGCTAGCATCAGTTTTCTAAGAAGCAAAGGCATTCACCTCTATCATAATACGTTTAAAATGATGATGCATAAAAACCGTCATTAGAACTAAAAGAATTTTGAAGTTATGATGAGCATTATAAATCGTTAGCCATTACTGTAACTGGGCCAACTCTGTCCTACGAACATACAACTTGGTGAATCTTACAGTGACTGAGGTAAACAATTAGAACTTGTACACCAGAATTCTCCTTAAAACTGAGAATATATCCTGAAACCAGTATAATTGAAAGGAAATTACAAAGAAACTGGGAGGAGCTGGCACTCATTCTGGATCAGGTGAGCCTCCTGGGACCAGCTACATTGCACAAAAAAGAATTCGTATGAGGAATTTGATACTTGAACCCAATACAATTCTTTATTTTTAGTGGCCTTCGGTTTTTTCTTTTGTCAAATTGCTAGTTGGCCATCTACAGTTCACACGCTTATATCTAGCAGAAAGCTGCTTCAACCTTAATCATATGCTGTAATCCTTAAAATATAACAATCCTAAGTAATTCGTGGTTTTAAGAAGTGCATTATCTAACTCAAACCATTTGATCTTACAATGGCAATGTTGTTTCCATTAAGCAAAATCTGATCAAGCTTTGTGATCCGTCTTCCTTCAGCAGTAATCTCACTGCAATATGCGAACAGAAACAGAGAAGCAAACAAGATCAACGGAAGCTATAAAGGATGTCATATTAAGGGGGCAAACATTCTGAAATTACTTATGCATGCACACGAGCACAGCGCAGAAACATTGCTAAGCTAATGAATGTCAAATGAAAATATACGTGTTCTTGCATAGCACTATTCTTTTCAAGTCATCGTGAGAAAAACAAATCAAACACTTATCATTCTCAAAAGAAATAACCACCACCACCACCTACTAAAAAACTGTGAAATATCATACAATCATGCAATGAATATCAATTGGGACACAATATAAATTAAGAAGAAACAGTGCAGTTAGCTAAGATAAATGATGTACATCCCAGAACAACTTTTGTCGCTACACATACAGCTGGATCTCAACCTGTTCCTTCTGAAGGATTCTAACAAATACAAAGTTAAAAGAGTAACTAAAATGGTTGCTGAATTTTGTTAAGATATAGTACCAAACCACACTATCCCAACAAATTATAAGCCATCTCACTTTCTCCAGTTACCATTCTGCTACTTAGAATTTCTACATTGAACCAAAAGATGAAAAGCAAAGCTTCAATTCAAAGGAACGTCAAAACTGAACTTAAAGTTTGAGATTTGAAGTAATTTAACAGGAAAAAGGAGGCTACCCAGAATTTGTTTGTTAAATACAAACAAAAGAACTAATCCCAGAATTCAAATTCCAACTTGCACTCTTTCCCATCACTTTCCTAACCGCATTTTCTAGTGAGAAAACATTAAACCCTAACACAAAACAAAAATACAACCCTGCAGCCTGCAGGGGCAGTTTAATCAGATATATCAATATCTAAACATTCAAAGAAAGAAAAAGGAAGAACTTTACTATTCAGTGACATCTTCAAGGACCATGTTGACGTAGACATCGAAGCCTCTTAGAGTACCCACGAGCTCCTTGTCCCCTTTCATTATCACCCATATTTTGGAACCTATGCACCTGTCTATCAACTCTGCAGAAACAAAGAAAAGAAACCCAATCAGCTTTGTCTGATTTTCTCGAGAAAGTGAAGGAAAAAATGTCTCTTTTTCACCTGATGGAAGAAGCTGCGAGGGATTGTTTGCCATTGCTTTCGAGACAGAGTTCACTCCGAAGAAAAGCTCCAACCTTTTTGTCAAAACCAAACTTTTTCCTCTCCTCGGGCTACAACCTTTTTAATGACCAAAAACATCCTGATGAAACGACTTCGTTAGAGTTAAGGAAATTGAGTCAAACAGGCCGTGTCGGCCCAATGGACTACAAGCCCCTCGACACAGCAAGGACACACTTGCCAACGGGTAATAGCAAGCACGGGCCAAGGCGGCGCCATGTGTGATAGCAGGCTAGCAGATAGGAAGATGCAATCAGAATGGAAGAAGCAATCAGACCATGATGACACATTGCCGCCACCATTTCTTTCTCTAGCTATGGAAAAGGCTCATGAAGGAGAAGGCTTCAAATGACATATCCAAAATTTTTTTGTTTCTTAATTCTCTGTCTACAATTCAGCAAATTGTTAATCAAGCATTTTTTTTTACTATAGCTACCAAATTTATTGTTGTCTGATTACTTTTTTCCCTTTCCTATAAGCATATAAGTGCCTAGCAAATTCAGTTTGGTCATTGTTAAAGTGAATGTCAGAAGAAGTGAGGATATGCTTTCCAAGAAATAGAGAAATATGGGTTGCATTTGTTTCTTCAAGATTTCAGCCAACCTTTGTCCTCAAAGCCTTGTTGTTTGACTTCATGCTAAGAACAATTGTGCTATCAAACGTGAGCAGGATATGTTATGTTCTAATGCTGTTACTTGTTATATGGTCATCTTTCGACAGAACAGTATCCTATTACAATTAAGTATTGTCTTTGACTTTATCTGTAATATGCCTCTAATCATTTCTGTTTAGAAATTAATTTTAATTTTCATTGCCGAGTAAATTTAGACAACATTGTTTTTCCATGACAAGAAAGCACCATGACTCAAATTTTTAAGGTACAACGCTGGAAGGAAATTGCATTTTGGACATATTTGTTCTTAAAGAGGGTAACAATCAATAGGCTAAGCTTTTGATCTCTCAATCCCAAGTTGGAAAAGCACCCAAAGTTAAAGGCCAGGTGGTGCACTGTACAGTAAGCCATGGCTGCTCTTCTTGCAACTTAAAGTTTGAATAGAAGTTTGTTCACTTGTCATTGCTTCAAAACGAACGTGGACTAACATTCCACCGCAAAATCTCATCCAATCGAGAGTCGACACAAGTTAGAAGGGAGAACATTCTACATTACTCCACTGTATTCCTTTGTTCTGGTTAACTGGTTTACGTTAGACAGCCAGGAAGCAGCTTCCTTGTTTCACCCTCCTCCTCCCATCGTAGGACCACTCCAGTCCCGGCACGTTGACACGACACTCGATTTCATGCAATGGACAGAACAGTGACACGTCCGAGCTTCCATCAAAATCTGTGAGAGAAGCACCCATGTGAGAAGGAAAGGTGAGAAAGTTTGAGACACATGCTAAAACCCTCCAAACACTGGCCACTAATGTCTTTGAACATCATTATTATACTTACATAAACAAGTAACTACTGTGGCCTTGAGGCATGTCTGAAGTGTCTCTTTACTCTGCCACGCTTTCCACATTCAATGTCCTAAAATATCTTTTCACTGACACGTTACCGGTGTACTCTGGAATCTTCATACACGCATCATTCTCACATTACATGTTTCCGTGATCCAATGTTAAAATATCAGCAGACTCGAAGGATTTACTGAAATGCTGTTATATAAGAGTTCACCATATGGAATAAGCATCTCTTTGATTCACTTCTCACCCTTTTATTCTCAATCAGAAAACTGTAATCAGAATCCGCCATTTGTATATATAATTTCCTGATGATATGATATTGAACAATGAGCTGTGAGATGTTGAAATCAATGAAAAGAATAAAGAAAAACCCTATTAAACACAAATAGATATCAACTAGCTTGTTGAAAATAATTATGAAGAAACATTTGTTGGGGCGTTTAGGATGTGCAGCACTCATGCTGATATGTTAGCGATTTTTTCTTTCGTATCCGACTTACTCTTTTTTGGAGTACTCGACATGACATTTTGTTCCACCAAATCTCATGGCATTCTCATCACGGTTTACTCATCCTGTTTTGCTTTCCAAAACGCTCGATGTAGAATCGATTCATCCTGTCTACCAATCGAAATGCTGAACATAGGGTCGGATAGTTAAAGATTAACTATTATACCATCTCTTTAGTTACCATAACCACAGTTACTTCGCAATTCTGATACTCATAATTGGCTCTTTAAATGCATTATTGGCCTCATCCCTCCCTAATGATCAATCTGAAACTTTGAGCATATCTTTCAACAATGATATCAGCCATGGTTTCCTGCCATGGAAAGCGTAAACCCTTGCTTAGAATCAGACAAAGAGTGTAATCAAGTGATAATCCACTCAAAACCAAGCACTTGGGACCGCCCAGGATCGATGAACTGCTGTTACGATCCCACGTACTCCGCAAGCAATTATGGAGGGGTATTTAAGCTTGAGGGATCCTTCTACCTACTAGACCGGTATTTTGGGTTAGGCTCTCTCTTTGGGCTTGAGTACTTAACATTGGTGCTTTCATTGAGAATCGATGTAGCGGAGGGAGCAACCTAGAAAAAGATTACCTGGTGCTTGATAAGATCCGGAGTGAAGCCATTTAGAGCGGGCCACCGTGAAGCGAAAGGGGTGACCTAGAAAAAGGCTACCTGGTGCCGATAAGAGTCTGGAGTGAAAGCCATCTAGAGTGAGACGCCGTGGACGTCGGCTTCTTAAGGGGTGGGCAATATTACGATCCCACATCGACTCCACAAGTAATTGTGAAGGGGTATTTAAGCTTGAGGGGTTCTCCTACCTACTAAACCGATCTTTTGGGATAGGCTCTCTCTTTGGGCTTGAGTACCTAACATTGGTGCTTTCATTGAGAGTTGATGTAGCAGAGGGGACGACCTAAAAAAGGGCTACTTGGTGCTTGATAAGGTATGGAGTAAAGCCATCTAGAGTGGGTCACCATGGAGCAGAAGGAGCAACCTAGAAAAGGGCTCCTTGGTGCCAAGAAGAGTCCGGAGTGAAAGCCATCTAGAGTGGGCCGTCGTGGATGTCGGCTTCTCAAGGGGTGGGCAATGTTACAATCCCACATCGACTCTACAAGCAATTGTGGAGGGATATTTAAGCTTGAAGGGTTCTCCTACTTACTAGACCGATCTTTTAAGCTAGACTCTCTTTTTAGACTTGAGTACCTAACAACTCCAGACGTACAAGTGTATGGCAAAGAGCAATGCCACCAGGGCGGAACCCATTTTGCTGATTCTTAATTAATGCTAGCCACATGAACATTGTCTTTTATATATATAATAATCCCCATGTTACCATGAATCCCAAGCCAACCCTTCCCCACTCACTACTTGGTTGTCTCACCATCTTCCTCAGACTCACCCCCAAATTTCCTTGTCCTCTTCTCCACAAGTGCCTCATTTTTTACAACAGGAATCTTAAGCATACAGACAGCACAGATAGATCTCTCAGTGCTGTCCATTTTGACCAAGATTCTCATTTCAAATACTATATAGTTAGCAGTTATTCCCAAGCAATCAAGCTGCACAAATGCAGGTGAGATTTGTAGCTCAAAATCAGATAACAAGCTGAGTAGCACTGTTGCAATGTAGCATTATCCTCAAAGCTTATAACCCTCAATTGTGAATCATAGCAGATCCTTCAATGTCTCTTCAAGGTAGCACATGAACAAGGAGGACAAACTAGTAAAGGTAAGAAAAACGCTTCTCAACACAACCATAAATGAGTCTGACTAGCTAGATTTCCTGCTGACAGATGTTATTTCAATTCTGTTTTCAGATAAAGAAGACAAATTCAAAGGTAAGAAGTTTAAGCCATTAATATTTCTATGCAATAGAGATGTTGCAAGGGCTTGCTTCTATAGTACCATCTATCTGAGTAGAGTAAGAAGCTCTCATAGAAGACAGCATTGGAGTCAGTCCATGAAGATGAAGAAAGAAGATATTGCTAAAGGATTAGTTGTTGCTCACAAGTCTGATTCGGCTAATCATGCAGGAAACAAAGGTCTACCACTAAGTACTGAGACGGCATTGTCATGCTCCACCTTCACAAATGATCAGTGCAGCAGCAATGAAAAGAAAGACAAGCTTAAAAGGGATAAAACCAAAACCATGTCCAGAATGAAGGAGCTGTTGAGATGGGCTGCTGCTGCAAAATCAGAGAAAGGAGGAAAGATCATTGGCAGAAAGGTACAAATCTGTGGTTCATAATCTCAGTTTGGTCTTGTATTTCAGTACTTTTACATGTAGTAACTATGAACGATGAGCCTCGGTGCAACTATAAAGTTGCTCGTAACGATTCAAGTTATAGAAATAGTTTTTCTGTTAATGCGCAAGAAAAATCGCATATATATAACCCTTCACGGATTCCGCAATGTAGGAATCTTGTGCACTGGGTATACCCTTTACATTTATAGCTAAGAAGTGTACTTCAAAAACTTGAAAATGCTTCCAGGTTTTGAACTTCAGGAACCGTGGGGCTGTGAAAGCAGTGCCTGATGATGAACAGCATAGCAATGACTCTCCCAAGATAAGTTTCAGATGGGATGCGGAGAGCTGCTCCACTATTTCCTCTTCCATTTCAGGCATTTCAATGACTTCTTCGTTGAGAAATGATCAAACCTGCAATATAAAATCAGTGAATTCAACCCCTATGCACGGCTTAAATCGTTGCTCCAGTGGGAGAGGAAACTGGATAACTACAGACTCTGAATGTAAGACCTCTGTTTCTCTGCCTCTCCATTCCTCTGATATTCAACTCGCTGATGTATGATTACATCTGTTTCTTCTTCTGGACAGTCGTGGTGCTAGAGCTGAGATAGAGGCTGATCCAAGGCTGAAGCTGGTGTTTCCTGGGTTGAATATTCAGCTACTTATTCACGAGAAGAAAAACTCCATTGCTATCTAGCTTAGATTGATTAGTTAATCTTCATTTCTTGTTTCTTGAGTTATATAATTTATATAATTAGACTAATGAAGATTTGCTTTGGCCTACAATGGAGATTTTAACTTGGA
The DNA here is from genome assembly GCA_031772115.1 of Heritiera littoralis. NCBI lineage: Eukaryota > Viridiplantae > Streptophyta > Magnoliopsida > Malvales > Malvaceae > Heritiera > Heritiera littoralis. The sequence continues at coordinate 3,976,013 of JAPDPK010000059.1, read as the reverse complement.
ACTAGAATAGATAATTAAAACTCTTGAAGGAGAATTTTGCCGTCCTTTGAGTCCTGTCCGGCTCGATTCCGAATTATTCATATATCAAAATAGTGTGGGGATACAGTGTGGTTTCGACAAAAAAAAAAAGAATAGATAATTATATACACAATACAATGATATAACACGAATAAAAGACATGAAAGTGACAGACTAAAATTTGATAAAAATAATATATGAACACGACAAGAGCTAAAAAATAATTGTGTTTGACGTGCAAACACAAATTTTAAAATAATTTTTTCATGTTTTACGCTATATAAGCATGATTTTAAATGGCACTTATCCCATTTTCGTATTATTTTATTTTCATGAAAGTAAAGAATGTATGGTGTTCTTTGATAACTCAATGAATCATTATTTAAAGGACGGACCCAATACATGATTTTAGGTTTGGGGATTTTTTTACAATTCAACAGTCTTATGACAACATGTAGTACAACTTGCCTTAAGCTTTCTTTGCAAATTTTTGCTAGATAATAGTAAACAAATAATACAATATAAAGAGCAAAATTACATTTTGATTGAAAGTGAATAAAAAATTATTACAAAAAAAAGAACGAAATTTAAAATAAGAAAAGAAACTTGCAGGTGTTAAGATTTAAATTGCAGACCTACTAAAACGACTTTTTAAAAAAGCTGCATAAACAAACAAAAGTAAGTTTCAATCAAAAGATCATTGACAAATTTAAAGTTTATTAACAAATCACACGATAAATTATAGAAGAACAATTATTTTTTAATGGAGGAGTAAATTACATATTTTATGGGCTTGACACAATTTACAACAAATGAGATACCATATGTATATGCAACATAGTGCTTGAAATGTGCCACCAATATTACTACTCCAGCCAGTCAGCAGCACACGTAAGTGATTTGAATGTAAATTTTGATTTGAATTATTGATTATGCATCTGATAATAGTTAAATTTATGAATTTTACATATGCCGAATATTAATTATTTGAATTCAAGTTATCGTGCATTTGAATGTATGATTCAATGATAAATGTAAATCAAGATTGAATCTTTTCGTTTCGTTAAAAAATAAGAAGGTAACATGTTAATTTTACGAAGTGGTTTAGGCATTTTATGCCCTTGGAGATTTATCTCTTTGTTTACATGAAATGATTCATAGTTTATTTGCATTATTAGTTACTATTTTAACAAAAAAAAGAAAGATAAAAGCCGGTGAAGATCCAAAACTAAATAAACTTTTGTATCATATGGTTTAGGGTTTACTGTAATTTGCTTTATAAAAAAACATGTTGCGGAACGGGATTAAAAAAAAGAGAATACAACCGGTAAGGCTAGTAACTTTTTTTTTTGTCTAGACCATCCGGTATCCCTATATCTTTGGTATAGGACTAATCCGGATTCGAGCCGGGCAGGACTCAAAGGATGGCAAAGCTCTCCCTCAAGAATTTTAACACAACTGCATACTCAGGAACTCGAACTCGATAAGGCTAGTAACTCAAACATAAGGCTCAAACATTGTCAAAATATGCCACCAAGTCCCAGGCAGAGTCACAGCAGATTAACAGCCGTCTAAGTCACTTTACTTCTGACAAGTGACACGATATCAGGTAGAATCACATTAGATTAACAGCCGTTTAAGTCATTTGACTCCTGACAGTTGCATAAATTACTTGGCTAATGCATAAAATCTCGTGAGAATGGACGTCCATGACAAGTAACTACGCATGAGCCAAGCATACAAGGGCAGAAGTCCGTAAGGTATGGAGAATTTAAACACTTCTTCCATTACAGGGATATTCATCATTCTATTCTTTTGCGTCTCTTTTCGTTCCTTTATTCACTTGTCGGGCCTCTTACTAACTTGAGTATCGAAGTCATGACTCTGAAGCCCTTCCTCACATTCTTCTCTTGCAGGATTAGTTACACTTACACCCGTCATAAGCGATCCGAACCTCCAATAACCCATTGTCTCTATTGTTGAAGACATTAATAAGAACTACTTTTTAAAGAAATTGCAAGAATTAATTTGATTAAAGTCCGATTTGAGGGATTATTATAATTTTAGCTTTGGAATTCTGGTGTTGAACCTGAATAGAAACTCTCTTCTCCATTGAACTACTTTAAGATGCCGTTTTCTCTTTTGTTCTTGTGAGCATTACAGTGGTCACTTTCCTTGCTACTATTACTATGTAGACTTTAGGCATTGCAGTCCCTAAAACTATGAAGATTCGGAAAAATGGCCTTGTTTGCTGCCTTTTGGAAAAATACTTTTTTTTTTAAGGTTTAATATCTAAATATACCCGCAATTTATTTTGAGCAAAAAAAAAATCTAAATATGCCTTCAATCTTTTTCGCAAAATGGATATAAACTCTCAATATTTTGTTGCATAAAAATCAGTAAATAAACTTTTATTTTACTATAAATAAACTCTCAACCTTTCAATATCATGTAATTAAGTCTAAATTTGTTAAATGACACTAACTTCCATTAGTATTGCACATGTGGTATGCCATGTGGTAGCCAACTAAGTTATTCACGTTAGCTTCCATGTCAGATGTTTAAACGACAATTAGTATCATTTAACAGATCTGGACTTAACTGCATAATTTTGAAAAGTTAATAGTTTATTTACAGTAAAACAAAAATTTATGGACTAATTTCTACTTGATGAAACGTTGAGATTTAATTCTATTTTATGCTAAAGATTAAGAGTATATTGGCTATTAAGCTTTTTTTTAATGATTTATCAATGTTCATCAATTTGCCAACTCCAAGTGGACCTTACTTAAATTTTCATTGCCTTTAGACATTATTATATACAATATGAACTTATCATGGGTTAATTTAGATTGTGATAAAGTTAGTCTTAGTGAAACTAAAGAAATTAATAAAATAAAAAAATAAGTTGCTTTGTTTTAAAATTGAAAGGGTAATTTTATCTTTTCACTGTTTGTAATGTTTGTCTTATATGAATTCAATGCAACGAGAAGATCTGATAATCTTAAATATGACACAAAAATAACACGAATAAAAAACATAAAAATGATACAGGCTAAAATTACGTAAAAATTATATATGAATGTAGTAAAAATAAAAAAAAATAAAATTTTAATATAATATGACATTAATACAATTTTATATAATACGAATACGATTTATAAATAAAAATTGTCACTCTCATGAGATCCATACACTCCATGTGTAAGTGAAACTTTGCTAGTTTTCATCAAATAAAAAAATTTGCTAGTCAGCTTACACGTAACTTTTATTAAATCATATCATATTACAATAATGATTACGTCAATGTCATATCTTTTACTACAAGATATATAAACATGTCAAATGAAGTTAATCAAATATAAATAAAGATTATTATCAATAATATCGTATAAGAATAATGATCACATCAATATTTTATAATTCATTAAGAGATATTATAAATATTTCAAATGAAGCAATCAAATATAAACAGTGATTGTAACAAAAAATACATATAAACAATAATTATTTTTAATCCTATTACATAAAAGCGATAATCTCGTCAATGTCATATATATATACATATATATATATATATGTATATATTTGTCTCCTCCTCTCCCGTAGGTTTACATTTGTCCTTTTTTTTTTGCCCTCAACAATTTTTTTTTTACTTAGGTCCTTTTATTTTTTTTTTCTCAACAATTTTTCTCAACAATTTTTTTAGTTAAATCATTAACATGTTTTTTGTCCAATTATTTTTTGTTGCCCTCAACAACCTTTTTTTTTTACTTAGGTCCTTTTATTGTTTTTCTCAACAATTTTTTTAGTTAAATCCTTAACATGTTTTTTGTTATATATAATTTATAAATGTAAATTCTTTTTTTATGGAGAACAATAGACAATAAAATGTTGTTTTAGAAAATAATGTAGGTAGGAAATGCTATAATTTTTTTCCTATATTTATTTGGAAAATGAATGATGATTTTTTTGAAAAATTATGTAAGTAATTTTTTTTAAGTAAATCAATGCATACTATTAAAGATAGCTTTTGTCAATTGAAGAAATTGGTGATGACGCGTGTATGAACATTGTTTTGTCAATTGAAGCAATTGGTGATGACACGTGTATTACAGCTGTGTCGATTGGCGAGCGATTTATGCAGTTGTGTAGACTGGCGAGCTATGTCAGATGGCAAGCTGTTTATGCTGTTGTGTGAATTGGCGAGCTGATGTAGTATGAGGGTTGGCGAGCTGATGTAGTATGAGGGTTGACGAGCTGTTATGCTGTTGTGTAAAATGGAGAGCTGTGTTGGTTTGGCGAGTTGATGCAGTATTTTGATAGTTGAATCGAAGAAAATGGCAGTTTCTACAACTTTGTGGATTAGCGAGCGTTTCTACAGTTGTGTGGATTGGTAAGCTATGTGCTTTGGCGAGTTGCTATGCTGTTTGTGAGGGTTGGCGAGCTGCTCTAGTATGTGCTCCTTTTATTAGAGTATATTTTTTATTAATGTAAATATGTTGTTGTTGAATTGAAGACAAGGGAAGTTTCTACAGTTGTGTAGATTGGCGAGTAGTTTATGCAGTTGTGTGGATTAGCGAGCTACGGATTGGCGAGCTGTTATGCTATTCGTGTGGGTTGACGATCTACTGTAGTATGTGCATATTTTATTAGAGTATATTTCTTTTTGATTTAAATATTTTGTTGTTGAATCGAAGAAAATAGAAGTTTCTATAGCTGTGTGGATTGGTGAGCAGTTATGTGGATTTGCGGGTTGGCAAGCTATGTACTATGGCGAGCTGCTATGCTCTTTGTGAGGGTTGGCGAGCTACTGCAGTATGTGCCTCCTTTATTAGAGTATATTTTTTATTGATTTAAATATTTGTTGTTGAATAAAAAAAATGGGAGTTTCTACAGTTGCGTAGATTGTCGAGCGGTTATACAGTTGTGTAGTTTGGCGAGCTATATGGTTGGTGAGCTGTTATGCTGTTATGTGGGTTGGCGAGCCTCTGCAGTATGTGCCTCTTTTATTAGAGTATATTTCTTATTGATTTAAATATTTTGTTGTGGAATAGAAAAAACGGAAAGTTTCTACAGCTGTGTAGATTGGCGAGTGGTCATGCAGTTTGTGTGGATTGGCGTGGTATATACTTTGGCTAGCTTCTATGCTGTTGTGTGGATTGGCGACCTATGTCGATTGTTGCTCCATGTTTACATTGAACCAAAATTTCAATAAGGTTTTATAACAAATTAAAAAGCATGATTGTTCAACTCTTGAGTATTTTAATTTTTAACTCTTCATTTGTATGCACTGAGTATGAACAAAAAATTGTAAAAAAAAAAAATTTCCCGTAATAAAGCACGGGTAATTTTCTAGTACATATATATGTAGACTTTTCGAATGGAAGTAATCAAATATATAAATGACAATGAATTTTTTAGTTTTTATATACGAAGTTAATAAAATGATATATATATATATATATATATATATATATATATATTAGAGAGTATTAAAAATTAAAAAAGACATATAATAGTTTTTTAATTTATTTATAGAATTAAAAAAAATTCACTTTCAATGTATACAACAATAATTCTATAAACAATTTTCCATTTTTCTTAACATAACCCTTTTTTTTTTCCATTTCTATCTCCAAGATACTTCATTAATTTAAGCATTGAAGCATGCTTTGAAATTTTGCTTCTTGAACTCTCCTTTAATCGTTTTGTCTATGTAATCATTTTAATCACAGGAATGCTATCAGAAAGCCCGTCCCAATTCAAAAGATCATCAACAAACTTCATTTTACAGTAATAGTTTTTTCTGATAAGATAAGTAATGAAGGAAAAAAAAATAAAACAAATTTCAAATTTTAAACCTTTCTTAAAAACTGCTAACCAGTTCTAAGCCAAATGAATTGTTTCACAATTCAACAGAAGATATGCGAAGAATTTGTCGATTTAAGGATAAAACAAAAAAGTACACATTTTAGAAATATTTTTCATTTATATACTTTTATAATAAAAATATTATAGTACTAGAAATTATTAATTTCATTTGCTTAACTATTTAAAATTTTTTGTTGTCTCCCATTATGAAAACTGGAAAACGTTCAATTTTGACACGATGCATGCTACAGGGTGCTGCTGGCTGGCTTTTAACTTTTTCATCACAGTTGGATCAAATAATTTTGGAAAATCACGATGATATAATAAAAAAAAACATAATTAAAAAAATATAAAAATAATATAAATTAAAATTTAATAAAAATTATATATAAAAATAATAAAAATAAAACAAAATTTATGTTTTAATTTGTTGACATAATTTTTAATATATAAATTTTATATTAATATTACAAGAATACGAATTATATCCACATAAAGCCAAAGGGATTTAGCTTAATTGGAATGTTTTTAGTAGATATGAAAAATATAAAATTGGCACAGATTAAAATTTTAATAAAATTATTATAAATTTAATTAAAATTAAAAAATATATATCGTATTTAATTTTACAATAATTGTCGTTTTTTATATACATTTAACATCATGTATTACGTATACACAAATTATTATATCTTATTTTTATCCATATTTTAGATAAGATTACTGTTGGAATCGGAAAGCTGGCAGAAATCGATAGAGTCGGTGGACCAAACATTGTCCTAACAGTTGCACCATACGTTGAAAGCTTTTCCATGGGCAACCACCGTTCTAAACGGCAATTCCAGTGCCCCGTTTGTCTTCCCGCAAAATAGATTATTTACTCTTTTTCACCATGAAATTGAAGAAGAATTAGTATTTTCTTTAAAGAATTGGAAAATTAATAATTGTTTGCTATATTTCTTCACATTTCTCTCCGAATTCACGTTCTTCACCCACCTCTCTTTCCCTCTACCATTCCAACTACCTCTCTCGTTGGCTCTCTCGCCATCCGCCCAGTCTGTTCTGTTTCCTCTCGCTTTTCTCTCCAATTCCCTTCAATGTCGGACCAGAATCCTGAAGAACCCAACATCGACAACCTTAGCGTTGACCTCACCGAACTCATCCTGTCTTCCCTCCCTGTCGCTTCCCTTCTCCGAGCTTCCTCTGTTTGCAAGCTCTGGCATTCGCTGATTTCCTCGCCTACTTTTGCCTCCCCCTCTCTTTCCCACCCTTGGTTCTTTCTCTTCGGTCTCCACAACACTTCGTCCAGAAACAACCAATCTTTTGCCTTTGATCCTTTGTCAAACACCTGGTTTCGTCTTCCTCCTCTTGATGATTCCTCTTCCTCGTCTTTTCTTGGCTCCAATGGCTTCTTTTTCACCACCACTCCCAAATTCAGCTTCACCCCAGTTCTCAAATCCGCCTGGCGTTTAACCTCGCCCTTGAACTACTCCAGGATCAACCCTCTTGTGGGTGTCTTCCATGACGGTTCCTCTGGTGGGTATGGCTTCAAATTCATTGTCGTTGGTGGGGTCAGGTTCATCGGCGGCTTGGTTGATATCGAAGACCGGTTGGCTGTCGAAATATACGACCCAAATCACGATTCTTGGGAGCCTTGCCCTGCTTTGCCGGCTGATTTCAGGTCCGGAAACTCCAGCCAGTCTCTTTCATCTGCTTTATTCAAAGGCAAATTCTATGTCTTTGGAATCTACTCCTGCTTCGTCTCTTCTTTCGATTTACAAAACCATGCCTGGAGCGAGGTTCAAACTCTCAGGCCGCCTGGGGTCATCTTCTCTTTCTTGATATCATGGAATGGCATGCTTGTTTTGGCTGGGATGTGCAATGCGCCAAGTGGGCCGTCGTTTAATCTCTGGAAAATCGATGAAACGACAATGGAATTCAGTGAGATTGCGATTATGCCTCAGAGCTTGTTATATAGCTTAGTGGATAGCGAGGAAGATGACAAATTTGCAAGCTTGAAATGCGTGGGAATGGGTAATCTCATCTACGTTTTCAATGAAGAGTATCACCAAAAGTACCCAGCTTGTCTTTGTGAAATCAATGCTGCAAATGGAAAGTGCAGTTGGAGGAGATTGCCTCAGCTGCCATCACCGGTCAACAAGTTCCATAAAGTCATTAGCTTTTGTTCAACCGTTTCTCTAACTCGCATATTTCGCCGGCAAGAAGATGTTGGGCTGGCACAAGCCATTTATGACTGACTGATTTGCAAAATTACTTTGGTTTTTGGTAAGTTTGAACCTTGAATTTCCTTTCCTTTTATCTTCTTTCATGCTTTGTGATTTGGATGGTTAGAATTGTCATGATGATTATTACAAGCTTTCTTTGGAAATTGGTTTTGAATTGAATATATAATCATTAGTGTGACTGAGTTTGTTCTATTTCTGATCTTCAATGAATCTATGAGCTTCAGTAGTTAGTCATGGTGGATGAATGGGATCTAAAGAAAAAGAAAAATGGAAGTCAACTTGATATGTTAAATAGGAATATAAGATCTACCAATCGAATGCGAGCTTTGGCTTGGTAACATCAAAATCAGATATGAAAATCCCAGATTTGGTGTTTCTGGATTCTTCTTAGACAATTATCTCTATATTCTGTGCAAAAACAGGATTACTTTCCTTTGGGAAATTGCTATTGCTAAACTTCATTTCAAAGGTTTTGTTGCATCCTTACCACAATTTGCCCCACAAGTACAGGTTGTTAACAAACTCTGGTTGAGTGGGGCCGCAATTTGCAAATAATGTCTAAGGAGTTCTTTTGGTGGGTTGAAACTCATAACTAACACCAATATAGTCTTTACTAATCAGAAATTCTAGAGCTACAGCGGTGCATGCCTTGGACAAATAGGTTATCCAACTGCTGATTAACTGACTGCTTTACTTCTAACTCTTCTTAAGTTGAGCAAAAGAGTAAAGACAATGCAAAAATCCTATCTCTCTGATTTCAAGTTGTGCTGCGTTATGCTGTGTAATGGTTATTGCCATGTTACTGACATTTCATCTTTCCGCAGCTTAACAGACTTCCAAAGAATCCAATAAATAGTGGCTGTGAAAAATCATGCTTTTATACATTGATGAGCTTGCATATGCTGCTGCTACCCGGTTCTTCATCTGCCAGCCCTTGCATATTATTTAGAAAGTGTAGTAAGCCTTATTTGCTAAGTCTCATAATGAAACAATGTCACAAGTTTTCATTGCTGCTTTATTTTCTTCTTCTGATTGATCATCCCTTGTCATTGGTCTTCAGTTGGCGTCTGTATATTGTTGGCGTTCTGAAATAGTTCCTTTTTCTTCTTTTTTTCTCAGAATTTGAAATGTGAATTATATGATAAAATTAATTTAATGAAGTAATGCTTCAGCTTGAAACTCTTTGTCTCGAGTAAGGTAGCATGATTACTGGTTTTAAACAGATTACATATCTAAGCAGTAAACAAAGTTCCGCAAACTTCAATAACAATCCTAACAAGGTAATCTTTCTCATCCAGGACATGGCTGAAAAACTTTGCAACTGATATTGTAGCTACCACACTAACTAGCTTCTTGCGGTAATTGATAATCCGCATTAGTTTCTGATCAGTCATCAAGTATGGTTCTTCATGAAGAATGCTCACTATAAGTAAATTTAGTAATTTTGTTCGTATCATGTAAAATCATGTTCGTGTGTATAAAACATGAAAGTTTCTTGTCAACACCTCAAACATAATTTTTTTTAGTTTTTGCCACATTCATATCAGTTTAATGTTTTTTTATTTGTGTTGTCTTTGAGTCGTGTCACTGTGTTACCAAATCTAATTATGAGAAATATAGAAAACATGTCTGTAATCTGAGATATATAGAGGAGGGTGTTCTGAAATATCTGCATAGAGTCGGCAATTTTAGTTTGCTTTTGTGCTGCATCAGTTTGGACAGAGAATGAGACTTGGGTTTCGTTGTGTTTGCTTTTGCTTGGACGACATTTTTCAATTGAACTCAGGGTACCCTAGATGACAAGTGCCCTGACACTGATAGTAACAGGCAAGTCTTCATGAAGGGGAATCAAAATTTTGAGTTGAATATGGGATGGAATGGTTAAATGACCTGATTTTTTTAGAACTAAAACAGTACCACATTTCTCTAACAAGTAATAAAGATAAAGAAAATCTTAATATTTAGTTATGATTAAGTTTAGGTTGTAATGAGTTGGACCAATAAAGTATGACTTTTAAGTTTGAGCTGGACTCTTTAATTTTAAAATTTAAAATTTGATTTGAATTCCAATTTGATCAAATTTTATTTTTATTTAAACCTGAATTTCAACGATGAGGTAAGACTCAAACTAAAACTTAATTTACTCAAACTTGATTTAATAATGATCACGATATGGTGAAATCTAAATTAAAACTCAATCTATTTAAACTTAAATTCAATTGGATAATAAACAAATTGAATTTGAATAATTTTTTTAATGAAAGAATTTGAATAAGTTACTGATATAAATCTATTATTTACAAGATAGTAGTCAAGTTTAAAGAAAAGAAAAATACTTCTGAAGCATAAAGAAAATTAGGGCTATAAACGAATCAACTAATGTTTTTGTTTATTCGTTTGTTTTTTAGTACCGTTTGTGTCTATTTGTGTTCGTTAAGAAATTTGATTTTTACATTTGTGTTCATTCATTTGTTTAGTAGGGATTATTTGTTAAGTGTTCGTGAACAAGCTCGTTCATCTTAAACAAATGCGTTTGTGAATATATAAATGAACATGTTTGCAAACATATAAATCAATGCGTTTGCGAACAAGTATTCATGAACCACTAAACGAACACGTTCATGAACATATGTTCATGAACAAGTGTTCATGAGAACAAACTAAATATTAAATATTAAAAATCTTACATAAAGATTAAGTCTTACATGCAAATTGAAATCATCCAAATACTAAGCCTTAAATATAAGATAACTTAAGTAAGCAATGTTTTTATTAAAATTGATAATTATAATTTTAAGTATAATTTGTATCATATACGTATACATATATTAGTATACATATATTAAAGTATCATATATATGTGTGTATATTCATATGTGTAATGTATATATAAATGGTCAATGCATAAAAATGAGATCTTAACTTATTATGAAACTCTTATTAATTTAATTTCAGTACATTATGTTTAAAAATAAAAAAATAATTATTTTAAACATAATTAACTAATTCAATTTTATAATTATTTATTATTATATTTTATTAATTTTTTAAGCCTACAAAATTGTATTGTATGAATATGTTTAAGAATTAGGTACTAAAATTTTAGGCTAATGTCTAAAAAATAAGATATATATTATATAACTTATATAATATAAGTAGTTTTAGCATTTTAGTAAATAACAAACGAATAATAAACGAAACAACAAATAATACTTTAAATAAACGAGTTATAAATGAACATAAATGAACGAACAATAAACGAATAACAAATGACACTTTAAATAAACGAACAATAAATGAATATAAATAAACTTATTCGTAAATAAAAACGAATGAATCACATATCTATTAATGTTAGGTTCATTGAATAAATGAACACTAATATGTTATTCGTGTTCGTTCGTTAAGTTTAATAAACGAACATAAATAAATAAAAATCAAATAAATTTACGAACGATTCATCGAATGTTGTTCTTTATTTACGTCCTAAAGAAAATAGGTGAGAACTTTTGGATGAAGTTTTTTCTTTTTTTTTTTTTTTTTTGCCAAAACTTTTGGGTGAAGTTTTTTCTTTTTTTATTTTTGCCAAAACTTTTGGGTGAAGTTGAAGAGACCACATAGACCGGCAAGAACAGTAAATCAAGGAAAGAAATTTCCAAGACACTCTACTTTTCTTTTCTTCCAAGAAAAATGTGAGCATACTAAAAAAAAAATTTCCAAAGTGGGCCCAAATGCCAGGGGCCACGTAAAAACATCCAATCAAAACCGTTCGTGAACCATACTCGCTACCTCTAGCCCGTGAGGACAAAACATATTCAGCCCCAAAACCAGAGCAAACCCAAACCCAATAAGAATCCGAGTGGGAAAAAAATCGAAAAATCGGCAAAGGCCAGAAAGGATTAAAGGAAAGTGGCTCGCTAACAGCCTACGATTTGTTATAGCCTTTACCCTCTCTCTTTTCCTTTTGCTGTTTCGCTCTGCTAGGGTTTAATCAGGGTTTTCTTCTCTTCCCTTCCCCTCTGCCTTACTTCACTGCTCCAATGGATAGATACCAGAAGGTAGAGAAGCCGAAGCCGGAATCACCCATTAACGAGAATGAGATTCGAATCACTTCTCAAGGCGCTATTCGGAACTATATCAACTATGCTATTGCTCTTCTTCAGGTTCCCTTCTGTCGCGCTTTTTGTTCCTTGGGCATTTCGTGCTTGTGGGGTTTTCTTTTTGTTTTTGGTGGTTGACGTCGGGTTTATTCGCCTTGGTCGTTTTTGGGATTTGCTTTTTTCTTTAATGAGTTAGAGATTTCGATGCGGGAATCTTTTGTGCAGGGCTTAGGGATTTTGTAGTGTTAGTTACTTAATGTTTTTGGGTTTGATTATTGAGAAAATGATACCGTTTGGTCTCTTTGATATTTAGGGTTGTTTGTTTGCATTTTCCCTAGTATTCAGTGGGTTCTCCCCGATTGTAAATAACGTTGTTTGACGCAATTTTTAGCTAATAGCTGCTGTATTCTTGTATTCTTTTCATTTATCTAACATCTTCGATTTTCTTTTATGTTAATGTTGAAATTATTTATATGTTTGATTAGTTCAAACTGTAGACGAGTTGGTATCAGTTGTATAAATATAGAAGAAATCAAATCCAAACCTCGAATTCGTCTTTTATGCTATTCTGCTGCCTTTCCATTCTTTTCTTTGGAGCTGGTTTCTCTTCCTTTTGTGTTTTCTATTTTGTGTTGATTAACCTTGAACTACATGTTAAAATGGTGCACCCTTTTGTTTTCCTCTGTCAACTGTTTTGTATTGATGTGTTTTGGTGATGTTTTATTAGGACAAACGTGTGAAGGAGATTGTCTTGAAAGCAATGGGACAGGCAATCAGTAAAACAGTAGCCATCGCAGAGATTATAAAGGTTGGTGTCCTTTTTGATCATTCCTGCATTGTATTTTCCCACTTTTCCTGATTAGTGATTTGTACTGTAAAACAGAAAAGGATTCCCCGCATGCATCAAGATACTGCCATTAGCTCAGTGAGCATAACTGATGTGTGGGAACCTATTGAAGAGGGGCTTGTTCCGTAAGTCTCCGGACTTTTCTATCCCATTTACAACGAGTTGATTTCATTCTTATGCATCTGAGCATTTAAGAACTTGTCTTGTGCAGTGTGGAGATGACTCGCCAGGTCTCAATGATATCTATCACCTTGTCAACCAGAGAGCTAAATAAAAACTCTGCTGGGTAAGCTAATTTTTCTTGTATGTTGTTCGGTTTGTCAGTTTGGACAGTGAGAAAGTAAATTGATGAGATGTTGATTGGATACTATTACTTTCTTAGGGAAACGAAACTGTGGAAACATGTTATTGAATGTAAGGCTTAGCTGGGATTAGTTAAACACTAGGTGCCAGTGCTTAAATGTTTTAACAGCTGTGATACAAAAAATATTATTATATTCCTTGTTTAATTTATAAAACTCTTTACTGGTATGACTCGAAATGTGTGACTTCAGGTATCAAGCTCCACATTTTGCTGAACAAATCAAGCCACAGTATCATTATCAGCAGCAGCAACCACCCAAACAAGCCCACATCCCATATAATGCTGTTAATGAAGGTGATGTCAGGAAAAAGTAGTTCTGCATCTGTTTTCTACGAACTTTGTTCTTTTAAATCTCATCTCATGTCCTGCATTTCATTTTTAGATTCATATGGCCGAGGAAGAGGTCGTAGTAGAGGGAGAGGGAGGAGTTGGGGCAGAGGCGGATATGGAAATTATCAAGGAGGATATGGAAATTATCAAGGTATAATTTATAGATTTTGATTATTTGAATTCTGTTGTAGTGATTATTGATGTTTTTCTTTGAACTTTTATGTAGTATAATATAGTCTTTTAGTTAAACAATGCTTCATACTTCACTCATTTCTTATAGATAATGGTGGATACTCGAACTGGGGCAGAGGTGGTGGGCGAGGAAGAGGCTGGGGCTATCGTGGTAAGTATGCTTCAGTCACAGCTTATGCAAGGAAAGTATTTTATGGCTTTGTTGAAGTTTTGGGTTGGTACATCTTTGCAAGTAACCATCGTTAAAATCTTACTTCATATATGCCACATTAAAGAGATGATAGGTGAAATGTCTGTCTTAAAACTGTGAACATGTACATGTATCCGGACTTTCGTTGCTGCTCATCAATTACTTTCATCATCGACCAACACTTTGCCAATTTCGACTCCTTTCAATAAAAGTAACAATTCAATTTATCTGGTTGACTACAATACAAGGAGTGTGGAACAAACAGATATTTGAAATAGATCAAATAAAAGAATTTCTAGATTAAATGTTAGGAGTAATCCAGTAGAATTTGTAGGAAACATAAGCAACGATCGCTAAAGGAATCTTTTAAGCTGGATTGACGGGTTTTGCAAGTTTTATGTTAGTTATGAGCCAAGAAATAAGTTCAAATTGAGAAAAGAATCTGGTGACAAATAAATCTCATTTTGCTAACTCTTACTAATCAAAATTTGTTTGGCTCTTTTATTCTGACAGGTACTGGTTATGAAAGAGGTAGAGGTGGAGGTGGCAGAGGCTATAGCCGTGGCCGGGGAAGGATGGGTGGTCGCTCGAGGGGTGGTGGCTACTAAAGCATAATCAAGGACTGAAGCTCTTGCTTCCCTTTAGCTAAATGCTTGCCTTGGGCCAGTGGGGAAATTATCGCAATATTGTTTCTAATAGCATGAGATGTGGCTTAAAATCTCCAGCATTATTAAGCAGTGGTTTTGTGTTTCTTTCTGCATTATATGGATGTGGGCAAGGTTGTTTTGTTGGTCTTTCTGCATTTAGCCGAGGGCAAGTAAATGGGTTATGATTGTGCTGTAATCCAAAGTTACCCATATGGTTGCCAATTCCCTATCATGTTTATATATATTTCTTTATTCCTTGGAAGTCTGTCATGCCTCTCTGATTTTCTCTTCGTGCATTGTAATCAAAGCCATGCCAAGCTAGGCAGTGGAATGAAAAGAGAAGTCATGGAAATACCCCTGCCTAGATGGAAAATAGTCGATGGAATTCTAACAAGCTTAACACGTACTTTGAAACCTATGCTTAAAGATAAAAATGTCGGTGCAGGGATGGTAAAGTAAATAGCAATTCAGTAACCGTAGGTGCTGTAGGACTAACTTGACAATTCTAACTAATGTGTGATAAGGTTTTTAAGCTAACAAAAATTATATATGAATTTGATAAGTTAAAAAGTAGGTTTAATATTTAAATATGATTTTAACATTTATCACAAAATGAAATTAAGTTTTCGATGTTTAATTGTATGAAAATCAATCCATTAAATTTTTTTTTAAGCAATTAAAATTTAAACGTTTTCAAATAACATATTAAGTTCATTTCCATTAAATTTCTTATTTATTGTTATCATTGCACAGCAATTAAACTTAATGGCGTCGGAGGGACTTAATGAAAATTTATTTAATTACTTAAAATGAAACTTAATGGAGTGATTTACATGCAATTAAAATGTTGAGGATTTAATTCTATTTTGTGATAAATGTGTGGAGGGCATATTTGTGTATTAGGCCTAAAAAGTTTGTTTTATGTTAGACGTGTCGACATAAATTTTGACACAGAAATTTTATGTTTTATACAATACAAACACAATTTTTCATTACATGAATGCGGATCTCATCTTTGTATTTGCTATTGTTGCTGCACAAAATAACAATGATGAAATGCTGATGTAAGTAACTTGATCTTTCCTCACATGTGGCACCGAAAGTTTTGCAAAAAAAAAAAGTCAGAGAGACGTAGGGGGTAGTTCTCTGCGTAGGCACTCTGATGCTTAAGTCAGCCAAGTATTCTTTAGAGTATTTTTCAATAGAAAAGCAGTACTTAAAGAGCCATAAAATAATGCTTGTGGCCTATTTATAGTGGAGTGAGTTACCGTTAAGGATGTAGTAATTACCGAAGGATAATTTCATCTTTCTCTAGAGTCTTTGAAGAGTTTGTTCCCCACACGTTGCAAAGGCCTTTGTGCCTTTCATGGCTACAGGAGAGTACCTATGGCAGAGCGAGAGGCCTCCCGCAAGGTAGAGGCCTTCCGTGGGAATCGCAGCAGGCCTTTTCATGATCGGCGGTAGGCTACAACAGGCTGCGAGAGGTCTCCTTGCTTGAGGCTGGAAGTTGTCTCCCAAAACGCGGGAGGCTACTACCGTAAGGCGGGAGATAAACCCAGTAATTCGTGTTTCTAATTTGTTTTCGTGTCATGTAAAATCGTGTTCGTGTTGTGTAAAATACGAAAATTTTATGTCAAAATTCATGTTGATATGAAAAACATAAAATCTTATTTTTAGCTTTTACAATATTGATAAACAATTTTTACTTAATTTTAATTCGTCACCTTGTGTTTTATATTCGTGTCTTTTTGTGTCGTGTAATCATATCATTTCTAAGATGATCAGGTTTAGCGGAAGACTATCTCACGCATGGCGAGAGACACTCTCTCGCGCCTTGTGCCATGTGGTGGTCCTGGGTGGCTTTTCTAGGCCTCTTGGGTCCGACCGACTTTGTTAGGGCTTACCCATATCAGTTATGGCATTATAAATTGTGTTCACACATCAAATATAAAATATTTATTTAATTTTTATTAAATTTATATACAATTTATGTCAAATTTTAATATGTCATTTTCATATTTATTTTGTATTATTTTTATATTGTGTTATCGTGGTGAAGCCGATTGTATTCAAGTGTAACAACTAACAAGCCTACCTTCAAAGGCCCTTGCTTGTCTTCCCAAAGACCAGTGTCGGGATTTCTTTTAACTTAATATGACTAATATATATGTACATTAATTTTTCCATCTTAACCATTCCATATAAGAAGGTGTTAAGCTTGAATCTCTCTTAATTATAAGAAAATAACGTAATCTGTATGGTTGATGTTTGAATTGATGTAGATGCTATGGATGATTAATAATTGTAACGTATTTTTTTATTTTCTGTTAAAACAAAGTACAAGAAAATTTTCTTCACAATTCAAGTATTGCTACAAAGGTACGTGGTTGGGATTTAAATACGAAATTTTTTATTATAAATCGTTTTCACTCCAAAACTCAATAAGATTTTACACCGTCTAGCAAATCTTTTTGAGCTGAAAATTGCACTTTTTTGTAATACATATCTAAGAAACGATGTGAACTTTTGATTAGGTTTAGGAATCTTAAATACATTACACAAAAAACGATATAAAATTATACACAAAAATAATACAAATTAAATTTTGATAAAAATTGTATTTAGATTTAAAAAAATAAAAAATATTAATTTGATGTTTAATATGTGGATATAAATTGTAATTTGGTAATTTTCATGTAAATTATATGATTTGACACAAAATAAATATAAAATTTGCGTATTAATTGTCAGACTCAAGCAATTTGTAAGCACTGGACTGGATTTGTGTTTGATTATTTAACCAGGTTATTTCAGTTGATTAGTATGTTTGTCAGATTCATGTACTTAATTAACATATGCTTCATCAAGTCTGTTTTAATAAACAAAAGAATTAAATGTGTGTGAAAACGAGAGATATTCCTTAAAGAATTTATTTTTTTTGAACAGTTAAAGATTTTTTTTTCTCTTGTTGTGAAAAGAGATCACTGATAACCCAAGTTTTGTTTTACTTAATTAACAAAGGATTATTATTTACCTATCGTCACTAGAGTTTTTTAATTCTATAAATAAAGTTAAGATAATAATACGTGTCTTTTAAAAATATTAATAAAATAAAAAAATAAAATGGAATATATGTTGTCATAACGTCTAGGTCCGTGAACCTAACCCGCTAGACTTTAAAACTCTAGGAGTCGCCACCAACCATTCAAACCTAAGGTGTGATTGGTCACCTATTCTTGTCTAAAGATAAGGCATGGTCTACGTTCAAAGAATCTTAGGTTCTGGGAGTACGGTTACTCGTGGGGAAGGATTAGCACCCCCACGACGCCCATCGTAAAATGGTACCAACTACTTTGGGTCATTCTAAATTTACCTTATTTTGAGTTAATTTCGATATGCTTAATATATTGGAAATTTACTTAAAATCCTTCCATCGATCTGGTTCAGACAATAAGTAAATCCCCTCACCTCAGGAGTATTCAAGTAGTACCAATTGACTTGCTCGAAGGGGCTCCGTCGTCGGATCATTTAAATACATTATGACAACCCTAATATTGACTCTATACCTAATAAATCATTTTAAATTTACTTTAATTTGAATTAATTTCAATATGTTTAAAATATTGAAAATTTACTTAAAATCCTTCCATCAATCTGGTTCAGACAATAAGTAGATATCCTCACCTCAGGAGTATTCAAGTAGTACCGATTGACTTGCTTGAAGAGGCTCCATCGTCGGAATATATTATGAAAATCTTAATTTTGGCTCTATACCCAATAGGTCGTTCTAAGTTTAATTTAAATTAATTTCGATATGCTTAAAATATTGAAAATTTACTTAAAATCCTTCCATCAATCTGGTTCAGACAATAAGTAAATCTCCTCACCTCAGGAGTATTCAAGTAGTGCCAATTGACTTGCTTGAAGAGGCTCCGTCGTCGGAATATATTATGAAAATCCTAATTTTGGTTCTATACCCAATTTTCTATTTTATTTTAAATGTGTCTATTATTTTTTTGAATTCATATTACTTCAATATCCTATTTCTATTTTATTTCAATTGTCTTTATTATTATATTTTATTTATTTTTATTTTAGAAAATAAACACATATTATTGTATTGAAAATTTACTCTAAACCTTCCATCAATCTGGTTCAGTCTAGAGCAAACTCCTCACCTAGAAATTTCCAAGGAGTACCATTCGACTTTCTTGGAATTTCATCATCGGATAATTTGCATTCATCTTCTTAATATAACTTTATTATTTCCTTATTCAATTTTTATTCTATTTTATTTTTATTTGCATTTTTGTCTTTAATTTAATTTATTATTTTTATTTATCTAATATCGTACTAAACATACAAATCATAGAATATATCATACAACCATCATTCAAATTAAACTAACAAATCATGTCAACACACTAATTATTTATTCTATATCAAATATTATCAAAATAATTAAATCATGCAAAGTAAGTCAACTTATATTATACAAGCCATACAAATCAATCCGCAATTAACTAATTCATATTAAATTATTACTCCTAAATACAAAGTCATTTACTAATAATATTGTTAATGCATTAATTAATATTAATGTTAATAAAACAAACCTGATGAGTGATGAAATCCCTTGCTTTCTTTTGTTTTTTCCTTATGCTTTTCACGGTTCTCCCCTTTTTACAACGAGCGGCACCCGAGGATGTATATCCAAAACAGGTTGGTTCACTCTTCAATGGCAAGCGGTGGTAATCGACGTCCAAGTGATAGCAGAGCAGGGTGCGTGACAGGCGAACTCGCTGGTTGTGTGCTCGATTGCGTATCTTTTTTTTTTTCTCTGTCCCTTAAACCCTGAGCTTTAATCCTTTTTATAGCCACAAATTAGTTAGAGTCCTAATACAACTATACTTATTCTAATAATTATCTCCCCTTTTTTTTAAATATTTTATCTACTTAATTCCTATATTAATCCTAATCCAACTCTATTAATCTAAATAATTATCCTAAAAATTAAATTATCCTATACTAAAATTAATTTTATTTTCTTTTCTTATCTCTCTCTTTTTTTAATTATTCCTAAATCCTATTTTAATTGTAATTTCCTAATTAATGTTAATTCTAAATCTAAAAATTCTAATTTAATTCTAGCCAAATTCCCAATTATTAAATTAAAATACAAATGTCACCCACTCCAATTAATTGTTTTTCACAAGTTAAGACCCCGGACAAAATACGGTGTCTACATATGTTATCATTTTAATTTTGCTTGTGAAATTAAAAAATTTCACTAGCAGTAGATAGGATAATAATCTATTAATAAAAAGGTTTATATATGATGCACTGACAGTGTATAGTCTCTATATATTATAAGTGCATCAGAGGTTGACACCTTATCAATATGTAAAATAAAAAGATGCTAAGCCTTTAAAAATAAATACAAATAAAATTTTTTCAATTTGCTCATAAGAATTTATTGATAATATGTCAATCTTTTATACATTGACAATTGATAGAAACTATACACTGTCAGTGCATTATATATAAATCCTTAATGAAAATTGAAATTCTGTTAGCCTTTGCCAAGAGATAGTGACAAAAAAATAATAATATCCCATATACAGAGTTTTTGACTCTACAAATAGAGTTAGGATTGTGACACATGTCTTTTAAAAATATAAAAATAAAAAAATAAAATAAGACATATTTTAAGATTTTAATCTCGTTTGTGAAATTAAAAAACTCTACTAATAATGTATAAGATAATTATTCAATAAAAAATGTCATAAATACATATAAAAGAGAGAAAACAACAATAATGAACAAAGTCAGAAAAATGTCCTCATACGTAATCAAATGCGTCTTTACCTATACTACTATCTTTGCCCATGATTGAGTCCAGATTCATTTTATTTTATTTCATTACTTTTACCAGAGATTTCATATATTAATGTAAAAAAAAAAGATTAACCTTTTTTTATTTGAATTTGTAATATAAAACAATATAATCCCAAAAGCAAAAATTCCAACCATGTTGGTAGTTGAATCTTTTTTTTGTTGACGTCATTCCGTCAAATCCATATATTACTGGGTATTATTTTACATGTGTAAAAATATAAATTATGTAAAAAATATGAAGTAGTATAAAATTAATCTAATTTTACATGTGTAAGATATGATGGTTTTTTAATATTGCTACATTATATTTAATAATTTATATCAATATTTCATTATTCTTCAATGGTCTAATAATAATAAAAAAATTTGATTATTACATCTTTTATAATTAGATGATCAAAATAAAAAATATCCCATCAAAACTAAGTGACTATTTTTTCTTTGAGTTTGTATATAATACACTAACAAAGTATATTTTCTATACACTGTCAATGCATCAGAGGTTGACACCTCATCAATAGGTTTTTATGGGTAAATTAAAAAAAATATTTATATTTACATATAAGGATCTATTGATGAGGTGTCAACTTCTGATACATTAACAGTGTATAAAAACTATACACTATCAGTGCATCGTATATAAATTTTTTTTTCTTTTCCTCCTTGTCTCGAGGATATTACTATTCGGCGACCAATTTTTTTCATCTTGGGCCTTACATTACAAGAGTCAAGCTATAAATGGCGTTTTATTTCAAAGGACTATAGCCATTACAATTTTTAATAGACTACTAAAACAATTCTCAAATTTTTGGGTATTTGTCACGTCACATTATGATCCAAGTCAATGTTTTTGATATGCTTTGGAATTAGTATATTTTGACTAAATTACTAAAACATTTTTTTTTTTTTTTGGATAAAAAATTACTAAAACATTTGAAAATTGATATGGAATAAATTTAACTTATAATATTTTGAAAGTGACATTTAACCTATGATTTGTTCTGTTAACGCTACATTTAACATCAGTAGATCTAAGAATTTTTTTTTCTCTTAATCTCATTTATTTTTTTTCTTAACATCGGTACATTTAACAAAATGCCATTATGCTAAGCAAAATTAAATTTTTTGTTATTATTTTTTTAAAAAATAATTAATTTAATTAATTAAATAACAAAATAAAAAAAATTATTAACTAGATATGATTTAATTAGTTTTGATATAAAAATAAATAAAATTTTTTGTTATTGATTTTTTTATTAATAAAAAAATTAATTAATTAATTAATCCATTGCTTTTGGATTGAAATTTGAACCTGGCCTTTAAAGGGGCCAATTTCACAGGTTGCACCTTCTTTTTTATTGGCATTTTGAACATATTGCTACATGGGCCATATTAATCATTAATGTATTATATTTGTATTATGTAGGTTTAATATTCAAATATATCATTCACGTTTGTCACAAAATAAAATTAAGTTATCAATTTTTAATTGCATGAAAATCAGTTTTAAATGTTTCAAAATAACAAAATTAATAACATATCCGCTAAATTTTTTAATTTCTGTTACCGTTGCACAATAATAAAACTTAACAGCGTTAAAAAGAGTTAACAAAAATATTCTTAATTATATTATTTTGAAACGTTTAAGATTGATTTCCATTCAATTAAATGTTGAGAACTTAATTCCATTTTGTGGTAAACGTAGAATACATATTTAAATATTAAGTTTATTATATACAATTATTTGAAGCAACCAATGAACTCATGGAAGAAAAAATAAAAATTTTCTTTCCATAATTATTTTATAATTTTGAATGCTAATTAATTTTCTAATTTCATTTGTAAAATTAAAAATTTTACCACTAATATATAAAAAATAATTATTTATAGCAATTATCATCATTTCTTTTATTTAATTAACTTCATGCTTTTTAATTGAAGCCTGCTTAATTATTGCAATTGCTTTCAAGCTTAGAGACCGATTAATGGGTATAAATACTTTTGATTCAAAATTAAATCTTAACAACTATTTATACAAAAATTTTTTTATATTCACAAAAAAAAGTTAATTATAATTTTTGATATAGTTAGTTAACAAAATGACATAGTTATATATAGTTAATAAAAGTTAAAAATTTTATTTCATGTTAAATGTTCCAACATGAATTATAATATAATAATTCACATATTTTAGACGTGTTTAACTCGAAAGAAACACAAATCTTCACGTCTACCCTTTCTCATTAATTATAAATATATGGTTAATATAAATTAGGATTCTTTTGGTGAAATTAATTTTGATTTTTTCATAGAAAAATAAAAATAAAAAAGCACCCAAAAAAAATTGAAATATTATCTTTTTGTTGTCGGCTCTCTCAAAGCAAACGGAACGTGGCAGTCGATCCTGCTGGAGACGTGCAGTAGGTTGAGAATCTAGACGCGAAGTCGTCCGGGTTCATGTTCTTTCCTTCCAAATCTCCACCGTGTATAAGAAAGAAGAGAAATCGAGAGAAAGGAGAGGAATAATGGAAGGGTCGAAGAAGAATAAGATGAGCTGCGTAAGAAAAGATTCGAAGGAAGATCTTTTCCATGTTATTCATAAAGTTCCTCAAGGCGATACTCCTTATGTTAAAGCCAAACATGCCCAGGTTTGTTGTCTCTCCTCTTCTGCACTTCTGCTTCGACTGCTTCTTTGCTTTGACGAAGAAGGGCAAGAAAGAAAACCCCATTTTTTCTTTGCTTCTGCAGTTTGTTATTTTTGCTTGTTTGGTTAGTAGGAAAATTCTTTTTCTCTTGCAGCTTCTGCTTATGTTTTTCTTGATAGTATCTGATGGTAATTTAGCTTATGGTGTACTTCTTACTTTTTTCTGCGTAAACAAACAGTACTTTAGAGCTTTGGAGGAATTGAAAGGGTAAAAATCAAACCTAACTAAGATGGAGATCTTTTCTTTCTCCAAAGACAAAGTGGCAAGACTTATCCAATGGAGAAAACCAGATGGAAATACCTTTCCCATGAAACAAACAGAAATTAAGGAAGATCTGGCTGGTGCATTCTGCAAATTAATGAACAGTAGATCTAGAAATAATCTTCTATTGATGTTCTTCTCTTTCCCTTTGATCCCAAAACTTAAAACTTGCTAAAAACTGAAACAATCCAACGTGATTTTGCAATTGAACCCAGCTGGTAGAAAAGGATCCCGAAGCAGCAATAGTATTATTCTGGAAGGCCATAAACGCCGGTGATAGGGTAGACAGTGCACTGAAGGACATGGCGGTGGTGATGAAGCAACTGAATAGAAGCGAGGAAGCCATTGAAGCTGTTAAGTCTTTCAGGGGTCGTTGCTCCAAACAAGCACAGGAGTCGCTTGACAACGTTCTCATTGACTTGTACAAGGTATAATTAATGGATGATTGATTCGATTTCTAGCAACTATATTTCGGTTTTTCTTTTTCACTGTGATGAGATTGATGATGGTGAACTTGGCAGAAATGCGGGAAAGTAGACGAGCAGATTGAGTTGTTGAAACGAAAGCTGAGATTGATATACCAGGGAGAGATCTTCAATGGAAAACCGACGAAGACTGCTCGCTCCCATGGGAAGAAGTTTCGAGTTTCCGTTCAGCAAGAAACTTCAAGATTACTGGTATGATTTTGGTTTTGCTATTGGTACTAATTAATCAGCCGGATTGCTTGACATAGAAGGAATATGTTCTTATCAGCAAGCCTCGATCCTATGGTAAATACATAATCGAGTTGAGTTAAAATGATTTAGAATTAGATTCAAATTCGATTCGATTCAATTTAGATCGAACTTAATTTATTAGAGAAAATATTCAAATCATTTGAATTGAACTGGATAGATTCAAATTTAATTGGATAAATTCAATTTATCATTTTTGAATCAAAAGATAAAATGATAAATTAATAATAAAATATAAAAAATATGTTTAAAAAAGTTTCATTAAGTTTTAAGCCGAGTTAGGTCTTAAATATATTTATATTCGACCTGATTTATTACTTGAATACTTTAATTTTGTTTAAAAAATGAACAAATTCAAATAATAATCGAGTTAATTTCGAGTGAATTTAGAAATGATCTGACTCGTTCGATTTGATTTTTTATTCGAATAGATCGAGCTCAATATCAAAATTCAAATAATTTTTAATTAATTTAATTCGATTATACCCATCTTCTGCGGATTACTGACAACTGCCCGGTGATAAATGTGACAGGGAAATTTGGGGTGGGCGTACATGCAGAAATCAAACTTCCTGACAGCAGAGGTGGTGTATCGCAAAGCCCAGATGATCGACCCGGATGCCAACAAAGCCTGCAACTTGGGCCTTTGTCTGATCAAACAAGGCAGGTACGATGATGCACGGTCGATCCTTGCAGACATTTTGCAAGGCAGACTTCCAGGTTCAGAAGACATTAGAACCAGGGGCAGAGCTCAGGAATTGTTGATGGAGCTTAAAGCCGCGCAGCCACCATCAGAGTTATCAGATATTCTGGGCCTTGATGATGATTTTGTCAATGGACTTGAGCTGTTGATGAATGAATTGGCCCCAGTTAGATCAAAGAGACTACCCATTTTTGAAGAGATCTCCTCATTTAGGGATCAATTGGCTTGCTAATATAATATTTGTTCTTTTGGTTGTTCAAAAGGGTGTTTTGTGCTATAGAATTGGGGTGGGGTTAGTTCTATTAGATTAGATATGTAGAAATAAGGTATGTTGTAAATAGTGTATAAGTTCACGAAAGGATTTGTTTCCAAAACCTATTTGCCTTTTAATAAGACTAGATTTTTCTTACATGGGCATTTCTAAATGACAAGAAATAAAGGATTTAAGAAGAATATAGCAGTTATACATTGTTAGTTAATTAAATATCTCGTTATTAAAGAGTAATGTAAAAAGATATGCAGACTTGTAAAAATAAATATTAATATAGTCTTTTAATTTATTTTTAAAGGTGTGTGTCTTTTTACTTTGCTCATTAATGAAGTGGTATTTTGTGATTGACCAATAATGTATTGTTATTATATAATGTAAACACATCAAATATAAACTCAAAAATGAAAACAGAAATAGCTTCTAATCTACTTTGGAATATTGCAATTATCATCATGATACTTTTAGCTTCTATTCCACTAAAATTTTATATCAATTTTTTTTTATGGAAACTGAAACTTCATTTATTTAAGAAGTATCCTGATACATAACAGCACAGGAACATAGCATTCCCATGAAATCATACACAAAATTGCTTTTCACAGCATCAGACATTTCTTCAAAAACAGCAAAGGTGAAAGAACCTTCCACTCCCATTTCAGCAAGAACATTTGCACAAGAGTTTGCTTCACGATAGATGTGATGAGCTTTGTCCACTCTCAGCTGTTGCATCAATTTCCTGCATTCAAAAACAATGGTTGAGTGAGTATGTGTAGTAGGAACTCCCTCATTCACGTACCTGGTGGCTACTTCCGAATCCATTTCCACGATTAAGTTCGACAACCTTCTTCTGGCAGCAAGTTTGAGTCCATCTCGCAACCCCCAGAGTTCGGCACCCACACTAGTTGTGATGCCAATTCTTCTAGCATAGCCACAAATCCAATTGCCCATGGAATCTCTAGTGATGCCTCTTGCCCTTGCCTTTCCTCGACTGCCTTTGGCTGCTCCATCAGTATTTAACTTGTTGCATCTTGGTGGGGGTGGTTTCCAACCTACATTGATCTGTATAGTCCTTCTCACATTCTTGTTTGGGTTTATAATTGCCTAATATTCTTGGATATTTCGTCGCAGCTTATTCATCCAACTGCTAGGATCCTCCACAATGCCATTGAAAATCCTTTTGTTCCTTTTAGTCCAAACGTGCCATATACTAAAGGAGAAAATAGTTTTCCATGGTATCTCACTTATCCCAACAAGTGTGTCTTTGGTTCCGCAATTTACCTGTATCCATTGTTCCACTCTAATGTTAAAGGATGTTCGTGTTTCCTTTGGAATACCAATAGTTTTCCATATTTCTTTTACCTCTCTACAGTCTCTTAAATAGTGGGTTATTGATTCTTCTTCTTCATTACACCTCGGGCATTTGGGATCTATTTGTAAGCCTCTCTCCACCAGATTGAGTCTTGTGGCAACTTTCTTATGCATACAGAGCCACAAAATTTTTTTAACTTTTGGCAGGAATTTAATTTCCAATTATTTCCCACTTACATCCATTTCTCTCAGATTTTATGTCTTTTGCAATGTTATAAGCAGACCCCATAGAAAAATCACCATCAGTGGCAAAGTTCTAACCTATAGTTTCTTGTTTCTCCTGACCTATATAGCTAGGTATAGCTGAAATTTTTTGCATAATCTCTCCCAAGAGGCTGTTGTTCAGCTTATCCCAGCTCCAACTTCCATCCTGAGAAATCATACCTTTAAGAAGAAGTTCATTATCTTGTCGTAGCCACGGTCCATAGACTATTTCATTTAAAGGTCCCAAACCAGTCCAGTTATCTGTCCAGAACCGTATTCTTGAGCCATTTCCTAAGATCCATCTAATCCCTTTTGTAATATGTTATTTCCTTTCCTCATGCCAGCCCAAAATGATGAACATGCTTTTGTTTCAAATTCTCCTTCTCTTAGTACTTTGCTTTTAAGATTTTCACCCACATGCTCTCATTCTCTCTCATGAACCTCCATCCCATCTTTGCCATATTTACTTCATTGAGAGTTTTCATGTCTCTGATTCCCAGCCCCCTTCTCCTCTAGGTTTTGTGATTGTATCCCAATTTACCAAGTGTATTTTTTCTTTTCTGCACTAGAGCCCCACAAAAAATTCCAAGAAATTCTATTTAACTCCTCACAAGTACTAGCTAAGAGGTGAGTCCCTTGCATATAGTACATGGGGATAGCCCCCAATACTGATTTTATGAGTGTGGTTCTTCCCGCCATTGAGAGGAGATTGCTTTCCAACTTGACAGCTCCTGCCTAACTTTCTCTATGATAAAAATCTAAAATCTGAAACCTTTTTTTTTGGTAATGTTAAATCCTAAATATCTACCCAAGTTGTTAGAGTACCTAATTTGAAGGATCTCACTAAGTTCTTCTTTAGAGGATTGGGGTAGATTTTGTATCAATTAATATCAACAAAAATTATCTTATATATAGTCAAAAAAGCTTTTAAATTTCACTTACAGATTAAAAGGATTCCACTTAAATATATATTCTTAAAGGAATTATTAAAATATAGATAATAAAAAAACTAAATATGTGTCGTCTTTTAATCATCTTTGTAAAATTAAAAGTTACACAATCAATATTTCAAAAATTAATACTAATTTTATTCTTCCTACACAAAATTCAATCAAAATCTAAGAGTTTTTTAAATAGGATCTGTAAATTAATAATTTATACATAGATTCACACACAATCTAAATATGATAATGAATGATTTGAGCGAGAGTTTAAAATGATCAAGTGTAATAAATAAAGAAAGAAATAACATATGAATTCGTCTTTTTCTTTTTGAACGAATGGCTATTTAAGCAAGCAAAATCAAAATGCAAAAGTAGTCCTTTGTTGGGTCAACCTTGAAAGTAAGGCGGCGCTTTGCTCCCAAGCTCCAGCCAGCCCGCCACGTTCAGTTGTCTTCCTTTCAGCATTTCCACTTTGATTAAAAGCAAGCCAAGTAGCCAAACACCCATAACTTTCCCTCAATCCTTCAACTCTCAAAAGTTCATCTCTTTCACTGACAAATCTCCAAAGAACAAAACGTTTGTACTTTTTTGCGGCTTCAGTCGAATGGCAGCTACAAACCCAGTGATTATAACCGACAAAGATGAGATGAGAAAATGGTCGAGAAAGATGAGATCCCTAGGCCAAAAAATTGGGTTAGTTCCCACCATGGGTTACCTTCACCAAGGACACCTGTCACTCATCGAAGAAGCCCACAATCATAGCCAGCTCATAGTCGTCTCTATCTATGTAAACCCAGGTCAGTTCTCTCCGTCCGAGGACCTTTCAACATACCCATCTGATTTCCATGGCGATATTCTAAAGCTTAAGTCTGTTCCCGGTGGAGTCGATGCGGTTTTTTGTCCCAAGAATCTGTATGACTACAATTCTAATGAGAAGCAAAAAACTGAGCATGGAAATGAAAATTGTGCCGGTGGTGGTGGGAATGGTGTTGTTTCCTGTGTGGAGGAAAAGGGAAGTGGGCATGAAACATGGGTTAGAGTTGAGAGATTGGAGAAAGGTTTGTGTGGGAAAAGTAGGCCTGTTTTCTTTAGAGGGGTTGCTACTATTGTGACCAAGTTGTTCAACATTGTGGAACCTGATGTTGCTGTCTTTGGAAAAAAGGATTATCAGCAATGGAGGATTATTCAGCGAATGGTGAGACTTTATAACTCTGTCTTCTTGATCTTATTGCTAGTAATTGAAATGGTGTATTGAAAGGAAAGTTTACTGTTTCATTTGTAACTCTCTTTGACTCATTTTTTGCAGGTTCGAGATCTTGATCTTGCCATTGAAATTGTGGGGTCTGAAATCATGCGTGATAGTGATGGCCTTGCATTGAGTTCTCGGAATGTGCATCTCTCCCCTGAAGAAAGGGAAAAGGTTCTTTGATTACTTCAGCCATTTTGCCTTCTGAGGCTTATTTCTGCTACTTGTTACATAGAGGTTTCCAGGCTGTGCCTTGGAAATCATGGAGTAGTATTTAATTTAAAGTCTATTTTCAATGATCTGTTTGACGGATATGCTCTTTATCTAGATGCTTAACTCTGGTTACAGAATCTCTTGTAGAGTAACCCGATTGCGTTCAATTTATATATACTAATCAATGCAAAGCGAGTTCTTTTGGGCAACAAATATAATTCCATGTACATGTAACTGAATTTGTTCGAATTTATTTTGCAGGCATTGTCTATTAGCAGGTCATTGTTAAAAGCTAAATCTGCTGCTGAAGAAGGTCAAGTTAAATGCAGAGAACTAAAGAATTTGGCTGTACAAAAAATAACTCAAGCTGGGGGAAGAATTGATTATGCTGAGGTTCACTACCACAATCATTTTTCCTTAACCTTCTATGTAGATTGGACTTATTAAGAAATGAACTGATCGATTAGGCTTAAGTTCAAGTAATATGCTTGGCTAGAAACATTCCTGAAACACTGCATAAATACCCACCTTGTCTGGTTTGTTAATACCTTTCTTTTCTTACGCTTGATTGAATTAAGGTCAAGTTACCATTAATAGGTTCATCTCATGTCGGGTGTGAAAACAAACAGCTTAGACAGTGCAAGCATCTACATGAATACTTCACCTACACCCTCTACAACTAGCAAACAGACAGCTTCGTATCCCCTGCAAACCCTATTTTAGACCTTGCCTCAACAGCCATAGGATTATAAATATATTAGCTTAAACTAAACTGTCTATATTAAGTGTTAGAAATTTCTTTTTTGGCTGCAATATCTGTTCAATGTTGCATGAAACTGTTAGGACTGGCTGTTTTTTCTTCCAAACATCCATGATTATGACCGGTAAATATGCCCTATCATTGGTACGGGTGCTCAAACACATTACTTGGATGGTTTACTCAAAGTTTATGTTAGGTGCTCTTTATATGGATAGAAGAAGTATAATTGGAAATGCCTTGATTCCAATGTCTTTTATTTGCAGATTGTAGACCAGGAGAATTTGGAGGCAGTGGAAGAGATCAAGAGTCCTGTTGTGTTCTGCATTGCTGCCTGGTTTGGCAAGGTTAGACTGATAGATAACATGGAAATCAACATATGAAAGTAGATCTTCAGTCTGATGAACTTATCTTTCACTTACTGGAATAGCAATCAGCTGTTTCTTTCTCCCTATAGGAAGTCACTACCGAACCAGTCAACTGAATAATCATGCTTGGTCAGCTATTTCATTGTTTTTTTTTCCTAAAGGGTTCTTAATATGGCATACTTTTACCATATGTTCGATTCTTTGTTAGAATACCGGATATTAAATTTTTGATCTTTAGTAATTGCAACAAGGGGCAAGATTAAAGAGTCTTTGTTGTTTTTATGCTTCGAGCTTATGTGCAGATTAAAACAGCACTTTTAGAGAGATAGATGATGTTTATTTTGTGCTCTAATAGTGTTCTTAATCTGATCCAACATATCCATGGCATTATACACCAAATGGCAAGCCAGTCCTGAACTCCTTGAGGATTTCTGAGCTACAGCAAAGCTTGATTTTAGACCCTCTCGAGAATGCTTACTTATTATCCCCAAACTTGATTGTCTGAAAGTGATCTGACAATTTGTGTATCCAATTTATGTTCATGTTATCCAAAATGTAAAAATTTGTATTAAATTCATAATGACATGTCAAACTTAAAATTAAAAAAAAAAAACTTCCAATATTTACACATACAATATCGTATAACCCTGTCGTACCAACTTTATCTGAAAGCACCATTTCCAATTTTTTTTTAATCAAAATTCAATTTCCAACAAATGCTTATTGTATTTCCACACATCAGCAAACTTTGTGCTATTGAAAGAATCCAAAAATACAAACAATACTATACATGCACAGTCTTCTAATACAGGCTAACACCATAATAGTACTTGTAATAAAAAATCTCTAACTAGGACGAGCATCAACATTACTTGCGACTGTCACAACACTGATCCATGAGTGGCAATATAATATATTCCAGACAAGCAATTCGTCAACATTTGAAGCCACCGCAAGCAGACAGTACGATGATGAGAATCAATGCGATCAGGATTCCCAGAACTATCAGCTTTATCTTCATGTTCTGCAGCCACATCTTTCTCCTCATCTGGGTTCCGTGCTGCCTGAAATCTTGTGCCTATAATGCACGAAAAACAAATACCCACGTTATAAGATCAATAAATAAACAAAGATGAATATCCAAAATCCTTGACCTATAATTTTGAATCACCAGTGGGAGAATCATGTAAAGAAGTTTTCCGGTTTCTTAATTGAATTATTCAGCTAGCCCTTGAAAATTAGAGAACTAGTCTTGATAATGATAAATGCTTTTACAATGAAAGAAATACACAATTGAATGAAAAAGGCAATTCGTTGTTTGTCACATATGTTCAAGGATCCCACATTTAACTTAACATTCTTGTCTTGGACTTACCACATGGTGCTAACAGTCATGTTTTACTGGTTAATCAGATAAGAAGAGCAAATAATCGCCTTACATGTGATCTATCTACCCCAAGTGAAGTTTCAGAAAACATTGGAGGCAGTTAACTTATGATGCTAACTTTTCCAAATAAAATTTAAAACATATGCTGATAACTGATTTTCCTGTCAAGAGAATAGCATGGTTTTACCGGTCAGTCACCTAACAAAACCCAAATAATGCCCCATTTATGGTCTATGATCTATCCCTACTGCAGTTTTAGAGAACACTGCCCGTAATCTTTAAAGTAGAACAATATGAGATTCATTTGCTGACCTGAGAACGAAGATTTTCTGTTTTATCCACCAAAAGCTCAATCTTCTCACCACGGTCCAAAACCTGCAAAATAAATTTGTCGACGAAAAACACAAAAAGGATCCCAACGCTTTATTATCCATGATCAGGGTATTGTAAAGCCGGACTTTAACCCACTTAAAACCCTCACACTACGCTCCATGTTATCATGTACATAAGGCAACTATGAAAGACAAAAATAATTACCTTCTCGATGTTTTCCATCATAACTCCTTTGACTTCTGAAACTTGAGCTTTCACTTTGGCAATCTTACTAATCTCCTCTGGATGATCAATGCAATACTGCATATGCTCCTTCAATTTTGGCCTAGACCAATGATAATAAAAACATAGCTATCACTGTTCTTGATAACAGTCAGAGAAGACATTCTATTTAATGGTCAAGGAAAAGAATATACCCAAACTCCTTGCTCAGGGTGTTTGCAGGAGCAGTTGCAGCTTTTCCACCACCATATCTCTGGGTAAAATCCTCCTTGATTCTCTCAAGAAAGCCAATTGGAATCTGTCGGCCAATGGATTCAATAGCAACCACACAGTAAGCTGCAACGAGGAAGGGAGGAGGTTAATTCAAGTAAGGAAGAAGTAGCCTCGTTTCATAATACAGGATGCAGCACTAGTTGTGAAATAACAGGAAAATGACATGCAAGCACCAAAAGTATCCTTTGAAATGAACTCCTAGCCTAGGCTTTCAGTCTTTCAATGTATGAGACATTAATGGATCAGACACGCCGGTGGAGTTTTTTTACTCCATAAGCGGAATTAAGATCATAATACATGTTATATGTTTTTATTTTTTATTTTTTTAATATTTTTATAGGAATAATTATCCATATATAATAGTTAAAATCATAACCCCACCGGCGGTGTATGGAATAATTATCCATATAATAATATGCTAAAGTAATCAAACTACATAACAAGTTAACAACCCTCCAATAAATTTGTGTATATATAAGAAAACAATGCCGTCAAACTTAACTTTGGAAAGCAAACTAATCTAAACTAGATTGAAACAAAAAATTATACTCTGTTCAGGCCACTAGAAGTTACTAAAAAGCAAAAGTAAACAATTAAACTATAAATCATGTTTTGCTAATGTGCAAATGATTAAATTATAACACACATTTACACATAATTGTTCATGTAAAAGTACAATCATGCATTTCGGTTGCTTATAAAATATTAAGTTTTTAATTTTCAATTATTCAAAAATATTAGTATTTGCTTTTGTATCCAAATGCAATCAAGTGGTTTTTGTTACAAGAAAGCCTTTATCACAAGATCTCTGTGCAGATTTAAGGCGAAGCAGTCAAACCTCTAGTTTTTACTCAGTTTTGGAAAGTTTCAATTTACAAATTAATCTTCCTAAACTAAAGAACAGGCTTATTATAGTAATAGATTCATACTTCATTTATTGCATATAGAAAGAATCCAACTCGTTCTATTCTAAAATAGTTCAGAAGAAAAAAAAAATCACATATACAATCATATTCTCAAATCATTCAAAAGGAAAATAAAAATAATAAACAAAAACAAATTAAAACCTAAGAAAAATCAATCAACAACAGCGAGAACAGATAGAACTTCATTCTCGGATCAAAGAAGCAGTAACAAAAGGCAGATCAGGGAAAGATAATTAGACGAAAAGACAAAAAAAGATTACTGAAGCCGTTATCGACGAGATAGTTGAAGGTGTGGCCATCGCAGTTGTAAGTGAACTTGTTGTTGGAAGCAGGAAGCTTCTGAAGACACTGAGAAGCTATGCTGGTGAAATTGCCAGAGAATTCGGTGAAGTCGGCTAACACCACCGTGCCTCGAGCCACGAAGGCGTAGATCAGCGATTGTTGCCCCATCAAAATAACAATAGCACTCACAGCGAAAGCCCCGCTGACTTCCTAACCCTGGCAGAAAGAAAGAGATATAGAATCGAAGGAAAAGCGATAGGAAGGAAGGCGAGCTTCCTTTTTCCTTTTCACTTGATTGAGAAGCTAAGCCACTAGCCTGACTTGTTTTTTTCCCTTATTTAACGTTTTTTTCAAAATTTTTCAGCGATTTAGTTTAGCTAAACCGGCCCGGGCTTCAATTCTACGAAAAATAACGGGGATGCCATGGAGGCTGAGCTTTGAAAATTGGAATATTTGCAGATTTGACTCGAAGTTTTGCAATTTAGCTAGGCTTCTTTGTTACTAGAAGAAATAATTTTCTAGCCTTTTTTTCTTTCTTTCTTTCACATGTGGTTTATTTATTCTTTTGCTTCTCTCACATTTTCTTGCAGAAACTTTTTCGCATTGTTATTGTTAAGTTTAATAACTCCGAGTTCACATCGTAAAAGACTAAAGTAAAGGTGGCTGTTCTAATTTAATTAAAGGCCTCATGTTCGAATTTTGGGTATATAATTGTGTTTAAATTTTTGAAGAAAAATTTTACCGTCCTTTAAATTTTATCCGATTCGTATTCGGATTAGTCTTATATCAAAAATGATGTGAGAATACCGAATGATCTCGGAAAAAAAGTAAAGGTGATTGAGTCCCGTAATTTGATATTTTTAAATAAAATACAGTATTAATGTTATTGGTTATTATCATATTATTATAGATAAAAAATACGAAAGTCGTGAAGTAGAATACACATAAAATTATTCTCAGGTTCATTCACAAATAGGAATGGTAATGGGTACCCTATAAACGGGTACCCGGTACTATCCGATCCTTTTAGGTAGGATTAGAGTAGTATATAATCGGGTTCGGGTAGAATTTGAGTAGTGAAATTACTACCCTTCACGGGTTCGGATAGGGTTCGGGTAGTTATCTTAGGGTACCCGCTATCCGAATCCGATTATAAATAATAATTAATTAATATAATATTTATATTTTCTATGCATAAATTATTTATTATTAATGTTGTATTTAATCAAATTAAGTCAATAAATATTATAATTATGATTTTTAATTTTAATTTATTTTTATGAGTTAAATTAAATTTATTAATTTAGTTTTTTTAATTAAGTTATTCCAAAATTGATTTTAAATTTAAATTTAAAAGTCAAACTTTGACTTATTAAACAGGTAGTTAACGGGTTCGGGTAGTTAAACGGGTACTTTCTATTTTATAGGGTTAGGTTCGGGTAACATAAATTAAAATAATCGAATAGTTAATAGGGTTCGAATATTATACATATTAATCGAATTCAAATTTAAATATATCAAATTTAACGGATATCCGACCCGTTTATATTCCTATTCACAAACACGTAATTACCTTTTTCTTCGTATTTATCTTGTCTTTTCTCTTGTCATCGCTTTTAATTTAATTTCTCCCATCTCTTTCACTTTTTTCTTTTTTTTAATATTTAAATGTTGAATCGTATTCCGAAATTTTAATTATGTCACTGATAATTTTGTTTATTTACAATCAAATCAAATCAGCTCATAGTGAGACACGTGTAAAGATCTTTTCCCAACACAACAAAAAAAGACCTCAAAAACACATGTCATTAATCCATTGTATACAATAGTCCAATTTTGTTCAAAGATATCCTATCCATGGGCTGTGACTTTTCTTTTTCTTCTAGTAGCACTATCTTATATAATTACTATATATATATATATGTAATGAAAAATTATCCCAATTTAATAATTTTATTAATCATTTTATTAAATTTTAATAAAATATAAAAAAAAATCCTTGTTTTGGCTTTCGTTTTTGTTTTTTAGTGCCCAATTTTGCACCAAAAAGAAAATTGCAATCCAATTATAACCAGTGAGAAATTGATAGGCAGTCACCATATATATAATCCTATATTTTAAAGTTAAACAAATTCAGCGTTCCATCAATAGACAGTAGATGGCTACTTCCTGACTGATTTTATGGCCAATAAATATGGTGGATAAAAATTGTAATTTTATAACGGATTAATAATTTTTTTTATAAATTAATTAATAAAGTTTTTAATAAAATATATTAAAAAAATAAATTATTTTAAGCTACTTAATTATCAAGTTAATTTTATTTAATTATTTAATTACATTAATTTTATATTCTTTTCTTTTAATTATTTATTTTTTAACATTCACTAATTAAAAATAATTATAAAATTACACTTCTCTTTTATAAAAATAATAAAAAATTATTAAATATTTAATTTTCAGTAATATGAGTTTAGATTTTTAGATTTAAGATTTAGAATTTAGGGTTGGAAGAGCTAATTATCAGTATATATCAAATAAAAGGTGGAAAAACTAAAGGCTCGGCTCAGTTAGTTTGGATTTTATTATGAGTTAAGACCCAAACCCATTTCCCTCGGAAGATTCCTAGCGGATATTTGTCCGACAAAGACAAAAACAGGATATAGGAGGAACTGAAAACTGAGCAGAACTGAGAAAGAAACAGGACAGACAAACAAGAGAAAAACAACAATAAAAAAGGTTAAAAGACAGAAACCATGAGTAGGTTGGCTTCAGCTTCAACACCCACTACTACTTTCCCATCCATTCGACAACCCAAGATTCAAACCAGGCTTTATACGAATCCATGTAACTCAGTTTTCATTCCCAGAACTCAAATATGTTCCTCAGATCTCAGTCTCACAAGTTCCAGCTTTTTTGGGGTCAGAAAGCCTCAGAGAAGCAGTATTATCTGCAGAAGTAGCACTGGCCCTGGAACTCCTGGTTCAGGTGTAGTTTCCCTTTCATTTCTTACTCTAAAATTCCATTTGGTTCATTTCTTTGGTGTTAAACTTTGTGACTGTGACAGCCTGTGGGCTGTGGGTTTCCAAAAGTAAGTTTTTCTGGGTTTATTTTTGTTTGCTTTGTTTGATGAATTCCGTGCTAGCATTTACATGATTACAATTGTGTTCAAGCACTGGAATCTATGGGGTTAAGTTGTAAATTGAGTAATTTCCTGGAAAGAGTAAATGAACCATAATGCTTTATAGCTGCTTTTCCTTTTGTTTTTTCTGTGCAAATGAGTGAGATTCTTGTGCTGTTGCAGATGATAATGAAAGCAGGAATGTGTTGGATGCATTTTTCCTGGGAAAGGCTCTGGCTGAAGCAGTGAATGAGCGAATTGAGTCCACAATCGGGGAGATTTTCGGCACAATTGGTAGGTTGCAGGCTGAGCAACAAAAACAAGTGCTGGACTTCCAGGTAATTAGCGTTTGTCCTTGCAGCTAATCCTTGTTATATGCATGATTTATGTCAGGAATTTTACCCTTTTTATTACCAGTTTGCCCGGGTTTATTTCAAGCCATGTGGAAAGCTTATTTGCTAATGCATGAATGTGGTAGCGAAAGGTTTTATCAATCTCAAATTTCTCTCTTAATTCATGTATACAGGAAAAGGTGCTGGAAAGGGCCAAAAAAGCCAAACAGAAAGCGGCACAGGGGGCAATGGAGGCACAAGGGCTTATTCCAAAGCCTGCTGCCGCAAGTGCAGCATCAGTCGTCAATGGAGCTGTGTCCAAAGCTTCACCCTCAACAGACAACGATATAATTTCTGCAAATTCATCCTCTGATACTCCGGCCACCTCTGCCGCTACTACAAATCGTGATCCTGATCTTGATACCCCGGGCACCCCTGCTGCTAATACAGATCCTGATCCTGATCTTACTATAGAAGAATGATGCCGAGAATTTCCATTTTGCATATCTCGTACTTGTGATGCAATAGATTCCTAGTACCAGATAAAGATGATTTCCTATCTAAAGACTTTTTGATTTGTCGATAAATCCCTATGATCCTTCTTCTTTATTGAACTGATTTCGTCTCCATTCTTATTCAACAAGATCTGTTGAGTCCCAGCAAATCGAGAAAAATGCCTTCTACCTGTTAACAAATTCTATAATGATATCTTATTTTGTCAAGTGCCTGTTAACGTCAGCATTATTCAAGTATATAACAATAAAATATCATAGTGCTAGTCCACCACTTAAAAACATAATTGAGGTAATTTCAAGTGATTATGCATCTTTCATTAGACTAGTTATAGTGTTGTGAGATGTGTATTATGACCAAATTCTTCCATTTCATTGCATTCTTGCTTGCAGCCAAGTGAAAAGAAATTATCTCATAAAAGCATTCATCAGATAAACACATAAAGAAGTGACAGCATTAAAAGAAATTACTATAAAACAAAATTTCTCATATCCAGCATCTATCGTGTTCGTTGTATACATTATCATCAAAACCAAAATGACACTTTTGGAGAGGAGTGAAAAGCTTTAACTGTGATTAAGCTCCAAGCATAATTAGTCTGATTGTTAAAACGGATAAAAATACCTATAGTTTATACAAAAAAAAATTTCTCAGCTCTCATCAACTTCAATACCTGACATTGGCACCCCACCAGTAGTTTGATTCCCTTTGACATAATCCACACCAAAGTCAAAGTCATCATCATCCACAGCATCGCCCCCGGGGACAACTTATTTTTGGCTTTTTTCCTTCTCTTGATCTCTGCTCTTCTTATCTTTGTGTTAAGCATACCTTCTACTGCATATAGCTTCTCATTTTGCCTGCTTGTAGCAGATTTTGACTGTGCTTTTTCAGCATCATCTTCTTCACAAGCCATGGCTTCATCACCACCATCTTCAGATATATCTTCTCCAATTTTGTCACCTTCAGCTGATGGCAAGGGTTGGGCATTATCCTGAGGTGCACCAAAAATCCAGCAGATTTATATAAGCATAACACCTCAAGTTCAAGCTATTCCTCTATTAAAATGCAAAACTAAACATTAGAAAATAATTGTGCTACCACCACTTCAAATATGCTTACGAGTGATATCCATATCACTATAAGAGTGGGTATCCACTGGTATCCAATTGCAACAGCCAGCTTAGGGAACCGCATAGAATTTAAAAAGAGCAATCACAAACCTCTAGCATAGTCTCATCAAAGTTGAGGGGGTGACTAGGAGGAACTTCAACAGAATGGAAATCATCTGCTGACTTGAGACTTCCAATGAATGAAGATTCTGTGTTGTAAACCTCATCAACATTGAACTCTTTTCCAAGTTCTGTAACAATCCTCGCCTCTGAAGGTTCCCCTTGATTTCTGACTGGGGGCATGGTATAATATGGAATTTTACCTGAAGTGTGCCAAATAGATGGCAATGTATTAAGTTGCTACTGCAATCTATTTCTTCCCAAGCAATTAACTTTTTTATCTTTCAGAGCAAAGTAAATGGCAAAAAAAATTTTGCATTGACATGCATACCTTCATTCCAGTCGTGCAGAATGATCCTTGCAACAGCTTCAACATCTACAATACCACCCTTTTTGAGCTTACCCCTTACAGTGGCCACATTCTGAAGGAACTCGTCAACTGATTGAAAGCTTGGGATCTTGTATATTGTCACCAACAGTCTTTCTGGGCAAAGCTTGAGAATCTCTTTCACTATGTTGTGCACAAAGGAGAATTACAAATTAGTATTGCAGCCAACCTCGAATTTGGCAAGACAAGTAAAAATATTGCCAATAGTTGAGACCAAATAATTTCCCATTCAAGGATTCCTGCCCAGACACTTGAATTTCTATCAATGTGTCATTACATATCTCACAGATAAATCTTAATCCAGTGGAGAATTTGAAGTCGGTGTAATTCCACGACTCATTTAGACTCTCCCCTCACTTGGGAACCTAAATCCCCTATTTATTTCTCCCATGTTCTCGCTTTTGAAGAAAAGTTAGCAGGCTGAGAAAACATAAGTTTAGCTTTTATTTTCTCTTCATTATCCCACATCATAACCATTTTTATTTATCTTCTTTGAAATGAATGCATTATAAAGAAATAAATTTTAGAAAATGCCCTAGTTTTATTTCTTCTAATAAAAATATGATAATAAGTTGACTCCCCACCTAAACTACAGCAAAAAGGCAAACTAGTCAGGGTCATTGCAAGAAAGCAAGTTAAATTTCCAGCTAAGCTCATATCAACTAAACTATGCCTTAATCCCCAGTTAGCTGCAGATAGCTACAAGAAACATAAAATTCGTTGGTTGAATTACCTGGACCAACTGGATCATCCAACTTCTCAATTCTTTTGCAGTTTCGAAGAGCTATTGACGCATCATTTTCTCCGGATTGAACCGTAACAATACCAGGACAGTCCACTAATTTTACATTCTTGTCCAAGTGAACCTCTTGCATTGATCTTGTTAACCCTGGAGTAGCACCAACATTGACAACGTGGCATCTTTTCAAGCTGTTAATTAAGCTACTCTTGCCAACATTAGGGAACTAGAGAGTGCACAAAACATCCATCGTACCCATTATCCCATTTTGTGTCCTTTGAAAAATGCTCTCCATCTCACAGAAGTTTCCTTACAAACATAAACACAATATCTATTC
This sequence comes from Heritiera littoralis, assembly GCA_031772115.1. NCBI lineage: Eukaryota > Viridiplantae > Streptophyta > Magnoliopsida > Malvales > Malvaceae > Heritiera > Heritiera littoralis. The sequence goes on along the minus strand of JAPDPK010000059.1, from coordinate 3,935,448 downwards.
CCAAAACATTATCAGAGGCTTTAAATTGTGAAAATTGGAAGAATGGTATGAATGTTGAAATGCAGGCCCTGGAGAAGAAAAATACTTGGGAAATTGTGGAGCTACCAAGAGGAAAGAAAGCAGTGGGATGTAAGTGGGTCTTTACAGTTAAGTATAAAGCAGATGGAACACTTGAGAGGTACAAAGCTAGGTTGGTGGCTAAAGGATACACACAGACATATGGGATAGATTACCAAGAAACCTTTGCTCCGGTTGCCAAGATGAATACGGTGAGAATTCTTTTGTCTCTAGCAGTTAACTTTAACTGGCCTTTACAACAGTTTGATGTAAAAAATGCATTTTTGCACGGAGATCTCAAGAGGAAATCTACATGGAAATACCCCCTGGATTCTGTCACATCCCGTGATCACATTTTTCACGTATTTCTATACAACTTACCCGATTGGGCTGTCTGTGATATTTCACTTTTTCATTTACTATTAAACAATTTTGTATAAAATTATAATATGAATTACATCCCCTATCTTAATTCTTAAAAAAGTAGTACTGAAAGTAAGTCTAAATACAGAAAATAAATGATCATACCTCATATTATAAATCAGCTGTCGCAGTGTCCCCAAATGCGCAGCAGAAATGCTCGTATGTCAGGTCTCTTAGTCCTTGAAAATCTGAAATGTAATATTGGGGAGTGAACAAACCACGGCTCAGTAAGAGAGTTATATACAACACTTGATATTCAGCTACCTATATGCTGAAAATAATTTTTCACTTTCTTTAAATCTTCCTAGAGGCTCTCGGCTCACATGTAGGAAGAATACTACAGCCGGCTAGGGATCCGGATGGAGTAAGGCAGGTGTTTCGAAATACCTGTCTTGTCCCGAAACCTAGAAGCAACTTAGAGAGTATTATATTCCTTGTTCTCAAAACGATATAATTTTCGTTTTCACAAAGTAAACCACTTATTTCTTTTCACTTTCGTATAATTTAAAACACGTGACAGTTCAGTAATAAAACAGTAGTTTACTTTCTTTCTTATCAGTACAGTAACTGTATCTTACAGTTCAGTAAAACAGTAATATTCAATATAGTATCATTTGGTAAAACAGTATCTTGCAAATTAGTAAAACAATAAACAGTAGCTGCCAATTCAATAAACAGTATTCGGTAGCTTTTAGTTCAGTATCATGGAGACCAGACAACACCCTAAATCTATCATGCTATAATAATATCATCCCTAATAGGGGAAACACATGAGATCTATGATCATAGTCTATGGGGTCCTCAGTGTGCACTGATCAGGTGTCCACTGGGACGCTGATAATAGGATCAGTATCTATCAGCACTAACACGTGACACGTGAGCATGATATGGGGCCTAACAGTCTCAAAACAGTAAACACGTGATATAAACCCCATTTATGAAATCAATTTCATTAAATATAAGTTCAATCAATCTACAAATATTCATAAGGAAAATATTTTCACCTTATGAATCACAATTTATAAAATATTCATACTGAGTCATCATTCCCGAAAATGTTCTAAACATTATAGAACAGTATAAATCATATTTTTCATACAGTGAAAACAGTTTATAAAATAATCACTGTAAAATATAAAAGGGCATAACTGTCCTTTTTCACCGTAAAACATATACGCACGCTTTTCCGTGCTTTCTATCGAAAACATGTTTTTCAAAGTTATCAGGATTCAAATCAATTATATTTATGATTTATAGAAAAATTAAAATATTTATTTTCCAAATCTACACTCCCATCCCATGTTTTCTCTGTAAACACATGCGGAGACCTTTTAATCTCAAAACACTGTTTTCCACTTTAATTACCTTTATAGAATTTTTTATAAACACTTATTTTCACAATTGAACCCATAAAGGTTATTTATAAAATCAAATGAATATTTGAAGAAATATTAGTAAAATATTCACTTTGGTCTTTTTCATTTTTCACTTCGTTTCACGTGAAATATCACCTAGCGATAAATTTAGGTGATTTCCTTTTTCACCATTTTCAAAAACATGAATATTTTAAAATTAATTATCAATATATTCATGTTTTATGAAAACTAATCGATTTCTCGATTTTTGTGTTGGAAATCATTTCTTGTAATGTAAAATCATTTATTATGATTTTCAGTAATTTTTTAAGATTTTTCGGCAGTATAACTGCTGCCGATTGGCTAGCCTCCTGCACGGAAAATACAGTTTATATTTTCAACCAGTAAATCACCACAACTTTCCAACCAATCATTGTCAACAGCATTTATAAAATTAAATGCATATTTAAAACATGCATACTGAATATCCTTACAGGCTACACATGCCTCCCTTACCTGTCTCGGGTCGGCGACTGCCTCTCGAAGGTTGCGCCCGTGTTCACCTCGCCCGATTCCATCGACTTGGTTATCGAGAAAATTTTTGGAAATTAAAATTCTAAAAATTAGAATTTTTCCATAATTTATTCAAATTAATTATTCGGAATTAATTTCCGAAATCCTTACCGAGTGCCCGGGATTTTCCGGATTTTCGAATTCCCGAGAATTTTCCGAATTCCCGAAATTCCTTTTCTTTTCCTCTTTCTTCTTTTTCCTCTTTTCTTTCTTTTTCTCTTTTCTTTTCTTTTCTTTTTCTTTTTCTTTTTCCTTTTTCTTTTTTTTTTCTTTTCTTTCTTTTCTGGTTCAGACCAGTTCAGGCCATTTAGATCGGTCAAATCTCCTCCATGGCCGATTCTCCTCCGAGGCCGATTCTCCGGCGGTTCGGACTTCCCTCAGCTAGCCGACGCCACGGCAGTTTGGATCTGGCCTCCGTTCGGTCTAGATCGGCGGCAAGGAGGCGGATCTACTCGATTTTTGGCTCGGTTTCTATCCTCCTCCGTCGGCCTTCCTCCGCCGTCGTTGGCCTCACCAGTGGCCTCCTTTTCCTTCCCCTTACCTCTGTCGAGGTTGAGGTGGCTGTGGCGGTGCCAAGACCAGCCGGCACCGCCGTTTTCTCCTCCTTTCCTTCGATTTTCTCCGTCGGTTTTCTCTCAATTTTTCCTCCTTTTCCGTTTTGGGCTGCCTCCGGTCACCTCCCTCTTCTTTCTCCTTCACTGGCGTCGCCCTCCCTTTCCTTCTCTCTCTCTCCTTTCTCCAGCACAGTGGCCGGTCGCCCTTCGGGGGGAAGAATCGGGTTTCCCGATTCTTCCTTCTGTTTCTTCTTCCTATTTTTGTTTTCTTTACTATTTTTAGCATATAATTACTATATTATATACTATAATTTATATTTTATACATATAATATAATGTATACTATATATTATATATTATACATATAATATATTCCACATATATTATACATATAATATTGGTATTTAATATATAGTATTGTACTATATATATTATATAAAGATATATATATTATATATTAATAAAATGCAAATATATTTAATATATATTTTATATAAATTAGCATTTATATATATCTTCACATAATTGTAGAAAATACAATATGTATTGTATTTACAATATATATTTATTCTAACTTTAATATAAATTAATATTTATATTTCTTTACCTCTGTGTGTGTGTATATATATATATATACAGAAAATATTATATTCATATACATATGTATTATTCAAATTTATACAATAGTATATATATTTATATATACCTCTGTATATTAATATATACTATATAGTATTTCAATACATATGTATTTATATAAAATTATATTTATATAATTTATAATTATATAAATATATTTCATATTTATTCCTCGTTTTTCTTATTTAATTTGGATTTCAATTTATCCAAATTAAATTTCCTTCTCTTCTATATTTTCCATAATTCCAATCTTATTTTTCCGATTTAAATTTTCCTTTACTCAGATTTCCACCATCCGTTTCTTTCTCAATTCTCGGGATTTTCACCAATATCCCGTTCTCACAATTTTATTTATTTATTTCCAATATTTATTTTCTCCAATATTTATTTCCAATAAATGGAAAATTTACGGTTATCACAGATTCAATAGAAACATGGCTGCAAATAAGGTTTGCAAGCTCAAGAAGGCACAATATGGCCTAAAACAGTCACCAAGAGTTTGGTTTGGGAGATTTGCCAAGGTAATGCATTCCATGGGGTACAAGCAGAACCAAGGGGATCACACCCTATTCATAAAACACTCAGGTTCAGAGGGAGTTATTGCTCTCATTGTCTATGTTGATGATATCATAGTGACGGGAAATAATGAAAAGGAAAGGCAGAACTTGGGAAGATGTTTGGCAAAGGAGTTTGAGATTAAGGAACTAGGAAACTTGAAATATTTTCTAGGCATTGAAGTGCAAGGGAGACAATGCTACAGACAAAGAATCATATCAAAGACTGGTTGGTAGACTAATCTACCTATCCCACACACGACCTGATATTGCCTATGCAGTTAGTGTGGTAAGCCAATTTATGCACAAACCTAAGGAACTCCATTTGCATGCAGCTCACAGGAATATTGCACTATCTCAAGGGAACTCCAGGAAAGGGGATTTTATTCAAAAAAGGTGATAAGCTCACTTTGGAGGCCTACACTGATGCTGACTATGCAAGCTTAATGATTGATAGAAGATCCACCACGGGTTACTGCACCTTTTTGGGAGGAAACTTAGTCACTTGCAGGAGCAAAAAGCAAAATGATGTGACAAGATCAAGTGCAGAGTCAGAATTTCGGGCAATGGCGCAAGGTGTATGTGAATTACTATGGTTGAAGATCATTTTGGAAGATCTAAGACTCAAGTGGGATGGCCCTATGAAGCTCTACCGTGACAACAAATCTGCAATTAGCATTGCACACAATCCTGTGCAGCATGACCGAACAAAACATATTGAAGTTGACAGACACTTCATTAAGGAGAAGCTTGACAGTGGTCTCATTTGCACACCCTATGTACCAAGTGAATCACAGCTAGCAGATGTCCTAATCAAGGGACTTAACAATCCACTCTTCCACAAAATTGTAACCAAGCTGGGAATGGACAATGTCTATTCACCAGCTTGAGAGGGAGTGTCAAGAATACTATTTGAAAGTCAACTGGTTTAATTATTTTGTTTTTAGGAAATCTGTAAATATGTGTATCCCTAGCATTAAGGTTATAGATTCTATTAATTAGAATAATATCTAGGATTATGAGTGATATACTTTCCTATTTAGTTAGAGTTCTTTGTATATAAATAGGATACCTATGTACTGTTTTATTTTAAGTCTTTCAATACAATACTTTGATTTCCTACAATTAGGCAGGCCAATAACACCCACAGTTATGGACTTCTTTATCTGCAAAAAAAAAAAAAAAAACCTTATGCATTAAAATGAAAAGGGATTCAAACTCCTACACAAATTTAAACAGGTGGACCAACCAGATAAGCATCAAACATAAAGGATAGAATTACCACTAAGCATCAACAAACAGATAGAACTATATTATGGACCAAAAACAACAATTAAATCTACCTCATGACTTCTTGAGTAATTTTTCAGCAATTTAATAAGACTTTCTGCTCCAAGACAATCACTTGTCTGAAGAAGATTACTAGGCTTTGCTGCCTTTGAAGTAGATTTCCACCCTAAATTTGATCTCTGCTCTTGAGTGCTGCACTTAAAGGCAACAGCTGATAACTCTTCCCTAAGATATTTGAGCTACTTTTCAACAGCTTCTCGAGGAACAAGATCTGAACTACAAGTTTTCATTAAAAACAGTTTAAGGTAGAAAAAGTAAAGCTAAAAAAATAAAGAAAATGTAAATGGAAGCAATGTCCTGATATTTACTCCAGGACATTCGAATACACTGAAATTGCAAAATTCAACTAACTTTACACGGGTTAAAGAATACCATAATCCCTGTGTGAAATTCACCCTTATTTCTTTGTGACTGTGTTAGGATGCCTAGAAATTTCTTAAACTTGACTTATTCCTTGTCCAAGGAAAAATACTGAGTAGATAGACAGGTGAAATACAGAAGTTACCAATTTCATTCAGAAGTAACACTAGGTGCTTATTAGGGCCCGATTTCGTCACCATTTTTTCCAAATCAGCACATCGAGTACCAAGAGGATCTCTAGCATCAAGGACTTCCAGAATGACATCTGATGCTTCAATGACTTTAAACGATTCCTTGTAGAAGGCTCTATCTGAGTTATCTGCAAATAAGAAAACATGTCAAAAAATATGAACCATCCACCTAACAAATCAATGTCCACATTAATATCAACTTACCTCGGGCTTTCACAACTCCACTACAATCATCAATGCCCTTTTGCTCGTCATTATTTTGTTCTTTTTCATCATCCTCTAGTAAACCCATCTTCCTCTTCTTCGCCTGAAAAATCATAAAGATTCAATATATATAATTAACCAATTGCCACTTCATAGCAAAATTTAGAAGGGGCTAGATTATGATAGTAAACAATTCATCCAAATTTTAACATTTGCATTAAAAAGCATTATAACAGAAATCACTAGGGTAAAGGTAATCCCATAGACATAATCTTAATGGGCTTAACCATATCATCAGAATCAGCTATAAACTAGAGAGTATGACAACAACTTAAAAGTAAACTTCCTAACAATCTACCTCAGCCAATCAAACTCATTCCTTCAATCTACCACAAACCATGAAAAAAAATTCGAATTTAAACTACAACCCCAAATCCAAAACAATTGTAAAAAATGAATAAAGGTTTTTTTTTTAATAAAAACTACATTGAAGCATTACCCTCTCTTTGCGAGCAGCTTTCTTTTGCTCCAGTTCCTCAAGCGCTCGAGCTCGATGAGCTTCGAGTGACTTGAGCTATTGTTCCTTGAAAGGCCAATCATTGGGGATACCAGGGTCTTTCTCAACCTTTCGCTTACGCTTCAATCCCAACTTCTTTGATTCCTTAGCTTTCTTTTTGTGGTGCTCCTTTACTTTTCTTATAACCTTGTACTTCTGCCTCAGTGAAACTCTCTTGCTCTTGCTCTCTGCAAAACCATATAACCAAAATTTTAAAACCGACACTTCAAAGAAAAACTGAGAACTGGGTTTTGCTTACTTTGCTCCTTTTCACCATCTCTGTTTCCTTTTACGTTCAAGTTAAAAATTTTGTCGGAAAGTGGAAACAGCGGCCAGGTTCAGGGTTTCAGGAGGAAGAAGATGGAAAAAAACGTTTTTTTATTTGGTTTGGTCTTTGGAAAAGTGGGTCGATGCTGACCCGCTTTAACAAAAAATGGGTCAATTGCCAGACCGTGAAAAAGAATATGGGGTGAGAGAGGCTCGAACTCTCGACCTCAGGATCACTCAGAAGCTATGAGACCTACGCGCTAGCCAACTGCGCCACCACCCCGTTGGGTATTTGACAATCGCAATATATAAACTATATTAATATTTTGGGTTATTTTTGGAGCTTTGGTTTGGATTTGCCCAGTGTTTGATCATTGGGCTGCTTTTTGGGTTTACATAAGCATGTGGTGAACCAAGTCTAAGGTGGGTTTGTAGAATCACTGGAGGCCCTAAAGCCCCAAGCAACTGAAGCAGTTGGACGAACCGAAGTCTGGGGATGAGAAAATGAAAGATGAGATCATAACAACGTGGTTCGCACAATTCCAATCTTCATTTTTTTCCCTCTTCTTCCCCAGAAACACAAAGCAAACATCATCAACCTTTTTTTTTTTAAATTTTTTTTAAAAAGACACCCAAACGCTAGCTCGAACCGCCGCATTCCCCTCACTCCAATGCCGTTATAAGCCGTTGACTTTTTGTGTGTAGGATTTCATTTGGTAAATGCAAGTGGAAAGGTGATTGTTTTGCTGGAAAGTTTTTTTTTTAATCAAATGGCGGAATACGCAGCAGCTTCACCGTCTTGTGTCAAGTTACATTTTCATTCAAGATTTCTTAAGCGGAGAGTTTTTGTGGATCGGAATTCCAATTTCAGGACGCCACCAAGGTCTGCCTCAACCTTTTCTCTTAATATTTTCTTTTCCCTCTTTCAATCTGATATAGTTATTCGTGATTTCTCTTGAAGAGCAATTGGGGTTTCACACTGTTGAGCTTTTTCATCCTTTATGTCATTTCGTATTTTTTGTAACAAGTTAATGGAATTCTATGTTTCCAGTCAAACTGGTAGCTTTAATTGCATCTTTTCGGCCAACACACGCACCCAGGGAATTACTAAGTTTTTCAGCTGCAAATGGATACAAATTGCATGGATAATTTTCTCTGTGTTGTTAGAGTAACATTCCGAAGTAATCATTGGAATTTTGCTATTAGCAATATGATTTTGGCCTCACATTTGTATTTGTTGCTTTCTTTCTAGCAAGTGTTCATACGGAAACTGTAAAGTTTTCTGGCTTTCAACGTGGAGAAATTGGAAGGTTGATAACCCATTTCTCTCAAATTTCAGAGTAAGTCCCTGCTTCAGGGAAACCTCCTTGAGGTCTACTTGCATGTGGTCTTTACTGGACTCTGATGGTATAACAGCCTCTGATTGGATTCCTATTGGTGATCAACTACTTTTGATGGCTACCATATTTCTTACATATCTGGCTGGAGTAACTCCTGTTCAAAAGTCCAGTTCCACATCTCAAAAGAACATAGCTGACAATGATGCCTTTCCCAGAAGCTCAACCTTTTCTGGTAGGTAAGGGTAAGCTTAGCTAATATTTCAAACCCAATGAGTGTTTTTCTTATACATGGATCACAGAACAGTATTAATTTTTTTTTCCATTTTCATTTAGTACTTAAATGCAGTGCTTTGACATGTGTATGCCTTGTTTCTCTCATTTACTGGGGATATATTTACTTATAAATGCAGTGCCGGGACAAATGGTGACAAAGATAATTTGAAGCTTGCCTGGGATGCAGTAAGAGGAAAACTTTTGGGTTCTTTAGACACTATTGAACGCGGGAGTGGTTTCAGGGATGGAGTCCTTGATGAGCAACAATGTCCAAAGCGACCCTTAAGTTTGTACGCTATATCTGAAGGTCCAAAGATAAGATTGCTTTGGGCTTCTTTTCAGCAACTGGAGGAAGAGGCAGGCACAGTCTCTATTGGTTCCTTTTGTGCTAGTTACTTTGATTATTTCCTTCTACTGAGTTTAATTCATATAAAATAAATATTTTTATCAAAGAAACTGTTTGTTTTAATTGACATCTGTGAAACCATTCTTGCTTTGCATCTTTCATATACAAAATTAAAGGGCCTTTTGGATGGCGAATAATGTATGGGACGAGAATTTAGGTTTGCCAAAAACTTATTGCACTTTTGTTTTCTAAATTTAAATTTAGGAAAGAGAAATATGTAACCTAAAAGAAAGGAAGAGTCTTATATTTAACTCTTCGATCACTGACAAGTTACTTAGTTTTCTATTGAATCCACATACTGTAAGTAGATCCAAATTTGTGAAAGAGGGACTTAGTGTTATTTTGAAAAGTTGATATTCTAAATTCATATATGCCAACTTGTGTTAACAAGAGCTCATCTCTTATAATTATTTTGTGGGTTCGCAATAAGGAAACCCTTGAATCATGAAATTTTACTTAATAAACTTATTGTTTTGATCTTATTAAATTAAAAAGTGTCATGCCTTTTGTAGTAAAATTTCTCATGGCATGCTTAGTCGGTAGAATATTAATTCTTTTGTCTATTTAAGTGTGCTTTCTTTGAAGGTTTCAAAAATGGTTTTTTAGGTGAAAAATAATGTTGGTACTCTTGATGCTGGCGATATGGATGATTGGTTGATAACCTTTTCCAGAATTATTCAAAAATCCTGTAAACCCATATGCTTTGCTTGGCTGGAAAAGGAACTTGGACTTGAAACCAACAATAAGGTATTTAAAAAATCTTAAGATAACTGTATGTTTTTATGCTGTTAGCTTGTTTGTATGAGATATCCTTTCCTTCTCCCCTTTTGACAGGAACTTGTTTCTTGGATAACTGAGAAGTTAAATGGAGACAACATGGTTTTGGAAAATATTAGGAAGACAGGGAAGGAAAATATGTATGCAGAATTGTTGTATTATCTTAGATTTGGCTCTCTAAGGTAAAATAAACTGCCACTTCTCAGTTTCTTGTTGTGTTTATAATAGTTTGTTCAAATATTATTGTTTCTACTTCACAGATCACTCAAGAGCTTTCTAGAGTATGAATTTCTGGGTACTGACAGTCACTTTTATTAAACCTCATGAAAATTTATAGGCTACTAATCTTATCATCCATTGCATACAATATTTTGTTGCATGTTTCTTTCTCTTTAGAAACAATTTCTAGTAATTTTTTGTGCATCTATGATGCTAATGTACCGATTGAGTGTGATGACAAGATACGTATGTATGCAACCTCCTCTTGAATCATTCCTGCAGACGTATAATATTTCTCTTATTTCTAGGCTGCTGGATTCATAATCCCCCCTCCTGTCCTTTTGGTTTAAGCCCCCTAATTCACTAGGAATCCCTTTCAGTTTGGGGCTTTCAAGGTGCATGAAACAAGTGGTTTTTGAGTTGGTTTAGAGGAAATGACCCCTGGATGTTTCCCAGATGTTGGATTTAAATGGCCTTAATGGCCCTTTATGCTAGCCAATATATTAAGATAAACATTTGGAAGATGAGAAACATTTGACCCTTCCAAAGTTTTGGACCCCTTAAACTCCTAGACTTTCTGAAGTATAAGAAGATGTTCCATCATTATGAAAAACTTGCCCAGGTTTTGGTGAACTGACTGCTTAGCTTTTTTCTTTCTCTGATATCTGTTTTGTCCTCACTTATCTTGCTTTTCAAAAGATTGGTTACTGTTGTTTCATGCCAGTGCTTTTGTAGAAATATAAATTGATATATATGATTCTAACAAGCACACCATTTTTCGTTGTCTAGTCCACTGGTTAGAGTAAATACTAGATTGATTGCTCTATAAGGTTACAGACCCTAATCATACGTGGTGTAATAGGATGCTTTCAGTTAGGCTGTTAATGAAATCTTTGCTGCTTTACGTACTATAAGTTTTTTCAAGATATTGAACTGAGCAGAGGTAACTTGCACTGATGATTGTTCAAAGTAGGATTATTGAGAACCTGTGATTGTGTCTTAGGTATCTTCATCACTTGGCAGATTAGTCCTGCCAGTAACAAACAGATTTCTATCTCAGATGGTTTCTGTATTTATAAACATTTACTACTACATGCTATATGTTGTCTGAGGAGAACTTGCCTTTGGGTACAATCTATGTAGGCTTTTACATCTGCTTTTTTTACTTTTAATTTTCATATGATTCTTTTGACAAAATATATTTAATCTTTGTTGATAAATTTATTTGTCCGTTTATCTATTTTTGCAGGAAGGGTTGTTGTTATGACCAAAGCTTGTTTAATTTATATGGGGATTCCATATTGGAAGATCTGGTGATAACTTTAGCAGATGGGATAGCAAGCTCTTATTTGGAGCTTATTTCTGTTGATGGAAATTTGTCAGGTGAAGTAAGTAGTCTGGGTCTAGCCATCTGTAATATGTCTACTCGCGCACTCCAAACGTTGCGTAATGAGGTATGGCTGTTTTTCTTAGTGAGTTTAGTGGTAGCACCTGTTTGTTTTCAACTCCTTATTATGTTGTGATTATATTTTTCTAGTATGGTTCTTCTGGAAGTAAAAGAATGAGGTTCTAGTTGTGAGGTTTTGATAGATGGACTGATTGAGCATTCTGGGTAATGTTGACTTAGTTCAGGCACTAAGCAGGTCTAGGATTTATGCTTATGGCAAAAATCATCAAGGCTTTTTTTCTTTTTTCTTACCGTTGCCTGTTTTGCATGTTATTTCAAGCTCCTTGGAGATACATATCTGTTAAACTGTTGGATTTTATGTCTATGAATATGTATATCCAGATTCTAAGCATAAAGTTCACCAGGAAGACTATTTCTAAATTAGTATTTATTTTCTTCTATCATTTCTGATGAGGTTGTGGTGAGGAGGGACTTGTTTCTCATAGTGGAAAGACTAGGAATTTCTTAAAGCTTTTTTGTGATGTTAATGCTTGTTATAAATATGGTTATTGGGTGAGATAATACAGACATGTATGGTTATTGAGTGAGATAATATGGATATATGCAGTATTAAAGGTTTAAAATTGTTAATATAAATGCACTATAGATCTTCGCGCTAAATATCAGGTTATACTTTCATCAAGATTTTAAAAAATTGTTGGTTAACAGGTGGCTTTAAACCAGTGGTTGTATCAAAATCTGGAAGCAGTTGTATCAATGTATGAGGATCGCATTGACCTCTACACACTTAAGAGCCAACTTATTGAGGAAAAGAGCACTGACCATGCTGAAACTTATAGTTGGTGGAAGAAGCTTACACTAAGAAAATATGAAAATGTGTCACCTTCGTTGTATTATGTTGTGATAAGCCATTTCTCTATGTCCGTAAAACGGACCAAAGAGTTAAGAGCCTTGACAGGGTGGTATGTTTTCTGTTATCTTTCGCCAATAAATAATTTTCATTGCTTAACAGTCCTTTGGTGGATGTAGATTATCATAGAATAACTGAAATTTGTTAGATATGAAGAAAGTCTATGGCACATATCTTTCATGCATTTGTCACTTGCTTATTTTATTGGCTTGGATATTCCCCTCTTCTATAACTGTCTTGGGGAGTATTTAAAAATGGAAAATCATCTCATCTATTGCCAGTGAAGTTTTGAGACTCCACTAGTGGGTTTAGCAGAATGACATATCCCTACAGGGTAAATTAAGAATAAATAAAAAATAGTTAAGAAAGAAGGGTACATGTGGTAGTCTTGTAATCTCACTTGTGGAGTTTAAAAATAGCACAATGGAAATGCACTCTTTAAAAATTAGCTTTTTTGCACAGCATTGCTTGAAGGTGTTTTATTATCTCAAATAGTGTGGACAGTTATAAGAACTGTGAAACTAAACATGCTTTGGTGGAGTGGATTCATGGTATGGATAAAAAATATTTTCAGAAGTGGTGATTCCTTTGGGATATTCTTCCTTACCAATAGTTGCCATTTTAGGGGAATGCTGATTGAGAAAGTTTCATGATGTTGAATTTTGACAAGGATAACTGTAGTAAGATGGCATCAAGTAAAGAGACTTTTTGATGGTGGCAAAGGCTGTTGTGACTTGTCTTGATGAAAGTATACAGTCATAGATTCATGAATGTGTGAATACATATTGCTAACTGTTGTGCCAGCATGCTTGTCTGTGTTTCTATATGATGATTTTATTTTAATGCTTCAGCCCAATTATTATATCTGAACTGCCTGGGAAACAGAGTTGGGCATTGTAATTGTAATGGAAACTTTCTCAATTTGGTCTATTTTATATATGATAATTGAACTCTGAAACTTTGCGCCCTCTCTGTAACCTGGCAAACAAGTGATGAACCATGCCTATTGTCCACTTCACCTTCAGCAAATCTTCATAGAACTGGAGTCCTTTCTAAAGTTAAGGTATGGATTTGAGGGAAGAGGCATGGATTGGATGACTAAAAAGTTTTTCCAATCCTTTTTAAATGAATATGTAACTATAATATTATTGATTACTGTAAAATATGTGCATAAGTATTAAGAAAAACAATATTTCTTCATTTAGAGCTAACTGAATACCATGACTTTGTGCTTCAATCTTATGATCTCACTGCATGTTTCAGATCTTATCTGATTCTGAATGGGATAAACCCGGATATAGTTTTTTAATCTAATATATACTTCACTCATTACAGGAGGTACTATTTCAGCCTGTTCCTTGAGTTCTCTGACATTAGCATGCCTATGATTAGAGCCATCATCAACAAAGTCAGCGATGCCATCTCATTCTTTCTAGTTTGCTTGATTGGGAGGTCACTAGGACTCATCTACACAGGAATTAGGCAGTCTCTCAGATGGAAGTGAAATGTAAATGGTACCTTTTTTTTTTTAATTACAAATTTCTTTTATATTCATTTTTGCTTGATGTAGCAGTTCGATAGAAATTTGATCTGTGCATTGTTACACTGAAACCCTTTTTTTCTTTGCCTTGATGCACCTGATGCTTCTCTAAATCTTTTGGTCAATAAATTGTGAGGAGTTGATTTAGTTCTATGTTAAGAATTACTGTTGATGTGTGATTGTTAATAGATTGCTGCATTTCCATTTATGCCCGTTTCATGTGGAACTTGTCCGTCTATTAGCAGGTCTCCTCTCCTTTTCTTGTTTTCTTGCGGCTTGTGGTAGAATCCACCCCAGGCTTTAGAACAGTATGTGATATCAAATTGCTTTTAGCAAGTGCATGTATGTGGAGTGATTTGTGTTTGTGTTTGAGCTTGAGGAGGAAGATTTTATTCTTTTTCACTGCTATATGGGGGGGACCTTTTTATCACACGTGTTTAGGGCTGTATGTCTGAAATAGAAATTTCTGAATGGATGGTATGCCTGAATAAGGGGAATTTTCAAGATTGGGCTGAGACTTTACTTAGTAACTGAGGCTATTGAGCTAGTTGTTACACCCATAGGCTCTAACTATAGGGTTTAGTTAGCTAGTCAAAGCGCCTTAAATGCTATGTTGTAAATGGTAATCTTTGATAAATCTTAAAGATGGTTTCTTTCATAAGGAGATATAAGGGGAAAAAGGGAAGCGAACCTTGGACCTAGTTCCTTCTAATGATGGGGTAACAACAGCTAGGTCAAGCTTGGTTGTTAAATCTTAAAGATGCCTTCAATATAAAGTGTCCAGTTCTTCACACTAATGGTTGAATAATCTCCTCATTCCCCATTGAAACATAAGTATTTGTTAACCACTTGCTAAGTGATAGTATTAAAGATACAGGTTAAATAATATAATTAACTAATTATATTCATATTTGTAGTCACATCACTGTTTCTTGATTGGTGGCTGCTGGTTTTGCATGTGTGTTGAATTTCTTAATGTTCATGAAGAAAATGGTGGGAACACAGACATGGGAAAGTGACAGGCACAGAGACTATAATACTTTTGAAAAGATTGGCAAAAGCAAAAATACATTTCAGAAGATAATCTCTGTGCCCTACCATCTTTACATGATAATCTCTTTGCCGAGAAACTTATTATTATACATTAATCAATTCATGGTGTCCATAACTTTCTATAAAGCAAAGCATTCCCCACTCTGAAACCGCTAATTAAGCTTCCCTTGCCAAGGAGATCTGTTACTGAGAAAAACTGGGGTTAGCAAGAGTAGGACTAGGGTTCTACTAGCTCAAGACACACACTTCTGCCTCAGATTTTTGCTAGAGTTATTTGCTTTGAGAGGCATGAAAAGAACAAGACTTTTATCAAGGACTCGTGGTTGACAAAATGGTCAGGAAAAGGGAAATCAGAAAATGAAGAGTAAAAGGTTTTGCATGAAACTGGTTGATGAAGCATCACTATCCAAACTGAAGGAACGGGCAGATCTTAAAATACAAGGCTGGGTGTTTCTCTCACAGAAAATGGTGGTGAAATCTTTTTATGTGCTATCATTATATCAAATATGTTAGATATTATTGTGTGTGTCTCTATGTTTTTTCTGTGGACCACACTGGTCCTGGCCACTTTCTGATTTTTATTTTATTTTTTGGCTTGTTGAAAGGAACTTTTATTGAGATGAGTTAGGCAGCCGGAACTGTTGTGATTTGGTTTCGATTATGATAGTGATTTCATTGAAGAAAAATAGGAAGTAAGGACAACTTGCCTTCATCTCCCAATCTATCATTATTCTCTCTCCAGTTATTATCATAATAGGAGGTAATTTGGGTGCATGATATCATATCTTTTCATTTTCTCAAACAAACCCTAATGTGCAAAGGAGGCCGGGGAGGCAAGGAGTTACTAGTGTTAGAATTTAAATCTCAAACCCGTTGAATGTCACTTTTTAAGAATGATTGTATGAATCATTTGAATTAAGCTTTAACTTTCATATTTTCAAATAGAGCTCTTTTACATCTTTGATGTTCTTTTTATAACATACAATTAATATTTGCTTTTAGAAAATCCAAAACAAAAACTGCAAAAACAGAGTATAATCACTTTTATTTTATAGCTAATTCTAAAGGAAAAAACAAAAGCTTTTTGAAAAGGTGAAAGTTAAAAGTCATTGTTACAGAAAGGGCAAATGGTCTC
Source organism: Heritiera littoralis (assembly GCA_031772115.1). NCBI lineage: Eukaryota > Viridiplantae > Streptophyta > Magnoliopsida > Malvales > Malvaceae > Heritiera > Heritiera littoralis. Next base: position 3,919,304 of record JAPDPK010000059.1, on the reverse strand, counting down.
TTATTTTCCTCAGAATTTCTGATCTTTCTTTATAGGACAAGATTGTTGAATTATTGTGAATGATTTCACAACTATTGCAGTAAGGTTTCAGAAATAATGATTCTGTCTTGTTGCTTGTCATCTTGCGAACATAGCATGCTTCGTGATCATGAATATATCGATTGTTGTATTTATGCGAAATTAGAATTTAATCCATATAAAATGATTTGCACAAATTTAATCTTTTTTATTTTGAAATGTAAAATGTCAATTCAAATTTCAAACTAGAAAATAATGATAAAATTACCATTAAACTATTGATTGACAAATTTTAGTCGCTTGAACTTGATTTTTTCTAATTATGTAAATGTCACACTAATAACTTTTTTTCCTTACTTTAAGAACGAGGCCTTTAGCAACCTCTAAAACCCAATATTCTTAGAATTTTGGTGCCTCTGTCAGAGTCCCTTAATGCCCGGAAAACCACTAATGGAATGGCAGTTGTTGCCGGAAAACCACAAAAAAAATCTTTTCATTTTCAGAATCGAAAATTCAAAGAGAACTCACTATCAATTTTCATTTTTTTTCTTTTAATGTGAATTTTTTGTTGATGAATTTGTGTGTTCTGATTGTGGTTGATACTTGTTTCTATAGGAGTTTTGAAGAAAAAATTTTTAAGTTCATTAGATTGGGAAGATCAAATATGCCAAGCAGATCAGTGCGATGGCTATATTTTTATTTTCTTTCAAGTTTTATTTTTTTTCTTTGTTGCTTGATTTTGATTTTTTTTTTTTCTCCCGCATTAAAGAAAGAAGAAAGAGGAAAAAAAGAAAAGGCAAATAAGTTACATTATTAAAAAATGGCATTAACAACTCGTACAATTAAAAAAAATCAAATTAGTAATTTAATGGTGATTTTACAACTTTGTAACATTTTGAACTAAACATTGTTACATTTGAAAATTAAAATACAATGATTATTAGTTCGAATTATTGCACAAGGATTAAATTTTAATTTTCATACGAGCACAAGTACTAATAGTTTATAGCATCATTTGACCATATATTCATTCTGGGGCTAAACCTGAAATAGAAATTCTGCGAACAAAATCCAAAAAGATTGTTGAAAACCAAGCTCCAATGTAAACTGATAGTATTTGTTTTTCAACATTTCACAGCACAATTAACCTTAATAAATATAGAGATTAAAAACACCAACAGACATATCCAATCTGCTGAGGCATCCATCAGTTTCATGGTTAAACAGAATCTGCAAAAAATTCTTATCTGATAAGCTTCGGTTGGAAAGTAATTGCTGTCTGAGATTGCTTGCAAGATATGAACAGAAAAAACATTTGCCATCAATCACATCAAAGCTAAGTCATAAACAAAAGCATTTGCGGCCTGGTACGATTGCCTTGTTTTACAGGTTATATGTCTAACCTTTAACTTTATTACTCAATTTCTTCTTCACTTTACAGCCCTTTTGACTACCAAGTATTTCTTTATGCACCAGAAAAAACGTGCAGTCGTTTCTTGCTTTTTCTGCATTTTCTTTTCCCCGGCTTACTCAAATCTTCTTTGCTTTACATGCCTTTAAACTAGACTTCTTTATACATAACAAGCATTTGGTCTACTTAATTCTAGCTAGGCTCACTGATTATCTGCTTGGATTTGAATTTGTTTCTTCAATCAGAGCTAGCCCTTTGTCTTATGAAGAATTTGACGCTTGACCTTGGGTCATTTCTACAATTTAGAAACACATTACACATGCTTTGCCCTTCCTTTGTCCTTTTTGTTTCTTTCTTTGACATGGATCACATGAACAGTTTCAAATTCTATTTAATTAGTTTCAATAAAGTGAATTATGTTAAACAAACCGTGGTTTAGCTCAAATGATTAATGCAACCACTCTTAAACAGTTACATCTAGCATGTTTAAAGTTTAAATCTTAGCATCTGCAATCCATTTCTGTTATTCTCGGGGGCTTCTCGGGGCTTCGGCCTTTTTTGTAAAAATAAAAAAATGCATGATAGCTAGACACCATTGCTTTCAAACTTGCTGCATTTCATTGTGCAGAGAAGGCTGCTTATATACTTTAGAAAGGCTGGCAAAGATTTAAATATCAGACCATTTCTGAGTTACCTAGGGGTGTTGGCCATTCTTAGCCAGAGTACTGTTGACTGAGCTTTGCTATATTTTACAATAATGAATTTGCATGAGAAATCAATGAAAAGAAAGCTTATCCAAAGTGAAAGTCGCCATGTCATAGTGCTTTTCCTTTCTTCTGCTGCAATTTTGACTAAAGCTAATATGAGCCCGGAGATTCACTTGACCCGGCCAGAAATAAAGGAAAAGAAAAAACAAAAACCTACCTTTGGGAGCTTAGAAAATTGATTATTTGACCGATATCTTAAACTTTGAAAGGATTATTATATAGCAAATGGTTGAGTTAATGGCACTGCACATCAGTTAAAGAGGAGGAATCGAACCATGCCTAGCTATACCATGTCCTTTAGCACCCTATATTTGTTCTATGAAGAACTGTTGGGGTTGGGTGCCGAAAGTATGAGTGTTGAGCTTTGGCATCTGCCATGAAAGATGCATTGACCAAGTTATCCTGTTTGCTAATTGCTAAAGGCCTCAGATTCTAAAGCAACGACTGAAAAAATTTCTTCAAATTAGACATTTCATTAAGCCATGATTCCACCTTTTTAGTGGCTTTATATATACATTGTCTACTTCCTGAATAGTTTATGCTTTGCTTTTCTTAAAGAGTTAGAGAAAAAAATCTTTAATCATAATTAATTAAGTAGTTTTGGTATCATTGCCAGTAAAGTTGTCAGTTTGTCAAATATTCTATTCTATAGTATACATATAAATGTTATAAGAGAGAAAGAATAATTACAAACAAAATAATATTTATGTGATTTAACAATTTATTATATCCACAACCGTACCAAATTTTTTTAGTACTAACCCTGAGTAAGTATCAGAGTTAAACTCTATCAGACTTCACAAATTCTTACGATTTAGACATATCTAACTAGTTTTTTGCATCTCTACAAACAAAAACCTAGATGATCTTAGCTTTAAAATGCTAGGAACTAGCCAAATGATATTTGAATCAACTTTGTTCACTTCCATCAGTTCAAGTTCATGAAAGGTTGAGCTGATGAGAAGCAGCAGTTGGTCCCTAACCCTCTGCAGCTGGCTAAAATGGGAGAGAAAACAAAAACCTGATAAAAATCATGTTTGGTAGGGTTACTTGTATCTGACAGACCTTGATGGCACCCATTACTAATTCGATGCAGGGTGACCCTACAAGAGTACACTGGTCTTGTTGTTGGGTCCATGTAAGGTAAATCAAAGCAATTTTTTATGTATTTTGCATTCAAAAACATGATTTTGCTGTTGCCATAAGGCTACAATTGGAAAAGCAATAGCAAGGCACCTGATAAAGGAAAAAGGAAAACAAAATGTGATGAGACAATAAATAGACTGGGAAGTCATTTCACCAACTAGAATTGTGCATGCATCGAAGTCATGAATGGAGATGAAGAAACGAGTCATAAAAAGCAATAAACAGAATTTTCATGAAACAAGGATATGAATGTTGAATTTGTAGAGTAATTGTACATGGGAATTAAGAAAAATCAACAGAAATTTGAAAATTAATGAGCCAAAGTACCAAAAATCAATGTTTGTAGTAACTTGATCTGAACAGTTAGTGGGAAAAGAACATATATAAGACAATACATATGAAATTGAATTGCAAGACATTTTATATATGCTTTTAAAAGTGGTTCCTTATACAGAATTCTACTTAGATTGGAAAAATTTCCTTTCCATCTTAAAATGGGAATTGGATTTTCTTATTCACTGGTTGGAAGGAAAAGGTGGAAAAAGGAATCATAAGATTGATGGGTGGTGAAGTAAGAAAAGACTTTCTGATTCTCCATGTTTGCTACCATTGGATTTCTTGAGTCACATCCATATCTACTACCCTAAAAATGCCATCCTCCATGTCTATGAATTATGCCATTAATCCATCTCTCTCCCTCAACAATGCATACTAGAACTATTAAAATGTCTAAAATTGCCATGATCTCATCAGCATCATCTATAATTGATTTCTCTATCTATAGCTTTTAAAACTGTTGACATCTACTCTGTTTTTCCCAAACAAGATAGAATCATTAACATTATCAATTAACATTCTAAGGATTCCATTTATACTTACCAGACAGATAGTTTATGTATATGTCTATCAGTATATCCATATTTTCATAATTATTTGACACCAATATAATATTGAAAACCTAATTTGATATATATATATATATATATATATTTATATTTATATTTATCCATCTATGCATTTTCCTATAATATTGTTTTTATATATGTGTGTGTATCTATGGGCGCGCGGGTGTAAGCTTGTAATAGTATGGATGGTAAATAATTTGACAAATAACTCCAATGATTAACGTGAAAGAACTCTCTCTATCATGTCTTAACTCCCAAAGAGTCTTATGTGTATGCAAATTAATCTTCTTGACATAACAAAATATGTATAATGTTTTCTTATTTTATAAATTCGTCTCATCCATCTTAAGATTCAAGTATTATCCATCTTAAGATACAAGTATTTTTATCTGTAGATGGTTTTCTTGAGAACAAGAACAAGAATAAATCCACTGACCATGAAGTTTAATTATAAGCAATCTTTTGATTAGTTGATAATACTGCTTCCTAGCTGATAATTATTTTCCTATTATATATCAATAATGCTCAATCACATCTTGACCCAATTATTTGAGGTTTCTTTTTCTCTTTCCTTGGTTAAATGTGAATATTGTTCAATAATGGCCACTAAAAGTTGCTACATGCTAATTATTTAATGTGTAACAACCTTGAAATATTGCTGAAATTCCCACTTTTAACACTCAAAATAATTCATACTCATAGCTAAACTACAAACAGAGAAAATTTGAAAGAAACAATACAAAGAAACCCAAAAAAAAAAGACACTGAGATATGGGGGTTGAGAGCTTACCTCAGATTGTTGACAATTTTGGTCAGAATAGTGTGATCTTGGATTTGCTGCAAACAAGCATATTGATATTGTATACCTAACAGAAGAAAAAGATGCATTAATAAATAGAGGCTGTCTTATCTTTAAGATGTTGAAATCATTCCTGATTTATTGGCACTTAATTACAAACAGCAAACTAAAATAAAGATTTCCAAGGTCCATACCATTGACTTTTGGTACCCCTCAGCTTTAATAAAGAGGCTGAGAGGAAGATTTTGGTTTCATCAAGGCTTTCTTTAATTAATTTTCCAACATTCTTTTCATCGTTACCTACATTTACTTTGCTCTTGAGTTAATCAAATTATTAAAAAAAAAAACCTTGTGATTAACATGACATGTGAAGTGATTCATGGTGATGTAATTGCCTAGCTAGCTGGCTTTCTGTACTCTAACTAAAGCAAATATGGTATAGGGTCTTCCTCCCTTTTGATTTTCTTAAGAAGTGAAAAGCAAAAACTTTAATTTGATGTGTTTAATTTGACAAGGCAGCTGGTAGCAAGTTTACTTCAACAAGGTCTAATCAATAACAACAATGCAATGTTGTTTCCTCACTGTCTCCATGTAGCCTACTTTAGTCCTTTCTATGATGGAGCTAGCTAGCTCCCCCTGTTTATATTTATGCATAAATTATATATATAAAAATATGCAGTACTTCAAAAAAATTCGATAAGACAATAAGAAATCTAGAGAGAATCAATGAGGAAATTAAAATTATCTACCCTTCCATTTGTAATGCACATACATATATAAATGAAAAATTATCCGATACATCGTCCGTAAAATTTTTAAACTCTATGAATGAGATTAATAATATGACATATAATTAACATTTAGAAATTATTAAAAAAAAACTAATTAAAAAAGTGGAATGTGTGATAATTTTTTAATTTCACATGTGAAATTAAAAAAAATTCATTGTTAATGGATAAGATAATAATATTTTACATGTATACATATACATATATATATATATATATATGAACTTTATCATCAAAAACAGGTATGGGAACCAATAATGTCCAACAAATAATTATTTCTCTAATTCTCTTCAATAATATTATATATAACCATATGCAACCTTAGTTCATTTTTATCAAAATAATTTTTATTCTCTCCTTATCGGGTAGTTGATTTGGTTCAAACCAGAGATAGACTTAGGGTTTATCATAGCATATGTTAAGGTTGACTTGTTTTAATTTTAATGTCATGATCGTGAAAGAACAATAGGAAAAACACAGCAACTAACTAGCTAGGTTAACAGACGAATTACAAAGAAGAAAACCACGATGATGAGCAATGGATTCAAGAAAGGTATGCATATTACTACTAATAATATTTTGATCGAGTGATTAAAAATAAATTTTAGTATGTTATAAAATTTGAGCTCGTATCTAAACAATTTCAACTCTTATCTTCAATTCATAATCATCATCATCAGAACTTTTATATCAATAGATTGAAATAGATTACATAAATTAATATACAAGTTTACGTTAAATCGTCAATTATAAAAAAGAAAAAGAGCAAAAAGTTACCAAATTTAACCCTTACGTACAAGATTAAACTTTATAAATGTGTGTTTGAGAGCATGTTACCGAGGCATTAAGGGAGAAGGGCCCATGCATCACCTATCATGGGAGACATGAATACATGCCTTACCAATGCTCAGAGAATTGCACTACTTCTCTCTTCTCAATTCCATTCCATTGGGAAGAAAGAAAGAAAGAAAATTAAAGAAAAGAGAATAAGATGCTTTGCTTTCCGTGTGGTGTGTGGCCCTTTGTCCTGTTTTTCTGTTTTGTTTTTGGTTTGATTTGGTTTGGTCTCCCAAATTTACAAATCCTGTTTTTGTCGTTTTAGTTTAGACCCACACCCTTTAAGGGCGTTTGCCATCACTCTCTTCTATTTTATATATATAGACACACACATTCAATTCTCAAAAAAGAGTCTTCACAAATATTTTTAGAAATTCTTGTATTTAAATTGATAGCTAGTCGACAATCTTTTCATTCATATTATTTCGGTTTAATATTTTGCTTTAAAGAAAAAAAATTCTTCTCTAATCATGTATCTTACTTATGTAAAATTAATAAAAATTTGAAGTGTAATTATACAAAATTGAATTTTTTGAAACCATATTGTGTTTATTATATAAGTGTGTCTAATGTAAAAAAATTAAAAATCATGAATAAATTAGAAGGACAGAAACTTATAAATTGAGCCTTTTGAGTTAGTATTTTCTTCAAGAATCAAAATCAAAGCATGCAATTTATAGAGTTCATGTCCATGATTGTCTTCAGGCGCTGAAACAGAGGAGTCAAACCCCAGTTCTTTACAGAAAAAAAGCAAGCAAGAACAATATCGTTAGCGTTTAGGGTTTCACCAAGTCAAAGAAAGATTTCTTGGAGAACCGGCCCAGCAAGAAAAGCCACCACCACAGCACCTCCTCCCATCCACCACCTCCATTAATTTCCATTTGTTGCCACTGCCTTTTATTTTTCAAGATTCTTTAATTTATTTGATTTTGCAATATGGCCCAAGTTAATGACTAAATGCCCCCACTAGTGTTTCCACAAGAAGACCATAACACCCTTCTTCAATTTAATTATATGTTTTCATGTCAATTTAGCGCTTTTCTTTTTAATAATGAACAAACACGATTCAAATCAAGTTCTCTATTTGATAAGAAGGAAAGAGAGAGAAAAAGATGAAAAAAAGTTTAATTTAAAGATTGAATTATAAAATAATACATGTTGTTATAAATAAAAAAAATATACATGTTATTATGTATTTCAATTATTACATAATGAAATAAATTATAGAAATCTTACCAACAATAAAAGAAAAAAAATACGATAAATTTAAATGCATGTACGATTGAACTTGTGCATATATTAATCTAAAATCGTCATACCGATCGAGGTAAAAGAAATTAATCAAGGAAAAGTAATAATTTAATTACTATTCCTTACAAGGTTGTTATGCAATATTTAGCCAAATGCATGATTCATCAAAAACAAATTAAACTTTCTTAACCAAGCACTAGACTTATTATATAAGGGAATTATATATTGTCATGCCAAGATGGTCTCCCAATTTCCCAATTAAACCTTAAATACATTATCCTTTTAGTTTCACAAATTGAGGGCTACTTGGTGAATTCATCAACAATATTTTCCAGCATCTTTCATATAAACTTCCATGTTAAGTTGGCACCTTACAGCAAATGTGTATAGAATTTCAAAGTCTACTTTCCATTCACTTTTGGTGAAGCTTCTTCTCTTTATTTGATTTCATATCTCCTTTTCTTTTCTTTTCTTCCCCTTCTTTAGCCTTGGTGCTGGTTCATGGATATTGAACCCTTGTGGGCTCTTGGGGGGTGGTTGTTTCTTTTCCTTGATTGCATGGCAGCGCCTAAAACACCGTCAACAGTCGTCTCAGACACCTATGCGGCGGAATCTGGCCATTCTCTCGTTCTCGTCTTCCTCACCGTTTTCTTCATCTTCCTCCTCCTCGTTAACCCTACTACGAACCCCGTAAACTCATCCAATGTCACGTCTTCAATCCCTTTCAAGAGGCTCCTCTTAGACACTTCCTCCAAATCAGCCTCTTCTGCCATGAACTTGCACCCCAAGAAATCGCGAAACACTCATACTTCTTCGCCTTCGTCGTCAAAATCTTCACGTAGGGAGTTCGGAGCTGAAGCTCACGAAGTTCCTAGCGGCCCAAACCCTATTTCCAACAGGTAAGTTTGATTTGTGGAGACACGGGTTGAAGATGATAGAGTCGTGACGGTAAAAGATTATTGCTGATTTTGTTTGTCATCTTTACGACTACGTAATGTTTAGTTCTTCCATTAATACTGCTTGTCCTTTCTGTGAGGAGTTTGTTGTCATCGTCATCGTCACTAGCATTACTTCTTTATATTTTTTTCCTTTTTTTGAACTAGAAATGTATAGGCAGAGAGATACTCTATATTTTTCTCCATGTATGTAAGTATGGTATGGTTTATATATTTACTTTGATTTTATGTTACTGAGTTTTTTTTATTAATTAAGTTTAAATTTGGTTTTCTTTTATATGATTTCTTGTTGGTGAAAAAGAAATAAAAACCCTTAAAATCCAGTGAAAAAAAGTTTGAGTATTCTCTCCAGTTTCTGCTTGAAAGATCTGGTAGAAAGGAAAAACCATGGCAGATTGATTTTGATCAAGGAGAAAAGAATAGGTTTTGATTTGCATATGGTTTGAGAGTTGAGAGTGCATGGGGTTTCCTTCCATTCAGGGGCAGAGGAGCATGGGGCCTAGTGGGGGCTCAAGCCCCACTGAGCCATCAATTTTAAGTTTTTTTACTGATATTTAGCTAATAATAAATATATTGTATTGTATTTTAAAATTTGTTTAATTTTTATTGGACTTAAATTTTTTACTTTTGAATCTTTAAATTTTAGTATATTTTTTTTTCTGTGAACAAAATTTTTGGCTCCGCCACTGCTTCCGTTCTTCTGATCTGGTCTTGAAAGCAAACGCAGGTAAGAAGGGAATCTGGTGGGCAAAAATGGCAGCAGTGTCACTGTGTCAGATCTGTGTCACAGTGAAGAAGAGATGATCAGAACAACTTTTGTTTTGTCTGAAAACATTAATTATTTGGTCAGTCATTTGGACTTTGGCTTTTGTCTTCTCAAACACATAATTCGAGATTGTCGAGATGCCAAAGTCATGATTTGATAATTATAACTGTATCATTTCCCTGTTTTGTTGCTTAAAATGTTTACCCAATCGTATGCTTTGTGATTCAACTTAATTATGTATGCGTTCTTTTATCCAAAAATTTTATTTTATTTAAATATGATAATTTTTGTATATAATTTATATTTATATTATGTAAAATTTTGCTTATGTTGTGTAAAATAAAAAAATTTATGTTAATTTTGTATCGACACGTCAAATGTCTTTTAAAAATTTTTATCATATTCATATATAATTTTTATAAAATTTTAACATGTATATTTTTTGTATCTTTTATTTGTGTTTTGTTAGTATGTCACATTTAAAATTTTCATATTTTATTTTATTTATTTATTTTGGATTGTATCGATTTAAATGTTTTGACCTTTAAGGGTGTGGTCAACAAAGTATAGTTGAAAATTGAAATGTTATAATACTATTACTATATTATTAGCAATAATTTTAAAGAAACTTCTGGTAAAACTTTCATTAATTCTCACTCATTCTTGATTCTTATACTACTTCCACTTAGGATAAGTGTTCTATGATCAGGACATTGAAATTTCTTTCAAGAAGATATAAACTAGTCTTACAATCACCAGTCCACCACCTCCATCACTTTCAACAATTTCAATTGTGGACTTGGAATTGCATCAGCCACCGCAATCACTGCCATCACCACCGCCTTCTGCTAATGACCTTGAAACCCAATAGTCAGAGTCAAGACCTTCAAGTATCAACCTTCATTTTTTCCACTAAATTATTTGGTATTTGAAATATTTTGCAATATGGGAACCAAGTAATGGTTTTTTCTTGTTTTTTTTTCTCCCTTTTTAGAGAGTAAATTAATAAATGTATGTTTAATTTGTAGGGATAGGATATATGAGCAAGTTGCATATGGCTTGACTATATAGGGTTTTCAAATTGCATGACTTCACTCTCATAAATGCTAGCCAGCCAGCTAGCTAAACGAGTAGCAAGCGATAAAATGGTACAAGATCTTATTGGCACTTTGCATTCATCCCAAGCTAGATGAAATATGAACCGCATTCTCAACATGAAAAGAAGTTTTGGCTAATGATGCAATATACAATGGGTTCCAGCTGCAAATATTTTCCCAACTTTAGCCCAATAGCTTCTATCCTACAAACATTTGACTTTGATTCCAACAGCTCTTTCCAATTTGCCTATTACATGCAGGGATGGCTAACACTTCCTTAGAAGATTGCTAGATTCATGTTGAGAAAATTCCATTTTTTTAGTCAAAAACACATGATGAATTGGCATACTAAATTCAAGATAAATATTTACCAAATTAAGAGGGGTTTCAAATCCCATACTGTTAAACCACACTCTTACATCATACATACGTGCTTCTTTGGATAGTTATGCAAATGATTCTCCATTCCATAAATATATATAGAGAGATTTTATATTTGATACATTGTCAATATATAAATCTCATATATTAGTGCCATCGAATCATATCATGATAACTTATTAATGAATCTAGTTAATATTTTTTAGAAGTTTTTTCATTTTAAAATATATGAATTAATGAAATAACATGTTATGATTCATCAATAGTGAATAAAATTTACCCACTAAAAATGCATCAAATATATATATAGAGAATCATGGGCAATACCCACAAGTAAAGTAAAATAGCCCTAAATTAATTCATAGATTCTAAAGTCAGAGAGGAAAGGGGGAGAACAATTCTATTAGGAGAAGAAGAATTGAGAAACAAGTCTGTACCGCTTAATTATCAAGATTACAACTACTTCATAATAATAACCTATTCCTTAGAATTATTTGAAGGTTAAATACCACTCTAGGTTAAAAGAAAATGAAAGGCCTTGATTTTTCCCTGGTGTCATTTTTTTTGTCGAAACCACCTGGTATCCCAACATCATTTTGGTATAGGATTAGTTCGGATTCGAGCCGGACAGGACCAAAAGGCGGCAAAACTCTCCTTCAAAAGTTTTAACACAGTTGCACATTCAAAACTCGAACTCAAGACTCTTGATTAAGCTAAAATAACCCATGTCAGTTGATTTACATGCTCTTGGATTCCTTGGTGTCATTTCATGGAAATGTTCTTTGGATCCCTTCATGGGACAAAAGAATACTGGCAAGCAGCTAGCAGCTAGCAGCCTAGCTAGTGAAGTGTGTGTATGTATGAACTTTGGGCTAAAGAAGCTGTGCTGAGACAAGAAAATAGGGCATTATACCTCAAACTCATGTCATGTCATGTCATGCTACCTCTGTTCTTTGCCCTAGTAGCATAGATTCTCATCCCTCCCTTAAAGTTATAATAATCCATCATGTTTACATTTTAGAGAAACTATTTTATTGCATTTACTCTCTTTCAAGAGAGTAAGAGAGAATTACTATCGAATATGCTGTCAATAAAATTTTTAGACTCTTCAAAACAAAATTAAAATCACGACATATTTTTTTTTTACATTCTCTAAAAAATATGTCACCATTTGAACTTTGCTATATATAGTGATTGTTGTCCCATCATTAAAGCATAAGCCAACTCACTACTACTTAAAAATTAATAAACCATCAATGACTAATAGATGGATAGAACCTTAATTTCAAGTTCACTAGATTTAGGAAATTATATATATATATATATATATATATTTATCATGGGGTGAATCCACTTTGATAAGTACCATATTGTTAATTAAAATTTATATAAATTACCATATGATATGACTATAAAAAAATAAATTTTGAAATGATTTAAATTCTATTTTGTTTTTAATTATTCAATAAATGATCATACACACACACACACACACACACACACACACACTATATATATATATATATATATATATATATATATATATATATAAAAGCTTTTAGGAGCTCAAATGAAAGGAATGGCCCAAAGATAACGTTTATGGGTTTACTGCTCCCGGCCCAATAAATTAAACCGACCCGACCCTAATACATTTTACCTGAAGCCCGGGTGGCTAAGGGATATCTTAAACCCTACCTGGAGACCGAAAACCAAAACCCCCCATCCATATTCATGCATTACTCCAAATTTTCAAATTTGGAATTGCAAAAAAAGATAAAAAAAAAGGGAACTTTTCAACTCATTAAACTCCAAAGGAAAATCCCACTTTTATTTTTTAGTATATCTCTTTTGCTTCTTCTTGATTATTTAAAAATTAACTTGAGCATCGAAATGCGTCTTAAATGTTATACCTAATACTTTAAACATTTTTTTAATAATTTTATGTTCTCGCAAGAGTTTTGTTCAATGTATCAATAATTTTGTCCTTTGAGTATTAAAAAATTATTAAAAAGTAATAGATAAATTACAATCAAACTATCAAATCAGAATTTCGATAGATCCTATTTTAATAAGAGAGTTAGCGAAATGATTTGCTTTCATGTTCAACATACCAATAATTTTATCGAATATCCTCTTCACCTACTTTGAAAAAAAAAATCAAAACAACTCAATGGCTTCCTCCTAGAGTCCAATTTGCCTCAGCAATGCAATGAGATGAAAACTAGATTTTGTTTCTCCTAATTTACCAAAGACAGTCTCGTTCATGCACTCAACAAGTTCACAACTATCTCAGGAGACCTTCCTTCTGAATCCCATTTATTGTCTTTCATTGAACAGCTTCGGGTATTCGAACCTCGAAATTGTAATTTAAAAGATAATGGTAGGTCTCAATATTAAAGCACTTTATAAATATCGAAGGAGAAATTAGGTTTATGGGTTCTCTGCCACATTTTCTTAGATTTTGGGACAGCAATGTAGGCTGCCTTGTCATCACAGCATATAGAAATTATGAAATATATATTATTGAAGAATTGAAAAGGTACATATGCCTAAGCCTAGCTAATTCAACATTCAATTATTTCTGTAGTCAAAGCAACGATAATTTAGAGATTGTATAAATAGATATCATGCATGCATGTTTTCAGCTCGGCCTCTTAAAAACACTGTTTGTTGTTTTCTTTTTAAAGTAGATGAATATTTTAATTACGACAATCTTAAATATATTAAAATATGACGCACTGAATAAAAAATAATTATTTTTGAATATTGTTTTAAATGATCATATTTTAAAAATTCTATGTAAGATTGAAATTAAAATTATAGTATATGCATTTTTTATCCTTTTTGGATAAAAAATCTCTTATATTTTTATAAAAATTGTGGGATATGTAGATGTGAGGATTACACGTCCCAATAAATTGATTTTACAAGAAAAAGATAATGAACTTGTATAGTTCTAACACCCTAAGGAAACATTAATTGGACCAACCCTCAAAAATAAAAATAAAGAACTTTCAAATGGTTATGATTTATGAAATCAAATAACTGAATTAAAGATCATCCAAAACAGAAAGATTTAGGCAACCTTCTTTGTCTTTTAATATTTTTGGTTAGTGAAAGACAGTTGTTGAATTAACTCCTTATTAGTCCGAGGCACATTATGCCTACAGCCTCGAAAACTAAGTTGGTCAAAATCAAGGATCCTAATACCAAATGGCAGTCGCTCTGTCTAGCTTCAAGCCTTAGCCTGAAAACTATTTTCCTTTGAAGTTTGATGTTATCTTAATGCATTCAACAGCATTAGGATCTTATGTTCAAGTCATATAATTTTTTGTTATACGCCCCCAACGGGTGGGTTCAGTCGGTTGGGGCTCGAGCTTCTTCGCTCAAGGCTTGGATTCGAGTCTCACCGGTGGTCTCTTGGTGTGGTGCCCATCCCGATTAGGAAGTCGTAAAAAGCTGAAGCCTTGCGCGAGCAGTCGGTCAACTCAACCGGCCCCCATTTTTTATGTACCAAAAAATAATTCTTTGTTATACCAAAAAAAAAACCTCACATTAAAAATCTACAATCTGATCCACAAACAAAGGATTCCACATTTCTCTCCATCTTCCAGGGATGTTCCCAACCTAAAAAAAGAACAACTTTTTTTTTTGGTTTCATTTCTAACAAACAATACCAGTACAGAACACGTTTCCATGTTTTTGTTTCAATTATAAGGTGAATATTTCCTTTCACCATAGTTTCCATGGAGTTTAATGATCTGGGATTTCAGATTTCTTCTTGGAACCTCCTGTAGTTTGTCACTAGTCCTGGTGTTGAGGCATAGTTTTTGTTTTATGAAGGACTTTAAGTTTTATGTTGTTATAGCATTGCAAATCCAAGCCGATTTGGAGTTGGTTTTTTAGAAGCATTTGTGATTATAATCCCCTTCATTTGCTTGGTTGGATCATTGAAGCTTGAGGAGAAATTTAAAAAGTTTAGCCAAGGAGTTCCTGAATTTGGAA
The DNA here is from genome assembly GCA_031772115.1 of Heritiera littoralis. Taxonomy (NCBI): domain Eukaryota; kingdom Viridiplantae; phylum Streptophyta; class Magnoliopsida; order Malvales; family Malvaceae; genus Heritiera; species Heritiera littoralis. Next base: position 3,904,177 of record JAPDPK010000059.1, on the reverse strand, counting down.
TCCTGAGAAATGAGTTGTTTTTCATGTTTTTCTTCCCACGAGAAGAAGGCGGCCAAAAGGCTAAATAGTCCTAGCAGAAAAGTTCAAACCTCTTATAACTCAGCTCCAAGAGAAGCCATTCTTCCCCAGCCACTGCCTGGTAATGTTGCATTCCTACTCTTTGAATTCACACCATGGATGGCATGTTATGAATGTTTTTTTTCTTGCTTCAACATTCTTTCGAGATTTCCTTTTCTGGTTTTGGGAAGCGAGGAATTTCATTCTCCATGTTTTCTTTGAATTGAAACTACTTTGCCATGCATAATCATGATAAACATTCAATTTCTATTAAAGTGATATTATTCATGTCCGTTAAATACTTTATTTTTGTTGTCTTGCCCCTCCACCTATCACCAATTGATTTTAGGTTGGATGCGTAGTATGGTATCAAAACTCAGGTTTTGTTTTGTATTTGTTTTATGATTCCTATCCTTCCAAGATTGTCTCAGCTAATAGGTTTCTATATTTTCATCGAATCTCGTAGTAATTAATTTTTGGTTATATACCTAACAATTTCCTTCTTTACAAGGAATCAGAATTTTGAACGTATGATCTTTGTTTCAACAGAGATTGTTTCTAGACCAAAGACCTCTGAGCATAAACCCACAAAGAATGCTAATGCCCCAAAAGACAGCGGTAACAACAACATTGCAGCACAAACTTTCACCTTCCGAGAATTGGCTACAGCAACCAAGAATTTCAGACGGGAATGTCTGATAGGTGAAGGTGGATTTGGCCGTGTTTACAAGGGAAAACTTGACAAAACCGGCCAGGTAAAAAATTTAGCTTCACGACTTGTTCACATTCACTGAAGTTTTTTTTTTTAAAGAGTATCTGTGTAAACTCACATATTGGGTTACTTCATTTTAGGCTGTAGCCGTGAAGCTGCTCGATAGAAATGGATTGCAAGGAAACAGAGAATTTCTCGTTGAGGTTCTGATGCTGAGTCTCTTGCACCACCCAAACCTAGTCAATCTTACCGGATATTGTGCCGATGGAGATCAGAGGCTTCTGGTTTATGAATACATGCCATTGGGATCTCTAGAGGACCATCTACTTGGTAATTTCTTTTTTCCTTTAATTCTGACCACAATCATCAGTAAAAAGAACTAGACCATTGACTTTTTTATTATGATTGTGTTTCAATTTACAGACCTTGCACCAGATCAAAAGCCATTAGATTGGTATGCCAGAATGAAAATAGCATTAAGCGCTGCCAAAGGTTTAGAATATTTGCATGACAAGGCCAATCCCCCTGTCATCTACCGCGATTTGAAGTCCTCCAACATCTTGCTGGACAAAGAGTTCAATGCTAAACTGTCTGATTTTGGGTTAGCCAAGCTTGGACCTACTGGGGACAATACCCATGTATCTTCCAGGGTCATGGGAACTTATGGATATTGTGCTCCTGAGTATCAAAGAACCGGGCAGTTAACAGTGAAATCCGATGTTTACAGTTTCGGTGTTGTTTTGTTGGAATTAATCACTGGAAGGAGAACCATTGATACCACGAGACCAAACAACGAACAAAATCTAGTTGCATGGGTATGTAACGACAGAAAAGCTGCGTACATATGATTTTTTTTAAATCTCACGATATAGGAGCTTTGTACATTGGATTTGCCTTAGTTGTTAACTATTAATGTTTTTTATTTCGATCTTTTTTTGATCATTGCTGATCTAAGCTTTGACGATTACCAGGCTGAACCAGCGTTCAAGGAACCAAGTAGGTTTCCACCACTTGCTGATCCACTACTTAATGGAGATTTCCCTATAAAAGGCTTGCATCAAGCAGTTGCAGTGGCAGCCATGTGCTTGCAAGAGGAAGCATCGATACGTCCCTTGATGAGCGATGTAGTCACTGCTCTGAGTTTCCTCGGCAATGGTCCGGATGCAAGCACTGCCGCTTCCTCGTTTCCTTCCTCCCCGGAATCTGATAACAACCCAGGATTTGCAAGCGCAGAAATTTCTGACGAAGAAAGCAAGCAAGAACGCCGACGAGCTGTGGCAGAAGCCATAGAATGGGGTGTAAATTCGAGGCAAACTCAATTACAAACTCATGGTGCTATGTTGTAGAAAAATCCGCCTACCATAAACACAACGTTGCCTCCATGCAAATTCGAGTTAATACAATTGAGGATTAACGTACCGATGAAAAGAAGAATGTGAACGAGATTTTCATCCATTGTTTATGTTCTGGCTATGGAAACAAAACTTTGCCTCTTGTGAGTTCCTGTTAAGAGCTGTTTTCAGCCATTAAAGCATTCAAGTGAATACTATGATCTGATTTGAAGGCAACAATAATTCCAGAAGAAATTTACTTTCCACCAAAGATAAACTTCCCACACAACACAATTATCATCATTCTACCATTTGGATCATTCACTTGAAGTTTACTATTATTTAGGATCAGTGGATGTCAGATACAAATAAAATGAAAATAAATCCTGGTATCTTGTTTAATTGGTAATTACTCGAATCGAACTTGAAATCATACCAATAATTCCTCAAAATATGAACGTAATTTACTGTAAATTAACCAAATTAGAAGTGAAATCATACCAATAGTTCATTGTCAAATGAACCATTTGTTTTTTTTTTTAACCAACCAAAGAAACGCGTAAAGTGGGCCACAAAGACCTAATAAACTGGCCATAAGCAACCCGTTTGGCCCTTGACAACCATTTTTCTGATTTTTTCTCAAACTGAACCTGAAAAAAAATTCACATACAATATAAACATTTAATTTCAAGTCGAGATTATCAGGGGGCAAGGTAAATAATTGATTGGCAATATTGCTATTTGTTATGATTTTCATACCTTTGCTTTTCAAAGTTTTCCTCTTTTTGTTTATTGCGTTTGATATAGTTCTATTCTGTATCTCTAATTTTCTGGCACGACAGTATAATAACTCAACCCGATTTGATAAACATGAAAATGGCTTCTCTGTAAAATCTCTATTAGTCTGGTTTTCTTTTTCTGGTATTCATTTTGACCTTAGGGATTCATTCTGTTGAAATCTTTCCACTGTTTGCTTATTTGCTTCTCTTTTTTGTAGGCAAGCTTCAAATTTTGATGTGAATTGTGATATTGGTATTTGATATTCCATTTAAAAGAATTTCTCCGTATGGGAATTCTAAAATCTGGAGATTGGTATGCTAAGTTTTGATTTTTCTGGAAAGGTTGCAACTTTGGGGGCGAGTTTGATTCAGTAACAGCTTCAAAAGAAATGACAAGTAAACTTTGGAGATGGGGTTTAGGTTTGCTATACATATTCGCTGTTGCGGCTATCTGGATAGCTGCTAGTTTTGTGGTACAATCCGTTGTTGATGCAGGTGTTTCACCATTTCTTATCACATACATTTGCAATTCATTATTCATTGTTTATATTCCCTTGGTTGAAATCGGGCGGTATTTAGAAGATGCTTATGGAAGTTTAATGTTCTGGAGAAACAAAAAGACCAGTCCTTTACAAGAGTTGGGAGAATCAGAGGAAGCTATCCTTCTTGGACAGGGTGTTGTAGGTGCAAAAGGCGATGGATCAAAGCAATTCCTACTTGCAGAAGAGGTAGAAATTAGTCATGAGATAACGGATGGTTCACAGTTAGATTACAATTCCAATAAGCTTACTAGGACTTTGCCTGATCATGGTGAAGTTGCTAATATGGAATTAGATGCAAAAGGGCGATGGACGCGCACTAGAGTAGCTAAAGTTAGCTTGTTAATATGCCCATTTTGGTTTCTGGCTCAGCTGACTTTTAATCTCTCATTGAAGTATACCACTGTTACGGTAAGCATAATGCATTTTTGCAGTGATTGCTTTAGTTCAGGTCTTACACATGTTTCATCATTTTGGTCTGATTAGTTATTTACCTTTGGTGTCTGCAGTCTAACACCATCTTAAGCAGTGCCTCCAGCCTTTTCACATTTTTGGTCTCTTTAGCATTCTTGGGTGAGAAGTTCACTTGGATAAAGCTTGCAAGTGTCATTCTTTGCATGGCAGGAACTATCATTGTCAGCTTGGGTGATTCAAGCAACTCCAAGAATTTAAATGTAATTGCTTCGAACCCTGTTCTTGGAGACATTTTGGCTCTTCTCTCAGCTGCTCTATATGCTGTATATGTTACACTCATTCGTAAAAAGTTGCCTGATGATGATGAGAAGAATGATCGTGCTAGCATGGCACAATTCCTGGGATTTATAGGGCTTTTCAACCTATTAATATTCCTTCCTTTTGTTCTTATACTCAATGTCACCAAGTTGGAGTCTTTCAACAAACTATCCTGGAAGCAGTTTGGCCTGATTATAGGAAAAGGTTTGTCTTTAATCCATAGAATTTTTTTTTTGAGTTTCAGTTGCTTTCTTCTCTTGATATGATGACATTATTAAATTTATCTACCTAATGTGTTAGGCTTTAAGAAAAGAAAGGTGCATGACTTCATGAGTATATATTAGTGACATTTTTGGTTGGTATTTATTAACTAGAATATAATTCATGCTTATAAATGTTGTTGCCTTATTAGTTTGTTGTGTCACCAGAGAGACCCAATTCCGATGTAATAGGAATTATCATTGGATGGGGAAACCATGATAATCTTAATCTTGAATTATATTGTTGCTTCAAGTCTCTAAGCATTTAAAATAAGAATAATTGGAAAGAGAAGCATAAATGCAGTTGTATGCCATATCAAAACTTTGCCATAATCTTGTGAACTTGAGCATAGGAATCGTGACTGCACAACATCATAGGAAACTGCAGAAGTTGCACAGAACATCATCTAATTCATATAGATACAAGAGGCAGTTTGTCGGATTGGAGTCTTTTCGTTTCATTTCCTTGATGGGAAAGAGGTTTAACATTTAAGCGCATATTATTTATCTATAGAATATTCATCCCCCAAGTATTATGATTTGTTAAATGAAGAAGAAAAATAGTGTGATAGAATTTACTTCTTACCACCATTTTCACGTCTAAGGAGAAATTGTGGTATCATTGATAGTGTTTGAAGCAACTAGAATACCTTGCCACCCTTGCAAGGTTGTCGATTTTCATTTTACAGTTAAAACAAAATAGTGAATATCAATTTCCCTCATAATTGAAAATTATTTAACCATGCCCTCAATTTCCCTCATCTTGTACAGAGAAAACTTTGTCAGGCAATGCTTTCTTCTAGCAGATGAACTCTGTCTTTGCACTATGAGCTTTGATTTTGTTGTTGCTCTTTACTTTGACAGCACTTCTATGCCTGATTCTTTTATTCCTTCATCATGCATAGGTTTGTTGGACAATGTGCTAAGCGATTATTTATGGGCAAAAGCTGTTCTCCTCACCACAGCAACAGTAGCCACAGCTGGTCTTACTATTCAAGTGCCATTGGCAGCAGTAGTCGATACGCTACTCGGCAATGCTCCTCATCTCATGGATTACCTTGGAGCTGCAGCTGTGATGATTGGCTTTGCCGGCATCAACATCCCTTCTGATGTTTTTGGCAGATCTAAAGAAGCTACACTTGATTCAGAAAATGAAAATGTTAATTCAACCATTCAAGAGCATATCTCATCGCCTAACCCAGAAACAGCTGCTGTTAACTAACATGTTGCTGTGGCCGCAACAAAGTTACCATTACCACGCTATTTCAAGTTAAAGGTAATTCTTTCGAGCATATATCATATTTGATGTAAAATGGCCTAGATTAAGTTCAACTGATTTTAGCTTACAAGGCTTTTAGATGCAGCATTACATAGTACAATAAAAACCATTTTGTTTGTTCCACACATCAACCGCGTACAATAAAAACCATTATGTTTGTTCCACACATCGACTGCGTTAACAGCTTGACATCAAATAAAGTGCAAATGTCTGCAAATAATGTTAGGTCTTTGAAACCTTCCAACAATTTTGAATTAGTTTAAATTCAATCATCCTTTTAGGATGAAGACAATTTGGATAATGAATAATTTTCACTTTTTCAATGGGTGTTCAGATCCAAATTTCCAAGGCACAAAACCGGCAGGATCTGTAACAATCATTTTTCCCCCGTTTCTAGCTCTGTGGCACAACAACATTCGACTGTCCGTATTTCTGCATGACTTTCCTAGTTGCCAGTGCTGCTGCCTCACTTGCTCGCAATGTTCCAGTAGCCATGATTGCGGCAAATTCCAGGCTTATCTCTTCTTGGACCTTGGCTCGAGCATCGCCGAGAGGGTCTGCCACAGCTTCGGTGGCTGATGGTTTCTCCTCTGCTGCTGGTTTGGCAGGCGGTGTTATGATTTCTGATGTCCTTACCTCAGTAGAGTTGGGTTGCTTCCCAGTTACCACCTTAATACCAACATTTTCCTGACCACTACCAGAGGTCCTATTCACATTGACAGTTGAAGGCTGAGCAGACACAGAAGGCCTGAATTGGGGAACTTGAGGAACAGCACCAGCCTTCAAAGTTGTCTCCAAATTCTGTATCATGGGCACTGTATAACAAACTGACTATTAGCACCACATAACAAAGTTCATTCTTATAGGCATGGAAGAAATAGACACATATTTTTCTAGCAAATAGTGTAGTAACTAGAAAAGCATCTCCTAAAACTTGGAACTAACCAGTAGATCACTGAAGAGGCACAATGTCTAAGAAGTCTGATGCCAGAGACCATTAAAAAAAAAAATCTGTTTTTCCCCTTTTTGCTAAAAAAATAAAAGAGGGGGGAGGAAGGCAGATTTTTATGATCGTGACTGTCAAAAAGATGAAAGAGCAGATAAAAAAAGGTTTATGAAAAAAGCTGTTACTGAAGCATATCTGACTCAAGACTTCATCAAAGAAACACAATGGATTCATGTACGTATTGGGGGCAGATAAAAACTTACTCAAAAGCGCACCCATTGGACTGCTCATAACTTCATTAGGAAGTTGCAAAATAAATTCCGGAATGTTAGAACCAACTAGAAATTGGGCAACCTCATTGCTGAAGTTGTTGCAATTGTGAGAAAGCAAACTATAGGTCTCAGCTGTATATCGGGGACTAATCTCCTGCAAATAAATCTCAAAGACATCTTTAGGCACATGAGTGACACCTAAATCAATCACTTTAATTGGTTTCCCATATGGTGTTGTTCCAACAGGAGCATGTTGTATTCCTCCGCCAAAATAGTATTCGTTACCATAAACTACAACTCCAGTGTGCCTATCAAGCAAATACAAATGATAGACCAAGTCAGAAAATGAGTGCATCAAGCAGTAAAACCAAGTTTGAAGCCCAGCTTATGCTAAGGAACCATTGGTGGGAAAAACTTCAAATAAAAACCTAGCTATCACTATCAAGGCCCAATTTAATCCCAGTATTGAAACCAAAGACGCAACAGATAACAGTCAAACTCAAATAAGCTGACCAATTGCCTGACTCAAAAGATAAAACAACTGGGGAAAACAATAACCACCTACCTACTCCAAACCATAATAAAAGTAAAAATTTCTTCCAAATTTGACAAATAGGACATGAAACATTTCTGATCTGTACTTGCAATATATTACTAATTTTGTCCACTTGTTTACATACATGTTTAAAAGCTTTACCAGCTGATGGAGGCTCTATCTGTTTATTCACTAACTCCTTTAATTTGTAGAGTTATTTAGTTTGACTATTATTAGAAGTGGTCAAGTGGGTATATCTGTAGATAGTATTTGTGCAGAGCACATTTCATTGATATAAATAAAAACTTTGGTGAACAAAGACACAAACACATTAAGTTTCCTATGTTTCTGTCTTTGTACATGCATAACAAACTTAACAAGGCCTTAAAGCACAACTTCTTGCAGAAGCTGAATACAATGTAACCATTTATGAGCTACGCAATCAGATGCATGACAACAAATATGCTTAAGAAAATGTTAGGTTTCGATGAAAATCTATCACATCCAGATATTACCATCTTTCCCCAAAAACTAAATTCTTACCATATTCCCTCAATAACCTTCCCTAAGAATGTCATTGAAAGCTGCCGAGCCAGTCCTTGGCTCAAGTCATACACATTCAAGGTGACCTTGTTACCCTCCTGTAACCAATCCAATGTCATTATTAGTACCTAGATAGTCTCTCTCTTTTTTTTTTTTTTAAATACAGGCAGGAGTATCCAGGCTTTGTCAGGGCCTAATCCCCTCCCCAGGATACAAAATAAAATCCTTGTAAAGCACACTATATATAAAAAAATTTATATAGGCAATGAAAATACAACAGAGCAAAGGAAAGAATCAAACAGAAGTTGAAATATACAAGGAGGGTTCCATACCTCAGCCATCCCTGCAGTTCAATATAAAAGCTCCTGCTAAAAAAATTTATTGCAACCTCTAATAGAACCAACAAAGATGACCTGTCCAAACGGAAATCCAAACAGACCAATGAGACGAACTTACACGCAATTTAATCCATTAAATAACTCAAATGCCTCTTCAACCAGATTTCAGCACATTCATTCGTGTTAGTCAATGGCGAATACCAATATTAATTTTAGAAAATTTCAAAATTTTAGACCTAAAATAGCTAATTACCCAGATAATAACACATCTTAAATTAAAATCCCTAACTTTTCACACAAGATACTTCATTGACTCCACAATCCTCAATTCCTCCAGATCACGAAATTAACATTTACCGCGTCATTGCAAAACACGCAATCTGAACCACAACAAAATCGCTTCGAACAAAACCAAAAAATACACCCAAAATTCAACCAAGAATATAATGACGAGAAAATGAAATTTCAAATTTGATTGGGAATGAAGCAGCATGGAGAGGCAGAGAAATGTACCTGAGAGGAAAGAGCGGAACCGCGAAGATCTTATTCCTCTTCTTTTAGCTTATCACGTGAAACCGAAAATTGAAGTTTGACAACGGAAAGGGGCTGCTTTTATAGTTGGGGTGGTTGGGCTATTCGGTTTTGGCGAGGCCCGAGATTCTCTGCGACGACCTTGGAATCTGGATTCCCGGTCTTCTTTGACATTCTAGAACTTACTGTCCACTCGTCTTTGGACACGTGTTCATTTACTATTTTTAGATATGGTAACGGTCATACGTGGTAACAAAACGCTGCTGTCGTGAGATGTCCATGCTATGTACAGCTGCGCGAGCGAGTTTGCTATTTTTTTATGCTTCGAAGTTCGGCGGAATGTGGCTAAGTGTACAATCCAAAAACAAAATGAAACCTTATTTGGAATGAATATTATTCAATATATCACAGGCTAATTAAGATAGTACCATATATTTTATTTTATTAATTATTTTTATTTTTTGAAAAAATATATGTTATTATTTTAATTTTATTTGTAAAATTTGAAACTTTCATAATATAATGAATAATAATTTAATCGATTTAGTTTGGCAAAGCCGCAATGCTCTCACGACACGGGCTCTCGGAGACATTAACACAAGCACCTTGCCTGCAATAAAATTCACAGAAGAACAAAAGAAACCGATGATGGAGACCAATGGTTCTCAACATGTCAGGACAATGGAAGAAGAGGATCTTCTGACTCGTTCTACAAAAAGATTAAGGCATCTGTGGTTGAGGGTTCACAAGAGGGTCTTGTTATGAATGAGAGGATGGCGTCAAGGCCTTCCTTTAAAGATATGCTTACGAGATCTCAGGGGCACCAAAATTGGCAGGGGAGTTTGGATGTAGAAGATTCAATCTTTGATAGTGATTCCATCTCCATCTCAGAAGTGGATTCATGGCCTCTTTTGTCTATTTCGGATCAATACAGGAACCACATTTGTAATTCTTGGAAGAATTGTTTAATTGTAAAGTTGTTGGGGCATGCAATAGGTTTTAAAGCTCTTGATGATAGATTGAAGACATTGTGGAATCCAAAAGGGGAGTATGAGCTCATTGATCTTGGGGAAGGATTCTTTCTGGTCAAGTTTGCTTGTTTGTCCGACTTGAAAGTTGCAGTTGAGGATGGCCCATGGCTTATTTTTGGTCATTATCTAACCATTCGAAGATGGCAGCCGGGATTCCGTGCAACTGACGCTTCCATTGATTCTATGGCGGTTTGGGTAAGATTTCCAGGTTTACCAATCGAGTATTATGATGAAAAAATTCTTTTAGCTATGGGTAATACAATTGGTGCTGCGATTAAAGTGGATTCGAATACTCGATATGCATCCAGGGGCAAATTTGCTCGTGTTTGTATTGAGGTGAATTTAAATAAACCTTTAGTTCCCAAGATTCAAGTTGATGGTCAGTGGCAACCTGTAGTATATGAGGGCTTAAACTAATATGCTTTGATTGTGGACGAATGGGACACAAAAATGATTGCCCGTTCAAGGTTAAGAGAGTGGACATCCATTCAGGAGATATAAGGACGGACCATGATATGCATGAGGGAACGGCGAAGCATAATTCCGCTAACTTTGGGCCGTGGATGGTTGCGCAGCCAAGAAGGAGAAGGAGATTTCCTACAGGTAACTCTGACAGAATCCTGGGCAGTTACTGGATCGTGGTTCAAGATTTCATGTTTTAACAGAGGAAAATGCGGGAATCGTAGGTGATCAGAGTGGACAACAAAGTGATTCCCAAACTACTACTTCAGTGCAAGGTCAGTTTACATCTCCCATGCAAAGTAAATTTCGATATGGTTCTAATGTGGATAGGGCCAATTTGGGCAGACAGGAAAGGGCTGTTATGGGCGGCAAGAAATTCCAGTGTTAGATCAATTACAACCCAAAACAACCTTTGGATCTTTAAGCCAACTGCCTTCGGCTTCTAAAGACCCACTTAAATTAGTCTTACCTAGTGATAAAGTTACCCATAGAGCATCGTCTTCTTCCCTTACGTTGATTGACAGAGAAGTTATTCAGATGGAGGAAGATGTTGCCAGTGCCCATCAAGGATTAGGAAAAGTGCAAGATTCAAATACATCATATGAAAATATGGTTTTAAGCAGTATGGACTCTGATTTCAGAGAAAGGGATCCACTGGATACTCGGATTCCAGAAACTCAAGTTGTATCTCAGCTGGAGTGTGATGATGTAATGCTGCAGCACTGTGCTTTGAAGTCGAATGACATGGCTTTGGATACTCAACCTAGAGAGTTGGATAATCTAGGTAACCCTTCTAGTGTAAATGATGAATTTCCTCCTATGGAACACTAGAGGTGCAGGGAATATCACTTTCTTGTTTAATGCGAAGGAGTTGATTAGGGAATATAAGCCGATTATATTAGTTCTAGTAGAGACTAGGGTTGGTCGTAGGACAGCGGAAAAGGTAATCAGAAGATTGGGTTTTCGAAAAAGCTGCATAGTGGATCCGAGAGGGTTTTCTGGAGGTATTTGGGTTTGCTGGAAATCTTCTGATCTGCAAATCCAAGTTCTACATGTATCCAACCAGGTAGTTCATATGTTTGTAAGCGTGCAAGGTCGTCCTTGTTGGTTGTTCTCTGCAGTATATGCCAACCCAGTGTTGGAGGTTAGGAAAACTTTGTGGGCAGCATTGGAGGAGTTTTCTACTTCAGTAAACTTACCATGGCTACTTCTTGGTGATTTTAATGATGTGCGTGAGAGCTCTAAAAGGCAGGAGGAAATGGTGTCTCAGCAAATAGATGTTTTTTATTTAATAGTATGATTAACACCTGTAATTTGTTGGACTTGGGTTTTCAAGGTCCGGCTTACTCGTGGTGCAATAAACGGCCAGGTAAGGCTAGAATCATGGCTCGGTTAGATAGGGCATTGGTAAATGAAGAGTGGAAACTGTTATTTCCTGAAGCTCGTGTGCTTCACCTTCCTAACTCTTACTCTGATCATTGCCTAGTTCTGGTTCAAGGTGAAAAGGTGGTTAGTTTTAATGTTTTAAATCGTCCCTTTTGGTTTTATGCAATGTGGCTTACTGACTCTTCCGTAGATGATTTGATAAATTTTTTGGAGGAATAATACAGGTTCCCTTGTTTCAAAGACTACAAAGCTTATTGATGAACTACGTACATGGAATAAGGAGAAGTTTGGTAATTTGTTTTGAACCAAGCGTACTGTGTTGGCAAGGTTAGTGGGTGTTCAAAATGCTTTGAGCAAGTATTGGTCGCATCAGCTCTATATGCTAGAGAAACAGTTAAGGAGGGAGTATAATATCATTCTTTGGCAGAACACTTACTTTGGTAACAGAAATCAGAGTAAAGTGGATTCAAGAAGGGGAGAGGAATACAAAATTTTTTCATTTGTCGACGGTTTGTAGAAGAAGTGGTAATAGAATTTCTATGTTAAACAATGAAGTTGGAGAATGGGTAGTTGATCAGGAGGAGCTCAAAAGTCTTGTGAGAAATTTTTTGAAAGATTTGTTTACAGTGGAGACTTTGGAGGTTAGCAAATTGCCTCGGTTTAATCAGGTATGTCTTTCTACTGAACAAGCCAATGCTCTTAGTAGGCAAATTGATCATGTTGAGGTTCATGAAGCTCTTTTCCAAATGAAGCCGTAGGCAGCCTTGGGTATTGATGGTTTTCAGGCAGGCTTCTTTAAAAAATATTGGGAGCTTTTTAAGGCAGACTTGACAGAGTTGGTGACTTTGGCGTTGGAGTTTGGACAGTTTCCTAGTCAATTAAATACTACATTGCTTACCCTTATTCCTAAGGTGAGTGCTCCTGAGATGGTGAAACAGTTTCGACCTATTTCTTTATGCTATGTGGCTTACAAATTAATCACTAAGGTTTTAGTGAATAGATTAAGGCCTTACCTTAATGATTTGATTGCTCCAGTCCAAACGAGTTTTATTCTTGGTAGACAAGCTGCTGATAATATTCTGATATCTCAGGAGTTAATTCATTCTATTAGAAAATCTAAAAGGAGGGATGGGTTGATGGCCATAAAAATTGATTTAGAGAAGGCGTATGATAGGATTCGGTGGGATTTTTTACAGGATACGCTAGTTGTGTTTGGGTTTCCTGCTAATTGGATAAATCTTGTCATGAACTGTGTTTCGGGAGTTAGAATGTCGGTGCTATGGAATGGGGAAATGACAGAAGCCTTTTCTGCTCAATGTGGTCTTAGACAAGGGGATCCGTTGTCCCCTTATCTTTTCATTTTGTGCATGGAAAGACTAGGTAGGCTGATCCAACAAGAGGTTAATTCTGGAACTTGGAAGCCAATTATGGTTAAGACAGGTGGTCCAAGTGTTTCTCATTTATTTTTTGCGGATGATTTGTTTCTTTTTTCTAGAGCTTCTATAGCTCAAGCGAATGTGATTAAATCTACACTTGATAGGTTCTGTGAAGCTTCTGGAGCTAAAGTGAGCTTGGAGAAATCAAAGATTTATGTCTCACCAAAAGCTCAATCGGGTACTGTCAGAGTTGTTAGTCGAATACTTGGAATAAGTGTGTCAAGGTCTCCAGGTAATTATCTGGGGGTTCCACTCATTCATGGGCGAGTAAATAAGAGTACTTATCAGGAGGTTGTTGATAAAATATGTGGGAGGCTAAAAGGATGGCAATCAAAGCTTTTGAGTTTTGCTGGGCGTGTAACCTTGATAAATTCTGTAACTTCAGCAGTACCCTCATATTATATGATGAGCTCTTTTTTACCAAAGAGTGTTCTAAATTCTTTAGATAAACTAAATAGAGGCTTCCTTTGGGGTTGTAAAGGAGAGAAGAGTAGCTTATCTCTTGTGAGTTGGGATGATGTTTGCATTCCTAAAAAGTTTGGTGGTCTAGGCTTGCGGAAAATGGAATATCATAATTTAGCCCTTATTCAGAAGACAACCTAGAGGTTTTTGATGGAACCTGACAGCCTTTGGGTTAAGGTGTTAAAGGCTAAATATGGGGTTCGAGGGGATGTGGTGAGGTTCTTTGACTCCAAAGAGTATAAAATGAGTAACTGTTCTCATACGTGGAGGGCTATGTTACAGGGATTTAAGATGTTGTATGGAGGCCTAAAACGAAGATTGGGAAATGGTGCTAATACCCTTTTTTGGAAAGACGCCTGGTTAGATAAACCGTTAATAGAAGTGTGTGGACCTAATTATCCTATTATGAACTCTGACGAGGTGGTTAAAGAGTATATGTTGGATAACGGGGCTTGGAATACGGATATGCTCTTGGAGTATCTGCCTCCTGATATTGTGTCTTTGATTATGGGAACTCCTGCTTCGAATGTGAGAATTATGAATGAT